>SSNR01000256.1:855886-891232 GCA_006937965.1 Callopanchax toddi | reverse complement strand
CGTGTTGCTGGCGGGGGGGCTGGTGTCTGTTCCAGTGCCTGGCCCTGGCTCTGGGGCCTTTAGTTTGCTGGTGGGCCTTGGTACCACCTAGCCATGTGGGGCTGGTTTCATCTGCGCTGGGGGGGAGGAGTCTTGGGTGTGGGGGGGGGCGGCTTTGCCTGGGTGTCTATGTCCTATGTAAGTTTGTAGTTACTATGTGCGTGATTGAGGGAGGTATAGTTACCCTGCTGGGGTGGGGGTGGGGGACTCCGTGGGCTCCGTGGCGCTGTGTGGGGCTCCTGCCGTGGACCTGGATGGGTGGGCCGGCGATCTCCCTGCCCTGGGTGGTTTTGGGGAACTGGGGTGCTTACTGGGGCCAGCGGGGGAGCTGGCCCCCTGGGAGGGCTTGTCCCCCCAGTCTTGCCTCCCCATACCCAGATTTTTCCCTCCCTCTGCTCCATCGCGTCACCACACACACAGGGCTTTGGGTCACGGGTACGTCATGGTGTGGAACACCATCTCTGCAGTCCTGTGGCAGCCTGTGGCCCAATTTTATTGCACAATTTAAACACTTCCACCACAGACATTCTTACATTATGCATCTAGGGTCTTTGGAGAAATTACACCCAGTAATACCCGGGGGGGAGGTCTAGCCGGCTAACCTCTCCTCCGGTGTCATTACCCATCTCAACGCATTTAGACACTTAGGATCCAGGGCGGGGCATGGCGGGCCGCCCCCCACTCTTTTTAAAAGCATCTTACTACAACACGCAGCAACACCACATTGGAGCAGGTGGGGGAGACTTGGGGTCTTCACACACCCCTGTTCTCTGCTTGCTGCCTGGGGCCTGGAGTGGAGCGGGCCGTCTGGTCGGGGTCTGCGGTGGGGGGGCTGCGCGACTGCGGCGGGGTGCGCGGTGGTCTGCTTATCCCCACTTCAGTAAGGGAGGGACCATCTTCAGGATCTCAGGGCCGGCTTCACCCTTAGGGCGCTGGTCCCTGGTCCTGAACATAGAGAGTGCATGGGGAGCGAGAGTGGGTGTATAGCGTCTATTGTGTGTCTTGATATGTTTGCAGGAATGTGTGTGTGCACGCATGAGGGAGGGAGAGTGATTGTGTCTGTGTGTGACTGTTTATCTGTCAGGTTTCGTCCCCCCCCCCCCCCCCCCCCCCCTCTCTCTTTCTGTGACATGCTAGGCCCTCCTCGACAGAGACTTTCCTCCCTGGCTGCGCCTCGGCATTGGTGGTGCCTTTCTCCAGTGGCGTGCTGGGGTGTCTCGGGGTCTGGGGCTGGGTGCGTCTGCCTGCTCTTCTTCCTGTGGCGGCCTGGTGGGATCTGGGCCGCCGGGGGTGGTCGGGCCTCTGCTGGGGCTGGTTCGCTCCTGGGTCTCGGGTCTCTGGTTCCGGCTAGATCTACCCTGGATGGCCGGCTGCAGGCGGTGCCTGTGAGCTCCTAGCCGCAACCCCCCAGGGGCTCTAGCGCAGCAACTGCCGGGGGGCCCACGTGGGGTGAGCCTCTGCGCCCTCTGGGGGAGAGTTTAGCGACTGCCCTGACAGCAGTCTCCCTGGGGTGTCCATGCCCTGGGTGGCCTCTGGACGTCTGGGGCCTGGACCTCCTCCGCGTCCTCCGTGGGCCTTGGGGACGGGTCTGTGGCTCCTCGAACTTATAAAAAGAACATTTTGAGAAAAAACATTTTGAGTGTTATGATATTCTCACTTTGTCTCGAAAGGCAGAAATAATAGATCACAGATCACTCAATTGGTAATGGCACTGCATTCTACTGTCAACTCACCCATTATCTAACACATTTACATTAGCTTGTCTCATAAAATAACAAATATATATTTTAACTACTGGCAGACCGGGGTGGTGGTCACCTCTATATTAAAAGGGAGACCGCAGGGTGTGAATCACACTCCTGAGCCTCCCTGGTAAGGTCTATACAGGGGTTCTGGAGAGGAGGGTCTGGCAGATAGTTGAACCTCGGATTCAGGAGGAACAATGTGATTTTTGTCCTGGTCTTGGAACACTGGACCAGCTCTATGCTCTTAGCAGGGTCCTAGAGGGTTCACGGGAGTTTGCCCAACCAGCCTACATGTGTTTTGCGGACTTGAAGAAGGACCCTTGGGGGCTGCTCCGGGAGTATGGGGTACCCTCTGATACGGGCTCTTAGGTCCTTGTACGGTCTGTGTCAGAGCTTGGTCTGCATTGCCGGTAAGTCGGGCTAATTCATGGTGAGAGTTGTACTCCACCAAGGCTGCCCTTTGTCACCAAATTTGTTCATAACTTTTAGGGAGAGGATTTCTAGGGAGCAGCCAAGGTGCTGAGGGGATGCGTTTTGGTGGACTAAGGATTAAGTCTCTGCTTATTGCAGATGATGTGGTTCTGTTGGCTTCATCGGACCATGATCTCCAACATTTGCTGGAGCAGGTAGCAGCCAAGTGTGAAGTGGTCAGGATAAGAATCAGCACCTTCAAATCTGAGGCCGTGGTCTTGAGCAGAGAAAGATAGAATGCCTTCTCCGGGTCGGGGATGAGGTTCTGCCCCAAGTGAAGGAGTTTAGGTATTTCAGGGTCTTGTTCACGAATGAAGGAAAAATGGAGTGAGAGATCGATAGGTGGATTGGTGCTGCATCTACAGTGATCTGTCATGGTGAAGAGAGAGCGGAGTCAAAAGGCGAAGCTCTCAATCTACGGCTCGATTTACCTTCCTACCCTCATCTATAGTCACAAACTTTGGGAAGTGACCGAAAGAATGAGATCACGGATACAAGCGGCCGAAATGAGTTTCCTCTGCAGGGCGTCTGGGCTTTCCCTTAAAGACAGGGTGAGGAGCTCAGTCATCTGGGAGGGGCTTGGAGTAGATCCGCTGCTCCTCCACATTGAGAGGAGCCAGTTGAGGTGGCTTGGGCATCTGGTAAGGACGCCTCCTGGACGTCTCCCTAGTGAGGTATTCCAGACACATTCAACCAGGAGGAGACCTAAAGGAAGACCCAGTACATGCTGGAGGGACTATGTTTCTCGGCTGACCTGGGAGCGCCTTAGGATCCCCCGGAGGAGCTGGCTGACGTGGCTAAGGAGAGGGAAGCCTGGGCGGGGGAAAATGGATAGATGGATGGATGGATGGATGGATGGATGAATGGATGGATGGATGGATGGATGAATGGATGGATGAATGGATGGATGGATGGATGGATGGATGGATGGATATTTTAACTAATGAACCATGGAATAAAGAAGTGTACTTTTAACCTGCTGATCATGAAATAAAGAACATTTTATTTCTAACCTATTAAGTGTTTCTACACTAAATTAATCCCCTTTTCTTTTCCAATCTCTGGTGGAGGATCTACAGGTGGACAGGGTCAGATTCTTCTTAAATAATTTTAAAATTGAGTAATTTAAAGTTTTAATTTTAATATAAAGCTATAAATATCTATACATTAACACTAAAAATCTAGATTTCTAAGTTATTTAATAGGTTTTGAAGGTTTAATGGTGGCGCTGGATGTTTTATTTCCTGACAAAAGTCTGTAGTTGACCAGTGATGGGTTTGAAACCCATTTTGGGGTCTCTACCCACCAGCTGAGAATCACAGATCTAATGAACCACTGTCCCCTGCTTCCTTCTCAGAAACACTTTAATGGTCAAACTGTTGATGTGTTGGTTGGATATGAACAGACATGTGATTATTGATTATTATTTATTAAATCAGCTTCAAACAGTCGTCCTTCATAGACTTTTTCTTCTCCTTCATCCAGAGGAAAAAGAAGAAGTCTCAGTTTATTCTGAAGTCAAACTCAACGCTGCAGCGACGCCAGATCCAAGTAAGTTTACTGTTTATTCTAACATGGAATTTATTTCACTGACAAGAAGAAACACTCAGGTTTCCTGATGAGGTCTGAAGCTGTTTGTACTCATGTGGTACTGGATTCACATCCTTTAATAAACGAGCTGAAACAACTGATGGCATCATTTCATCAAAACTCTGATTAACAACAAGAATTATCTTTGAAATCACATTTCAAAAACTACATTTGAATATAACCTCTGACATGTTGAACATTTGTATTAATTCTCACTTCACTTCCTCATTCTGATGTTGTTTAGAGACAAAGGAGGAACTGATTTATTCTGAAGTAAAACCCAAAACCACTGAACCAAGTAAGTAATGAAATGTTACTGAAGACAAATAATTTAAAAATCAACAAAAAAGGTCTCATTAGATTTTCGCCTCGCCTTCTTCCGCTTATCCGGGTCCGGGTCGCGGGGGCAGCATTCCAAGTCGGGCAGCCCAGGCCACCTTCTCCCCGGCCAAGTCCACCAGCTCCTCAGCTGGGACGCCCAGGCGTTCCCAGGCCAAACTGAAGATGTATTTCCTCCAGCTCTTCCTGGGTCGGCCTGGGGGCCTCCTGCCGGCAGGACATGCCCAGAACACCTCCCAAGGGAGGCGTCCAGGAGGCATCCTTACCAGATGCCCGAACCACCTCAACTGGCTCCTTTCGATATGGAGGAGCAGCGGCTCTACTCCGAGTCTCTCCCGGATGTCCGAGCTTCTTACCCTATCCCTAAGGCTGAGCCCGGCCACCCTGCGGAGGAAACTCATTTAAGCCGCTTGTATCCGCGATCTCGTTCTTATGGTCACTACCCAAAGCTCATGACCATAGGTGAGGATTGGGACATAGACCGACCGGTAAATCGAGAGCCTTGCTTTCTGGCTCAGCTCCCTCTTTACCACAACAGACCGGTTCAGCGTCCGCATCACTGCAGACGCTGCCCCAATCCGCCTGTCGATCTCCTGCTCCCTCCTTCCCTCACTCGTGAACAAGACCCCGAGATACTTGAACTCCTCCACTTGAGGCAGGACCTCTCTCCCGACCCGGAGTTGGCAATCCACCTTTTTCCGGTCGAGAACCATGGCCTCAGATTTGGAGGTGCTGATCCTCATCCCAGCCGCTTCACACTCGGCTGCGAACCTCCCCAGCAAGAGTTGAAGGTCAGAGCTCGATGAAGCTAGGAGGACCACATCATCTGCAAAAAGCAGAGACGCGATTCTCCTGTCACCAAACTCGACACCCTCCACACCACGGCTGCGCCTAGAAATCCTGTCCATAAAGGTTATGAACAGGACCGGTGACAAAGGGCAGCCCTGGCGGAGTCCAACCCTCACTGGGAACAGGTCCGACTTACTGCCGGCTATGCGGACCAGACTCACACTCCTCTGGTACAGGGACTGAATGGCCCTTAACAAAAGACCATCAACCCAATACTCCTGGAGCGCCCCCCACAGGGTGCCCCTGGGGACACGGTCATAAGCCTTCTCCAAATCCACAAAACACATGTGGATTGGTTGGGCAAACTCCCATGACCCCTCCATCACCCTAGTGAGGGTAAAGAGCTGGTCCACAGTTCCACGACCAGGATGAAAACCACATTGCTCCTCTTCTATCTGAGGTTCAACTATCGACCGGAACCTCTTCTCCAGTACCCTGGAGTAGACCTTTCCAGGGAGGCTGAGGAGTGTGATCCCCCTATAGTTGGAACACACCCTCTGGTTCCCCTTCTTAAAAATGGGAACCACCACCCCAGTTTGCCACTCCACAGGAACTGCCCCCGATGACCACGCAATGTTGCAGAGACGTGTCAGCCACGACAGACCTACAACATCCATCGCCTTGAGATACCCAGGTCGGATCTCATCCACCCCTGGGGCTCCGCCGCTGCGTAGTTGTTTGACTACCTCAGCGACTTCTGCCCCAGAGATTGGACAGTCCGTCCCCAGGTCTCCCAGCTCTGGTTCCTCATAGGAATGCGCGTCGGTGGGATTGAGGAGCTCCTCAAAGTATTCCTTCCACCGTCCGACTATAGCCCCAGTTGACGTCAGCAGCTCCCCGTCCCCACTGTAAACAGTGTGAGCAAGTTGCTGCCTTCCTCCCCTGAGGCGCCGGATGGTTTGCCAGAACCTCTTTGGAGCCGACCGATAGTTTTTTTCCATGGCCTCGCCAAACTCCTCCCACGCCCGAGATTTTGCCTCGGCAACTGCCACTGCTGCACTTCGCTTGGCCCGCCGGTACCTGTCTGCTGTCTCTGGAGACCCACAGACCAGCCACGCCCTGTAGGCCTCCTTCTTCAGCCTGACGGCTCCCCTAACCTCTGGTGTCCACCAGCGGGTACGGGGGTTACCGCCACGACTGGCACCGGCTACCTTGCGACCACAGCTAGCAACAGCCGCCTCAACAATCGCAGAGCGGAACAAGGCCCATTCGGACTCAATGTCCCCCACTGCTCTCGGGACGCGGTCGAAGCTCTGCCGGAGGTGGGAGTTGAAGACCATCTTGACAGGCTCTTCTGCCAGGCGTTCCCAGCAGACCCTCACTATACGTTTGGGTCTACCAGGTCTGCGCGGCATCTTCCCCTGCCATCTGATCCAGCTCACCACCAGGTGGTGATCAGTTGACAGCTCCGCTCCTCTCTTCACCCGAGTGTCCAAAACATACGGTCTCAGGTCAGATGATACAACTATAAAGTCAATCATCGACCTGTAACCTAGGCTGCCCTGGTACCAGGTGTACCGATGGGCATCCTTATGTTCGAACATGGTGTTCGTTATGGCCAAACTGCGACTTGCACAGAAGTCCAAAAACAGAACACCACTCGGATTCAGATTGGGCGGGCCGTTCCTCCCAATCACGCCCCTCCAGGTCACGCTGTCATTGCCCACGTGAGAGTTGAAGTCCCCCAGCAGGACTATGGAGTCCCCTGTTGGAGCGCTATCCAGCACTCGTCCCAGGGACTCCAAAAAGGGTGGGTACTCTGAACTGCTATTTGGTGCATAAGCACAAACAACAGTCAGGACCCGTTCTCCAACCCGAAGGCATTAGATTTTATGAAACAAAAACAAAGAACAATCAGGTTTAGGACACTGAACACCTGTATTGGTCCAAATATCAGATTTGTATTTTTTGGTATAAATTCATCAGAAAAAATGAGTTTGTCTTATATTTGAGTTCTAGACTGTCATGTGTCGTAACGAGTGCAACGACTCAGAACTGACTTGCAATATTTGCAACTGGATGCTGCTGTGAGCCAGTTCAGATGGACTGACAAACATTTTTAAAGAGAGATGAAAGTAAAATGTCAAGAGGGCAGGTGGAAATTTTCATTGAGTTACCTAGTTTGGTTAGCTCTGCTAGAGAAATAAGAGCTAATCTATCTAATCTAACGGGCTGGAGTCAGAACAAAGGAGAGGATCGAGGGAGAGATGCTGGACATAACCTTGTTGACTTTATCCATAAAGAAGAACAAAGTTTTCAGTCTCATCAGAGTGGATTGCAGCAGTGGGTTGAGCAGGAGAGACAATGCTGCTGATGGTGTTGGGATTTCCTTTACTTCTCAACACAGAGTTAGAAAAATATGCAGCCCTCACCTCTCTGACTGCAGAATTAAGAGAGTGCAGGAGATCTTTTAGGTGGGTGAGAGTGGGTAGAGTCTCTAGAAGAGGATGTGGAGCAATAATCATGGCTAGTCAAATCAGGAGAGATACTGCTGCAAATAAGGGACAAATGCTCGTTTCCAGGTATTTAAATCAACTTTTGATAGAACGCCACTTAACTAAATATCCTATTAAGCTGTTTTCATACCTGCAGTGTTGTGTCCCAGTTTCAAACTTGATAACATTTATAAAAATACCTGTCAGTTTAAACCAAGTCCCGAGCAGGTGTGAAGTTAGTAATCACATTTGGGTGTGGAACTGAATAACTGTAGAGACTTGTTGGAGGAGATCATCTCAATTAATGATATGACTTCCTTCCAACACAACAATCACATTTATGCTGCACGTTTGAGCCAAATTCCATCCCATAGCCAGGGTGCATTGCATTCTGGGATGCGAGCGGTCACATTATTTTCAGCTGTTCCTAGCTAGCCTAATATTAAAGCGGCTCTCTGGATTATTTTTCTATGTATCAAAGTTTTCTAAATGTTTTAAATGATATTTCAGGTCTAAACTATGATCTATGGGTTGAGTTCCACAACATCTGTCATTCTGATGAAGACCTTCCTTCCTCCTAGAGACCCCTTTGCATTATTTCTTGCCGCCGACATTTTTCAGCCAATGAAATTCAAATTTCTGCATTCTCTCAACATGCACGCGCATGGACCAAACCTGTACCAGTAGGGGGCGCTGTCGTACAGGACGCTCCGTGTGTTTCTCTGCCATCTCAGCCGTTCACTGAGGACTCACAGCTCATTTCTACTAAAAACCTACCCATTCTCCAGCTAAAGACGGATTTATTTTTATTTTGAAACCTTTCACCTCACAGAATGGCAAGGCTTGACAGGATTACGCGTTTATTTTGGTCAGAAAGTTCATCTAGGGCCGAGTCAAGTTCAGCTTCAGAGTCCAGCAGCAGCTCTCTGCTAACAGAGCTAATATCAGAAGCAGCAGGGACAGAGAGGGCTCATCAGACCCTCGTAGTATTGTTGGAATAAGATTGTGAACTGTGAGTGATTAAACCCTACACATTGAGCTGTACAGTTCATGTCCGAAGTATATGCGTTGTGTGCACGCGCGCACACGCAACCGGACGCGCGTGTCGAGATGTTTTGAGGAGGAGCCTTTGGACGCTAGATTCAAAAACTACTCTCTTGATGAAATCCTCCAGAATGCTGCTTTAAGCAAGGGCTTATGTGGGTGAAAATAACAAGAATGTTAGCTTACTGGTACTTGACTAAATTTACTAGCTCCAAATCCTAAAAACACTGAAGAGTTCAAATAATAGATAAACATCTTATGAGGAGGGTGTTGTCATAAACATCACATATAAAGGCTAGGTGTCTCATATGGGGTTCAACAGCGTAGCTACACGGTGGCCATCTTACTTTGGACAGCTGACGTTCTGCTCTCTATGGTAGCAGATGGAAGGTGAGCGATCAACTGAACTAAAAATACTCTTAACTCGATGAAAAATGAACGGATTTACAAACGGTTTGCATTTTTACAAACCTTATTAGGCAAAGACTTGAGATAGGAGGATACATTCACAGTTTATGAGTTTCCCAGGCATTAAAGATATATTTCACAGCCACGTCTCTGACATTTATGACAAAGTAAACGTTTGAAAATTGTTTAAAAATTGAGCAAGTTAGAGGTATTTAATAGTACATGCACCATTGACCATGAGGATCAGCACCTCCAAGTCTGAGACCATGGTTCAGTCGGAAAATGGTGGCTTGCCAACTCCGGGTCGGGAGAGAGGTCCTGCCTCAAGTAGAGGAGTTCAAGTGTCTCGGGGTCTTGTTCATGAGTGAGGGAAGGAGGAAGCGAGAGATCGACAGGCAGATTGGGGCAGCGTCTGCAGTGATGCAGACGCTGAACCGGTCTGTTGTGGTGAAGAGGGAGCTGAGCCGGAAAGCAAGGCTCTCGATTTCCCGGTCGATCTACCTCCCAATCCTCACCTGGTCAATGAGCTTTGGGTAATGACCGAAAGAACAAGATCGCGGATACAAATGGCGAAAATGAGTTTTCTCCCTAGGGTGGCCGGGCTCAGCCTCAGGGATAGGGTGAGGAGCTCGGACATTCGGGAGAGACTTGCAGTAGAACCGCTGCTCCTCCACATCAAGAGGAGCCAGCCAGGATGCCAGTGATTCGGGCATCTCGTTAGGATGCCTCCTGGACGCCTCCCTCCCCTGCTGAAAAAACCAGCATAGACCAGCATATGCTGGTTCCAGCATATGTTGTGTTTTGGTGCTGGTATGCTGGTCCATAGTGATCCATTAGTTCAACCAGCATAGACCAGCATTGACCAGCATTGAATCATGTTGGTCTACCAGCTAAACCAGCACCAAACCAGCATAGACCAGCACCAAACCAGCATAGACCAGCATTGACCAGCATATAAATCAAGACCATCATGATTTGTTTGCTGGTCTTTGCTGGTCAATGCTGGTTTGTTGCTGGTCTATGCTGGTTTGTTGCTGGTCTATGCTGGTTTGGTGCTGGTCTATGCTGGTTGAACTAATGGATCACTATGGACCAGCATACCAGCACCAAAACACAACATATGCTGGAACCAGCATATGCTGGTCTATGCTGGTTTTTTCAGCAGGGTCGGGAGGTGTTTCGAGCATTTCCTGCCGGCAGGAGGACCCCGGGTTGACCCAGGACCTGTTGGAGAAAATACATTTTTGATCTGGCCCAGGAACACCTTGGGGTTCTGCCAGAGGAGCTGGTGGAGGTGGCCAGGGAAAGGACGGTCTAGGACGAGACGAGATGCACCATTAATAGCAATGTTAAGGAAGGGGCAGCTGTCAGTGGTAAGATGGCCACCGCGTAGCTACGTCAGGGTCCATTAGCGAACAGCGTGGGTCAGATATCTCGCCTTATATCTATGGGTGTTGCTCAGGATCAGAACATGAAACCTTCTTCCTGAATTTATTTCTGGTAGCCCCACCCAGACAATCTGACCAATCAGCTGACTGAATTCTCTCATCTGGTTTGTAGTGATGCATTTTGGTTGATTTCCAAATTGAAAAGACACAAAACGACAGGAAAAAGCTACAAATGAACAACTCTATGAACTGACTCATACCAGAGGAACCAACTATACTGTAGATGTTAAAACATCCATTACCACTTTTTAACCAACCTATTTTTCTAACTGGTCACCTCAAGTCCACCTAAGGGCAGAAATATAGTCATCTACTTACCAAGAACACTCTAAAAATCAGGTTAATCAACAGTTTCAACTCCAGACTGTTGTGGTTTTCTGAAGGTTAATGATGAACCTGTGGATTCAGTTGTTGTTCATCGGCTCCTCTAATGTTTATTTACGTCACTCAACAGAAAATGAAGACTCAAAGAACGATTCTGAAGTCAAACTGGAGGAGTCTGTGACGACTGTACCAAGTAAGTTATAACTAAGAGATCAAGGCTTTACTCAAGTGACTGTACT
Source organism: Callopanchax toddi (assembly GCA_006937965.1). NCBI lineage: Eukaryota > Metazoa > Chordata > Actinopteri > Cyprinodontiformes > Nothobranchiidae > Callopanchax > Callopanchax toddi. The sequence goes on along the minus strand of SSNR01000256.1, from coordinate 880,301 downwards.
GTCCCAATGCATTGTGGGATTGGAGTTTTAGTGGTTTGTAAACATACCAGCCTGTGTTCTTGAGTTTGACAGGTCTGGTCTGGATTATCCAACAACAACATCAACAGGCCTCAGACATAATGAAACGTCATCTTAAATTCTATTCAGCTCACTTTATTCATGTAGCTCCAGTTCACAACAAGTCATCTCAAAGCTACAAGTTAGCTTCACATCAGGTCCACATTTAGACCAGCTGTTTACAATGTTTCATTCACATCTAATTCAGTCAAATTAGAACTCAGCTGTTCAAGTAGAAGTCCTCATTTTACTGACAGCTTTTCTTGAAAAATATTGAGATTAAATGAATCTGTTCTTGATCCAGTTTAGTGGAGATTCCCCACAGAACCAGTTAAAAGTTCGTCTGATTCAAACTCATCCTGTTCTCCTCCTGAACAGAAGCTGAAACTGGTAGAAAGTCTTCCTCTCGTCTGTTGCTGCTGGGTTTGGGGATACTTTGTGTTCTTCTGGTGGTCGTCATCATCGCCCTGGTGATCAACAGTGAGTTCACGTTAAAACACTTGTTATTGAATGATCACTAAAGAGATTTTTAATTATTGAAATTAGTCGTTTGTTTGTTCTAGATTAATGAAAATTATTGCAAATACAGAACTAAATGGGAGAAAATGCCATGAGACAATATTTCATCTTGTCATAAATACGATTAATGATGGTCCGATGCACTGCCTCCTTTCATTTATAGTCACCATGACAACGAGTCAACAGGAAGCAACCATCAATGACCTCACAGCCAAAAATCAGCTGCTGAGTCTGGAAAATAAAAATGTAACCAGTCAGAACCAACAGCTGATGAATCAAACGAGAATCCTGGAGAATCAGAATGATCAGCTGAGTCTGCAAAATGGAAACCTAACCAGTCAGAACCAACAGCTGATGAATCAAATGAGAATCCTGGAGAATCAGAATGATCAGCTGAGTCTGCAAAATGGAAACCTAACCAGTCAGAACCAACAGCTGATGAACCAAACGAGAATCCTGGAGAATCAGAATGATCAGCTGAGTCTGCAAAATGGAAACCTAACCAGTCAGAACCAACAGCTGATGAATGAGACTCAGATGATGAACCAAACCATAGGAATCCTTCAAAGCCAAAAAGACAACCTCAACTGGACGCTGACAGCCATCCTGACATTCGACAATTTTCCAGTGAAAACCTTCTGTCCCAACAAAAGTGAGTTCTGTTATTCTGACATGAAAATTCATGTTCAAAAATTCATCTGCAACATGTATATCAGAAGGTAAAGAGGCCCTTTGACAACCAGACGGTCTCCAGTTTGATCCCAGCTCCAGCTGGGTTACTTTGTCGTTGTATCCTTGGAGACACTTCACCCACCTTGTCTACTGGTGGTGGTCAGAGGGACCTGGTGGTGGTCAGAGGGACCTGGTGGTGGTCAGAGGGACCTGGTGGTGGTCAGAGAGACCTGGTGGTGGTCAGAGGGACCTGATGGTGGTCAGAGGGACCTGATGGTGGTCAGAGAGACCTGATGGTGGTCAGAGAGACCTGGTGGTGGTCAGAGAGACCTGGTGGTGGTCAGAGAGACCTGATGGTGGTCAGAGCGACCTGATGGTGGTCAGAGCGACCTGATGGTGGTCAGAGGGACCTGATGGTGGTCAGAGAGACCTGGTGGTGGTCAGAGAGACCTGAGGGTGGTCAGAGAGACCTGGTGGTGGTCTGAGGGACCTGTTGGTGGTCTGAGGGACCTGGTGGTGGTCAGAGCGCCCTGGTGGTGGTCAGAGGGACCTGGTGGTGGTCAGAGGGACCTGATGGTGGTCAGAGAGACCTGGTGGTGGTCAGAGAGACCTGATGGTGGTCAGAGAGACCTGATGGTGGTCAGAGAGACCTGATGCTAGTCAGAGGGACCTGATGGTGGTCAGAGAGACCTGGTGGTGGTCTGAGGGACCTGGTGGTGGTCTGAGGGACCTGGTGGTGGTCAGAGAGACCTGATGGTGGTCAGAGCGACCTGATGGTGGTCAGAGCGACCTGATGGTGGTCAGAGAGACCTGGTGGTGGTCAGAGGGACCTGGTGGTGGTCAGAGAGACCTGGTGGTGGTCAGAGGGACCTGGTGGTGGTCAGAGAGACCTGGTGGTGGTCAGAGGGACCTGGTGGTGGTCGGAGTGACCTAGTGATGGCATGCCATGGCATGATGGCCGAACGTTAGACCAATACTTATAGGCTGTGTTCGAATTCAGGGGTAGGATGTTTGTGAGAACACATTTCGAGGCCGATGACATCACAGCGAGTGCTGTCCGAATTCGAAGGATACTCATTCATGCGTCCGTGTTCAACCCGAATTTCAAGGATGAGTCTAGTGTATCCTCACTGGCTAAGGCTATCCCAGGATGCTTTGCGCGCCAGCCATTAGATTCCACAGATTCATCAGATTCGCAATAGTAACAGAAAAAAAGCAGAGAGCAATAGAGTTTTTTATTGATTGATTGATTTATTTATTTAACTTATGTTTTAGGAGGATGAAACCCCTTGAGATGAGACATCTTGCTTTCGAGGGGGTCCTCCTTTCGTGCACCAAACAGAATTAGGACAGCAAGTAATTAACAACAAATACCCGTTAAAATACATGCATATACATAAAATAATGTAGAAATACTAATAATAATAGTAATAATAAAAATAAATAAATAAATAAATAACAATAAAATAAACAGAAAGGATAACTGGCCCTGCGATGGACTGGCGACCCGTCCAGGGTGTCCCCCGCCTCTCGCCCCTTGACCGCTGGAGATAGGCACCAGCTCCCCCGCGACCCTCTGTGGAGGATTAAGCGGCTTCAGAAGATGGATGGATGGAAAGGATAACTAAATATAAACAACCAAAACCACTAACTAAAACAATGTTACATAACATTCACATACCTAGACACTCAGACAATGCTCTCTAAAGTTTTTATTATTTTTTAAGTCATTTGGTTTATGTACGACTCATCATCATTTAGAAGCAGTTGCAGACAGGTAAGATGTGTAAATAAACAGAGTTCTTAAATAAACGAAAAGACGTGATGGACCGTATATGAACAGGGAGATTATTCCAGTCTAATGGAGCTTTGACTCTAAAAGCAAGTCTTCCAACTTCCTTCTTGAATGAAGGGACGACAAAAGAAATCTGTGTATTTGACCGGATGCTGTACTGACATTCAAAGGGAACCAAAAAAGTTTTTAAATACTCAGGAAAATTAAAAAATATAAATTTAAAAATAAACAATAACCAATGAAATCTACGTCTTTCCTTTAAAGGAAGCCAGGACAAACTTTCAAACATAGAACAGTGATGAGTAATAAAAGGACAACGTAAGACAAAATGACAAATACTGTTGTAAACAACATCTAGTGGATGGAGACAGGAAGCGGTGGTGTTTTGGTAAATTTTGTCTGCATAATCGAGGATTGGAAATAACAGTTGAGTTGCTATATGTTTTTTCACACTAAAGTCAAAGCAATTAATTGATTGATATACGTAATGTTTTTAACTGAAAATTAACTTTACGAGTGATTGATTGAATGTGTGCTTTAAAAGAGAGATCAGATTCTAACCAAACACCTAAATATTTAACTTTGTCGACACAGTTGAGACGCGAGAAATCTAAAAAATGTAAATTGAGAGTTCCGGTGGAGACTGAAGCAGACTTATATTTCTGGAAAAGCAGCGCATAAGATTTAGATTTGTTGAGAATAATTCTATTGTCGTTAAGCCAGTTCTGTAATCTATCAAAATTAGACTGAAGACATTCCTGAATTTCTTGTGTAGTGGACTTAGAACAATATAAAATGGTGTCATCAGCATACAGATGTACAGCACACGTGTGACAACAAAGAGGAAGGTCATTATTAAAAACAGAAAAAAGCAACGGCCCGAGCGAGGATCCTTGAGGAACGCCCCTAGAGACTCCCCGTGATCTAGACTGAGCTCCTTTCATCGAGACAAATTGAGAACGGTGGTGAAGGTAGGTAAGAATTGAACCAAAGTAAAGAGGATCTAGAGAGACCAATAGCATTTAACTTATCCAAAAGCAAATAATGATCAACTAAATCAAAGGCTATGGAGAAATCTAGGAAAATGGCACCAGAAAGTAAACTATTGTCGAAACTATGAAATATATCGTCAGTGAATTTAGCCAGAGCAGTAGTAGTAGAAAATTTTTCCTGAATCCAGATTGAAATGGAGAAAGTATGTTACTGACATCTAAATAGCTATAGAGTTGATTGAAAACTATCTTCTCGAATATTTTAACAACAGAATTTATTATTGCTATTGGTCTGTAATTGTTAAAATCACAAACATATTCCCCCTTAAATAAAGGAGAAATTTTTGTACATTTCCATGCTAAAGGGACTGAGCAAGTATTAATTGAGAGATTAAAGAGAATAGCTAATGGATGAGCAAGTTCTTGAGCTGCAACTTTAACAAACTTAGATTCTATTCCATCTGGACCAGGAGCACATGATGATGAAAGTGAGCGTATTGTTAGTAAAACCACAGAGGGAAAGATTTGTGAAAATGAAAACCTACTAGAACAAGTCTGTGATAAAGAACACAATCCAGTCGAGTAATAAGCTGAATTAGTTTGAAGAATTTTAGAGAAAGGCAGGCTGAAGCCTTCCACAATTTCAACAGGGTCGTTAGTGAGGCTGCCATTTATTCTAAAATTACTTGTTTTGCTATCAGACTTGCCACGTAGATTATTAATTTTATTCCAAAATTGCCTGGAGTTCCTAAAGTCATTGTGCAAGCAGTTCCTATAGTAGTCTGATTTATCCTTCCTAGTTTTAGTAGGGCAAAGATTCCTCAATTTTTTATACTCGCTCCAATCATTAGCATCATTAGTGCGTCTGGCCAACTTCCAAGCAGAATCGCATCGCTTAAAAAGAGCAATAAGGTGACTATTAATCCAGGGCAAATGATTACCCTTGACCTTTACACTAATCCACGGAGCAAGTTTGTCTAAGACTGTTAGGAACTCAGAGTAAAAGAAATCCCAAGCATTATCAACATCAGGGATGAATGACAACCTTTCCCAATAAATTGACTGTAATTCGTTTCGAAAATGATCTGGATTAAACATCTGCAGATTACGGATCTTTATGATTTTAGGGGGGAGATGAGGAGAAGTAATTTTCCAGACACAGTAGATGATGGAGTGATCACTAAGAGAATCAGCAAGAACGCCAGATGTTAAAATTCTATTGGGATGAGACACTAGTATCCAGTCAATGAGAGATGAGCTACTAACACCAGTTCTAGTTGGTTCAGTAATCAGCTGAGTAAAATTTGAGCTATTTAATAAATTACGCTCTGTCAAAGTAGATTGGTCTAGCCAATTTAAATTAAAGTCACCCATTAGGATCATTTCTTTAGATTCTCCCAGCGATTGAACAGTGGATATGATATTTTTTATAGTCTCATATTTAGGAGAGGAGGGAGGTCGATAGATATTCCCAATTATAATATGTTTATTAGTACTGAGTTCTACATTCACAAAATGCGCTTCAAAATGCAAAGGTTGGACTTCTGGAATAATAAGCTGTGACTTCAAGTTTGTTGACACATATGTGGCGACTCCACCTCCTCTCTCACCTCTATCAGAACGATATAAGTCATAATTTTCTAAATTAATACTATTAGGAATGTCCTCTGATTTTAAATGTCAGTTTTTCAAAATATAGCAATAAAATGATAAAAAAAGCTTGTGTTTAGGAAGTTTGTTTATTTTTATATGAAGTTTAATGATAAAATCTGCAAAAGAGGTTGAATGTTTTATTTTTCATGTAATTTAAGACAAGAAATCAATGTAAGCTAGCCTGAATGTTTTTAATCAAATTTAGGAAATAAATCAGAGGTTAGTGTTTCTTTAGATCCATTTTTGTAGCTTTAGCCTGTCTGCCAGTAGTGTCACGGTTGCTAAGTGACTGGACCTAGGGGTGGGGATAAATGAGACTGTCCGATTTCATTTCCAGTCTTAGCAGTCGAGCAAGTGTCACACAGTGGAGAAGTGTTTTATTCTGATTTTTATGGTTTGGTTTTATGTGTTTTTATACTAATTTACTATTGCATATTTTTTATACTGTTTTATTATTGCATGTGTGTTTAGTGGTGAGTTTTATATCATTAGTCACTGTGGACATAATTGAACTAATGACCTGCGGAGAGGTGGGCGTGTCCTTTTTATCTTTTGATAGTTTTTAAACATTCGTACAGTCTTAGGAGGGATTTTAACCTGCCCTTTTATTATTCTAAATAAAACTGTGCAACTAGTTCTGGTACTCTCTGTGTCTGTCCTTTGGGTCCAGTTAACACTTGTTCCCCACCTACATTAGTAGGACCTCACTGGTGCAGCAGTCGAGTCTAACAGCTCGAGCCTGTTGCTTCGGTGACACAAGGACCCAATCTAGGTAGACCATTAAGTACACGTCCTCACAAGCAGCCTACCCCTGAAACCGGACACAGCCCATAGTATAGACTCAATACTTTGGTTATTGTAGTTTTGTCCTTTTTGGATATTTTTTGTTACTTTTCCTGTTTAATGCCAAAACGGCCTATAGTACTTTTGAATTGATTGAGGTGAGCGATTCTAATTTCCAACTTATTGACCTAAATTACTTTGTTAAAGGATTAATACTTTTTTGATTAAAACTGGACTAAAACTGTCACATATGACTGAAATGTGACTAAAACTAATCAGCATTTTAGTCCAAAATGTCATGACCTCAGCACGAATCGGACCCATAACGACAACCAGACACAGGAATACATTTTTTTTTTAAAAAGAGTCTTTATTCAAAAAAAAAAGGAAAAGGGAGGTGGAGAACGTAGCTCGCCAGTTCAGGATCCATCCAGAAGGGCAAAACAAGGAGGAGCGGGATCCGACTGGAAACGGTACCAGGAGGGAAGGAAAACAGGACTAGGAGGTGAGTAATATAATGGGGAGCGGAACTCACCACAGGAGGGGAAAAACGGAGTCCGTGATCCAGTAGAAGGATGGTCAGAGGCGGTCCGGGTCAGAGACGAGCAGGCAGAATCCAGAGGGAGCAGGCAGAGACGGTAGTCCAGTAACGGAAGGGAGGTCCAAAAACCAAAAATCCAAAACGAGGTCTGGCAGGGAGCAGGCTGGAGGCAGAAGTCAGGGGACGAAAAACTGTGGTCAGGAACAAGAGCTATGACATGAAAAACTATGAACTGTGGACAGGACTATGGGGCTAGAAACACTGAGTGGCAAACACATCAGACGATCTCGCGCTGAGTGGCTGTGGGACTGAGGTATAAATAGTCAGAGGGACAAGTGGAAACAATGATGATTGATTAGCAGGTGAGGGAGGGGCAGAGAGCAGGAGCCGGAACCATGACACCAAAAGACTAAGACTAAAACCAAAGTGGTTGATAAAAACAACACTAATTGATTTATTACAAAGAATTAACAGTAATGTGAAGTTGGAGACATCAGTCATCTAATGATAGACAGACAGATAGATAGATAGACAGATAGATAGATAGACAGATAGATAGATACCTTTGTTCCTGTAGCTTTTCACACCCTCCTCTTCATCACCCAGTGATCCATGTGGGAACTTTCAGAGTCATGAAGTTTTCCATCTGATCTCTGAACTCCATCTCCTGTCCAGCCTTCAGACACTCTACCACCATCACAGCTCTCAGAGAACGTCTGAGTCTGAGATGTAAAGAGTGAACAGAACCAGGTCCTGTTCTCTGATCCATCAGACAGTTTTAATCCTGGTAAATTTATCAGTCTTATTTTATCTCATGAAAACAGAGTGTCAGCCATGTCCCAATGGATGGATTCAGTTCCAGGGAAACTGCTACCTGTTCTATAATTCAACACCTTGGTTGGACTGGACTCCAAGCAGACAGTACTGTCAGAGCCAATCAGCTGATCTGGTTGTTATTAATAATCCACAGGAACAGGTGAGTTCTATCAACATTCACATTATGTATGTATTCATTCATTAGTGTGAATTCAATTTAATGAATCTATTAAAAATATGAATGTTTATGTTCATCTGCTACATGATGATTTACAGATATTTGTCAGTAACCAGACTCAGTACTACTGGGATCAATGGCATGGATACTGGATGGGATTACAGCAGATTAACAACATCTGGACCTGGATTGATGGACATGTAGACACTCTGGGGTAAAAGTGTTTCTGTTATAAAACACTAGATGCTGTTCTCTGATTTTAACACCAATTAGACAGCAGATCACCTTCTTTGTAAAAATGCTGAGCAGCTTCTCTGCAGTGGATTCAGACTCAGAACTGATGGTTTTTAGTCTCCAGCTGTTTGAGGTTCTGAGTTCTTCACTAAATAAACCAGATTCTTCTATTAAAAACATAACATTATTTTTAGATTAGTAATATAACTTTCTTAGCAATTCAGTCTGAGGCCGCCATGCATTAATTCAATTTGTTATATATTTGTACCTTTTATGGCAAATTTGATTACACGTTTTTTCTCAATAAACTACAGTATAGGAGCGATAATGAAAAAAAAAATCTATATGTGCAAACTTTATCAACCAGTATCAGGTGTAAACTGTTGGTTTTGTTACTTTCTAATGATTCTGTCTCTTTATTTCCTTCAGCAGGTTGATGGTTTTATTTACCATAAACTAATATTTGTGTTTTTTTCTGTAGGTACTGGAAAACACCAGGCAGTGCTTCAGGTCAATATGCTCTGCTGCTAAATGGTACATTTCCTTATGTCACAAACAACTGGGGCACAGGAAATAGTCCGTTTAATCTCAGATTCATCTGTGAGAGTAAAGCTCTGATTGGATCCAACTAGTCCAGTAGCCAAGTCTTTCATTATCAGTGACTTTTACATTCCAGTTAAGTATCAAAGGAATATGGCAAAGTAACAAAAAATTAATTCAATGGTGTAGATTTGCTCTTGACATTGGCGGGGACCAGGATGAGACATGAGCTGAGACAGGAAATATTTAAAGTGCAGATTTGGCTCAGCGCATATAAACCTACTGCTCTGATCCTGATCTGAACCAGACCTCCTTGGGTAACAGCCCCAGGTCCCCTTGGTCCTGGTTTTAGGTCCCGGCAACTGGTTCCAGGAGCATTTTAGAGGGGTTTCAACCAAGACAGTCTCAGACCCAGACCTACTAACAGCCCCAGGTCGCCCCGGTCCTGGGTCCTGGTTTTGGCATCCAAGAGCTTTGTCACAGGGAATTTTGCAAAACTGAGGTCAAAACCGGGCTTCCTTCCTGGATATCAGCCCTGGGTCGGACTGGTCCTGGTCCTGGTTCCATAGTGGGTTCCAGGAGCATTTTAGAGGGGGTTTGACCAGGATAAAGACCCAGAACCAGATCTGCTCTGTGGGTAACAGCCTCAGGTCCCTGTTAAGTTTAAATCCTCAAGTTTAGTGTTTTCTGTCATTGAGGACAAAGTCAACAATCTTCTGCTGGTGTCTGCCCTGCAGAAGATTGTTGTTTTATTAGTTTTAGGTAACTTTAACCCTGTCAATAAATACAAATACTGACTGCATTGCATAGCCCTAATAGCTAGTTACCTAGCTGGTTTGCAGAGTACAGAATGCAGCTTAACCAACAAGAGGAGGTCAAAGGCATGAAGCCCCGCCCCACTCTGCCTCTGATTGGCTGGTACTGGTTGGATTGGTTTTTCTCCTTAGTCATCGGCCCAGTCCCAATACTCGCACTTCCACCCTTGCGCCCTTCGGTTTCGCGTTCCCGCTGAGGTGCACAAGTGCTTAGGGTGTCCCGATTCTCCCGGGTGGACACTCCGAAGCCTATCCCCGCCCCCTTTTCCACCCTTGTTACACACTTCACCGAATCAGAGTGGACTTCAGCCAAGGGTATTACCCATAATTCATTGCTGCATTAGAATCTCGTGAGAAAGTAGCAGTTCCTCCACTTTATTTTGCTCAAAATGATTACTTTAAAAATTATTTTGAGCAGCAAAACAGCAGAAACCGTGACTGGCTGCACCGTTTTGAACAGTAACACAAAAACAAATGGTTTAACAACAGGATAACAAATACATACAAAGCTTTTAAAGTGTCCATATTCCCCCCAAAGTTAAAGAAATATAATTTAAACTCATTAAAGGATACTACCCAGCAGCAGATTCAGATTTGAGGTGGAGCCTGTGGATTCTGCTGTAAACAGGATGAAAGCATCTTTTCTTTTTCTCGTTAAACTATAGCTAAACTCTGGCAGGACTTGGTGGATTGGATGAGAATAAAAATAGAAGAAATGACACTGATGACGGCAGTACAGATTTTATACATCAATTTGTCAAAAGATCTTTTTATGCTATGTAATATTGTAATATGGGTTAATATCATATTCATAAATGTAAATGAAAAACAAGAAACCCTCCATAAATGATTTAAACATTGAATTACAGTCATTTATCACATCTCTGGTGTTTATGAAAAATCCATGTAGGATAAAGTCTAAAGAAATATTTGTCCTTTTGAGTAATGTGTGTTACCTTTGATTTGTAAAGTCTTATATATTCACATGTTGATGCTCAAACAGTTTATGCCAACTGCCAGACCTTTGAATGTTTGTTTTATGTTTTATTTTGTTGTATTGCACAGCTGTTGCCTCCCATTGAGAGTTTGTACTATTTTGGTGTAAATAAAAGTTTGGAAAAAACTAACTTGAAGCTGCGGAGACACGTCACCAGATCACTGTTCCAATGCTGCAGTGAAGTGAGCACTTGTTCACGCACTCGAACCCTTATGTGCACTTCTACCAAGTGCACTTCATTGAAGGCCGTATAGGGTGGAAGTGTGAGTATTGGGATCAGGCAATCCTGTCCTCCTTCCACCTGTACAGGTAACACCTCCAAAACAAACGGTCAGGACTGATGGGTGAGTGAACACATTAACAATATCAGGTGAGAAGTGAGCAAAATATTAAAACCTGTCTAACAAGGACTGGAGAAAAGAGTCTATATTGAAAGACTGAATGTTTTAAAGTCCAGCAGGATGATTTAGTTGAGTTCAAAAGGCCAACAAGAGATTTTGTGTTTAAATTAAATAATTACTTTGTTTTAAGTTTTTATTAGTCCAGCAACGTTTTAGGTCACTGGGAAGTTTTCAATAGGAACCCTGAGGTCCAGAATGTATCCCTAAAGGCTAAATGATCAGACTTTGTTGAAACCTAAGAGACAAAAATCTAACTTTTCCATCCCCCTATTTATGACTCTGTATCACTCAGTCTTTTAGATATTGTAGTGTATTTCTGTTGGTTCTCTCTGCTGTGTGTTGTTGGAGGAAGAAATCTCTGCTGAGACAGACTTTTGCTGAAAAGAAGGTTCTTTATTGCAAAGCCCGTCACAATACAGTTGATGTCATCAACAGGTCTCTCTCTCTCTGAAGCCAGGACGAGAAGAAGAGCGCCCTGACCAACCTCTGGCCGGCTTTTATACATTTTAGGCTTCTTTGTCTAAGACATCTGGTTTTCGCCTCTAACTTTGAATGATAATGACCAACCCCTTGAGTCATAGTGTTTTTGACAAGGATAACATACATGAACACGTTCACATCTGTGTTAATATATTCTGGTAGAGTGGGGGTATTCGCATCTGTTCCAGGTTAAGCTTAAGGCCCCAAAAACAGGTCAATGAGTTTTCTGGTCATTGGGTTTAAAGCAGACAATACTGTATACCATTCACCTCAATATGAAGCTAAAATTTAGTGTAGACAGAAAGACAGTGAGCTAGGCCTAAAGTTTAGCTTCATGTTTAAGTTAGAGAACATTTTGTTTCAAAGTTTCATTCTGATTCTTCTGCTGAAAGATCATCTTTGATTCAGATTAGAAAATCGGTCAACTTTGTTTTTTCCGTCTGAGGCAGCAGGCTAAAACTAAACCAGTTTTTATACAGCAGCACTTTGAAACAGTAATCCAGACTTTGTTCCACCAGGCTGGATCACTGTAACACTCTTTATAAAGTAGTCAGTAAATCATGTATCTGTCTGCACCAGAGTCTTTTAAAGTTTAACCTCAGTTCTCCCTGCAATGGCTGCCACTTCACTTTAGGATCCATCTTAAGGTTATTTTATTTGCTTTTAAAGCTTTAAATGGCCTTGCCCCACACTCCCTCTCAGAAATGCTGCACCCCTACATGTCCTCCCAGGCCTCTTGCCTGTCTGACTTTAAATCTGTTACAAAGTTCATTATGTCTTCCTCTTTTTAGCGATCATTTATAACTCTTTTTGCTCAGACTTGTAGGGCCTCGAGGAGGTGGCTGGTGGAATTTTTTTTGCAGGTCAGTTTTCAGATGCGCAAAAAATCATATCACCACTAGAACAGAGAATAAAGCTAAATATTTCCATCTGACTGAAAATGTTGCTGGTAAAAATCCCTACCACCAATTCACTAAAAATGTGGTGCAGTTAGGTCACACACATGGTCTAATTCTACACATCAAACAGTAAAGTGTGGAAATTATAATAAATATCCCATGAATCCTTGTCTGCTTTGTGTTATTTGTTGATTCTGAGTGTGAAACTGATCCAGATTCAGAGTTGTTAGGAAGGAAAACAAAAACTGGTCCATCTTTTTTGGAGGTAGATGGGGTTTTTATTACAAAACCAAAATGTATAACAAATTATTTAAGTAAATTCTATAAAGATAAAATTCAAAACTTAAGATCTTCTATGAGCCAACAAAAAGATGTTACTTCATGTATAATAAGAAATAAGATCATGGGTAGCAAAGGATGTTCATTTAAGTTTAACAAAATCACAGATCAAATTGTTAAAAAGATTTTGCAAACATGTAAAGATAAACCATCAGGTGCTGATAATATAGATGTAAAATTATTGAAGTTGGCTGCAGATTTTATTGCCTCTCCAGTTTCTCACATAATAAATATAAGTTTAGAGCAAGGTATATTCCCATCAGAATGGAAAATAGCAAAAAATCATTCCGTTAATTAAGAACAATAAAGAAATATTTTCAGGTCAAAATAGTAGACCTATTAGCTTACTACCTGCTCTGAGTAAAATCATGGAAAAGATAGTTTATGAACAAATACAGAATTATTTTTTGATAAATGGGTTAAATACAATATACCAACATGCTTATAAAAAGGGACACTCCACTACTACAGCATTAACTCAGATCACAGATTATTGGTTACAAGAAATTGACAACAAAAACCTGGTTGGTAATGTGCTGCTTGATTTAAGCGCAGCATTTGATGTTTTAGATCATAATATTCTTTTTAAAAAGTTATGTTGTTATGGATTTGAATCTTCCTCTGTAAAACTGATTGACAGCTATCGAGAGTATACTGTTTATTTTAATGGAAGCTCTTCTGAGGCTGAAACGATGTGTTGTGGAGTGCCCCAGGGTAGTTGTTTGGGACCTTTGTTATTTTCTATTTTTATGAATGATTTGCCTCTGGTGTTGGACCATGCCACCATGGCAATTTATGCAGATGACATAACGTTATATGCATCTGCTCAAACAGCAAACCAACTTAACAGTATTTTAAATAAGGAATTAGAATCCATTGCAAAGTGGATTTTAGCAAATAAATTGGTGATTAATGCAAGTAAAACTAAATGCATGGTGGTAGGGTCCAGACATTGTTTAAATATGAACCCAATTTTATGTTTGACCCTGGGAGGTGCTTTAATTGAACAGGTTGAAGTAACCAAGCTATTAGGTGTTGTTGTAGATAACAAATTATCTTGGAATAGTCATATTAATTGTGTGTTGAAAAAAATGGGAAGAAGTATGGCTATTGTTAGATTTTGTAGGAAATTCATTCCACGTAGATTAATAATGCAATTAGTGCAATCATTAGTACTTTCTCATCTTGATTATGCTTCAGTTGTTTGGTCAAACACAAATGAAAATAATCTTTATAGGTTACAGATTGCCCAAAACAAGGCAGCTCGCATTGTTTTGGGCTGTCCATATAGAACCAGTGTAAACACTATGCATCACATGTTGGCCTGGCTGAGAGTAAGAGAGAGACTGGAATATTCATTAACAACATTCATTAGAAATATAATTATGGCAAAATCCCCAGAAGTAATTTATAGTAACTTGTGTTTTTTTGTTGATCAACATGATTATTCCACAAGACAAAGAAGTCAGGGACGATGTGTGTTACCGGTGTGCAGAACCAATCAGATGCAGAAAACAGTGTTTTATCGTGCAATGTTGGTGTGGAATGCACTACCAGGATTTTTGTTAATGGAAAACAATAAGAAAAGATTTCAGAAAAAGCTTAAAATATTTTTATTTACTCAAAGACTTAATTATGTATAGTTACATGTGATGCATTTATGTATGCGTATGGAAATATATAGTTATTTTACATTTAAAGTATAAATGTGTTTTGAGGTGAGCTGTATTTAGGTACTTAGATATTTTGTTTTAGAGACTTAAGATATGAATTAGGTATCATGTTTGGGCTTTTGAATGTTGAATTTTTTCTGAATGTTATGTGGGGTGTTGAGTGTGTGTGTGTGTGTGTGTGTGTGAATGATTTATGTGTATAGTATGTATATGTATAATAAATGTAATGAATGTCAAAGATGAGACCCCAGGAAGAATAGCAGCTGTTTTACAGCAGCTAATGGGGATCTTAATAAAGAAAGAAAGAAAGAAAGAAAGAAAGAAAGAAAGAAAGAAAGAAAGAAAGAAAGAAAGAAAGAAAGAAAGAAAGAAAGAAAGAAAGAAAGAAAGAAAGAAAGAAAGAAAGAAAGAAAGAGCAGAAACAAGTGTTTGGGCTACATGTAGAACGGCCTGGGGGACCCTCACAGACTGATGCTCAAAACAAAACCTTTATCACATATTCTTCATTTAGCTCTAATTATTTCAACACATATTGCTATTTATTTTACTCAGAAGATACAGAAGTTCTGACCACTGATCCTGTAGAAAAACCTGAAGAGCCGAAGACTGCTGAACCCAGTATTTTTTATTTTATTTCTTTGGGACAGTGCACATTGATTAACAATCAAGTACAGGCTGTAAATGTGCCAGATTATAGCATAGTTGCTCATTTTCATCTGTAGTCCCTAGGCAGGAAGACCAACACAAAACATGACAATAAACAATTCTCAAGCAAAAATCACATTACAGACAAACAAATGACAAATAAACAATTTAAAAATGTATTATTTAAATTTTAATGTATTTATTAATTTGTGTGTGTGTGTGTGTGTGTGTGTGTGTGTGTGTGTGTGTGTGTGTGTGTGTGTGTGTGTGTGTGCGTGTGTGTTTTTATAATATTCATGGATTCTAGAGTAGGGCCACAGGAGGTTGTTACAGCAGCTGTTTTGTTACAAGCAGTTTAGTGTGGGGATGTTTTTATTCTTCCTTCTTCTGATTGAAAGCTTTGAGTGTTATTTTGTTGTTGTTGTGGTTTAGATTCTGTGCCGCTTGAAGGATGCTTGTTTTACTTTCTTGTCAAAGCAAAGAGAGAGTAAGAGGACGTTTCAACCACCACTTCCATCCATCCTAACGGGGAACCTGAGATTTCTGAATCAGATGGACCAGCTTGAAGTTCTGATGAGGATCCATCCAGAACATCATGTGTTTCACTGAGACCTGCATGGTTCAGGACCAGATCCAGACTCCAACATCTCTCTGTCCGGCTTTCAGACGATACCAGCAGACCGAGATTAGAAGAGGAGCAGAAATATTGAACTGTTATCTTAATTCAACAAAGTGTCTTCAGTCAGAGTCGCCTTCAGACACAAACCATACAGAAGGTCGTTCCTGTCCACAGCTACAACCTGATACAATGACTTGATCAAAAAATATTTAAATGAGTTACTGAAACATTTAATTTCCCACTGGGATAAAAATTTGGATTTGTCAT
Source organism: Callopanchax toddi (assembly GCA_006937965.1). Taxonomy (NCBI): domain Eukaryota; kingdom Metazoa; phylum Chordata; class Actinopteri; order Cyprinodontiformes; family Nothobranchiidae; genus Callopanchax; species Callopanchax toddi. The sequence goes on along the minus strand of SSNR01000256.1, from coordinate 864,386 downwards.
TTTATTTATAACTTTATATTCTTCTTCCAAGCAGAACTTCATGCTTGTATTATTTAATTCTGAGTCATAAGAACATTAAAATCACATCTGTTGTAAACATGATTGTTTTGTTGTTGTTTTTTTTGTTGCAAAAATCTTGTTAAATAATTTTTTTCTCATCAGACAGCAGCAGATTTTCATCTTTACTGAAGTTTCATGTCTCCACTGATTCAGTTTATTTAAGCTGATTTCTAAAGCTTCAGGTCACAAGTCGTCTCAGAAAGCTGAACAAAACAACAGATCCAGTTCATTTCAAGACAACTGACTGCATTAATTGAATCCAGAAATAATAAATATGCATATATTCTGAGTCAGTTTGTAAAACTAAAACACAACAACTGATTTTTGTGTGTAACTATTCTGATTCTTCTACACATTTGATCTATTTGTATTTTTTGTCTTATTGTTTCCATCTTTGACTTTAGATTTAATGAACAGTCGACTGCTGAGGATGCAACCTGTAGAGGTGAAGCATCAGTCTCTGGTGATTTGACATGCATTTGTTCATCTGACTTAACAAAATATAAAATAAAAGTTGGTGTTTGACTTCATTGGTGTGTCTCAGATATCAGCAGATTTATACGGAAAATACAACAATACAGCCTTTTCAACAAAATCCAAAATGCTGCTTTATGGATGAACTAATAGAAGTGAGGTCACTGTGATGCAGATTAAAAATATTTAATCAACCAAACTCAAATATATAGATGAAAAGATTTGGAAGGAAGAATGATAGAAAGAAAGTTTTGAACATTTGCTGTTGAGTTCAGACTGATCTGATCTGTTGCTGTAAGTCACTCTGACATGAATAAACTAAATGTTTGTTTCCTAATTAAACTTAACACTTTTTAGAAAGAATACGTTTTTACCACAAACATTTCAAACTTATGTAAAATAATGGTGAGACTAACAGAACACGACTTTGGTCAAATCGACTCATTTTTAGACTGAAAACAGCTCCTGGACCAGGTGAGTTATCAGGTCATCAGCAGGTGTGACTTCAGGTTCCTTGTTTCAAAGAACAATAAAACAAGAAACCATAAAACATGAACTAAACTGAAAAGAAGAATCTACCATAAACATAACAGGTCCCACAAAAACCCACAACAATGACCCAAAGTTTCCTCTTCCTCTTCCAGAGTCGTTCATAAAGGCCGTCTGTTTTCTGTGTAGCTTCATTGTGAAGCATCACTGTGATCCGTTAGGGTTGGGTTTTTTCTAGAGAACTAACTGTCTCTCTGCTGGCTGCATGTCTGTGTGTGCGTGTCTACTCCTTCCTCGCTGCAGGGTGTGATGGGTAGGTTGGGTCCCAGCTGGAAACCATCAGGAGCACTATGTAAGGAGCAGCTTCTCCTGAGGCAGACGACAGCCAGATCAACTAACACAAGGTTTTTTTTTCTAGAGAACTAACTGTCTCTCTGCTGGCTTCTCCTCAGATCTCCTCCTGACCTCTGGCTAACCTCCTCTCTCTGTCCCCACAGTACTGATCCTCATCTCCTGCTCCTCCCGTCTCCTCACTGATCAGTGCTGTACTCTCCGGCCAGCAGCCTTTCACCATCCATCAACACTCACCCCCTCATTATCAACCACAACCTTTCAGGATGACTTGCTCTTCTCAGCTCCGGTCCTCTCAGACTACAGTCAGAACATCATTCCTCTCCTGTTACTTACCCCATCGACATTTACTCATTGACTACCGTCTCACCTCGAGCAGAAGGTCGAGCACACCTCCAGCTGGATTTCACCTCATCACACTCATTAATAAAATATCATTTCATACCTTACATCCAGTGAGTTTGTTTTTCTGTCTGCACCTGAGTCTGTGATCACAGCAGTTATGAATCAACCAAGCTCAAATACACACATAAAAACACTTGGAAGAAAGATGATTGAATGTTTTGAAAATTTGCTGAATGTTTCTGGAAGTCACTCTGACACAAAAATAAATCATAAAATGTTAAAACTTCAATGTTACTCAAAGAATACAGCTTTTACCACAAACAAAAAAGTAACATAAAGTAATGGCAGGACTAACAGAACACTGATTTGGTCACATCGACTCATCTTAAAACAGTTAATAATCAGATCAGCAGCAGTAACAGGTTCCTTGTTTCAAAAACCAGAAAACATCAAATAAACTGAAAAAACACAGAAAACTATCTAAACCCAACAGGTCCAAAAACCCACAACCATGACACAAAGTTTCCTCTTCCTCTTCCAGAGTCGTTCATAAAGGCCGTCGGTTTTCTGTGTAGCTTCATTGTGAAGCATCACTGTGATCCGTTAGCCTCTCACATCTTCAGCTGATTACAGGTTCATCTCTAACTCTGGGTGATGGCGGCAAACACCAGCTCTGAAATGATTTATGTAAATCAAGATGGAAATGAAAAAGGTAAGAAACTTCTGTTTAAATCTGAAAAAAGTTATGTCAATGTCAAATAATTTTAAAAGCACTTAAAAACAGCTAAGCTGCACCAAAGTGCTGTACAGCAAAGAGTCAAGAAAAATTAAATCACAAAGATAAAATAACAATAAAAACATGGTCATAAAATCACATACAGTTAATAAATTACAAAAGATACAGTCAATCTGTGTTTATGTTTTTAGCAGACACCTTAATCCAAAGCGACTTACAAATAGTATTGTATGTAGACATTAACTCTAAACAAACTACTTAGATGGTCTAACACTAGTCGCTAAGGTGACCGTGAGGGAAAAGAACACAGGATAGAGTGAAGTGCATAAAGAGAGTACGGAGGAGTAGGGAAGGTAGGAGCTAGTCTACAAGATGTTCTCTGTTGAAGAGCTGGGTCTTCAGGAGTTTCTTAAGGTGGACAGGGTCCACCCTGCTCTGGTCAAGAAGACCTGGCTGCAGCAAGATGGCAGCAGCCACCATTATGTCGGACGTCCTTTGTGTCTGCAGTCACGTCACCGTCTTGCCGGAAATCTCAGGAGTCACGTGACACTAATTTAAATTCTTACAATCCAAAACAAGTCACGTAATTTAGAGTTGAACTTAGAAGTTGTTCGTCTTTGCGTTGGGTAGGGTGACTGTGTTGTCTTGCTTAATCGTCTAATAAGAAAACCATAAACTAGGGATGTTTGATATTATCGGTCTACCATTAATATCGGCTGATATTGGCATTAAAGTGTAATATCGAAAAATATGGGTATCGGTTTTTGTCACACACTTAACCTTTACAAACCATGCACATATTATACATCAAACTGTTCAGCTACTTATTCTCTCTCCCAGTTATTTAGTTGTTATGTTAGTTGTTTGTGTTAGTTATTTGGCACACCTTGCATTAAATCCTGAGACTTCAGCATTTCCCACCAACCTTGAATGCAACATCTATCGGCTGCATTACTTGCAGCATAACATGCAACATTTAAGAGGACTCGCCAACCTGTATTTGGTTTGGAATTATCTCAAAGTGTCAAAGAACCTTTTGAACTCCTCCGCTCTGCTTAAAGCTGCATGGGACTCAGACTTGGGTCTGTTGACCCCAGATGATGTTTGGGAGGTTTTGAAGAGAGTCCAGGTTTCCCCTCTGTGCTGATGGATTTGACATTGAACTCATTCCACTAAAGCCTGGCTTTCAACATTATTAATTCAGTGTCTCCTTTCTGTGATGGCCAACAACAGGCCACAAGTAATGATTAGTTTTGGTCTGAAGGTTTTCAGATGCTGTTGAAGGAAACTAGAAGGGATCTCAGCCCTGATGCTCTGACTTCCTGTTCAGGGTGTGGTCACTTCATAGACGGTAAAGCTGTTTGATGTTAATGTAGCCTCACCAAATAGGCTACATCCTCTGACCTTTGACCTCTGTTGACCATCACAACAATTATCCATCTTTTTCCCAATAACTTGGAATACAATCACTCTTGGATTATGTTTTAACCTGAATCAAGATCCCTACAGGTGTCCTACTGTCCACTTTCAAGTGTCCATCTCCCAGATGACCTTAACTGGACACTAACTAGTCTAATAAAACACTCTCATAAAGGAGTCTCTTCTGTAACACCACAGACTGGTGTTCCAACTGTAATCTCTTGTTTACAGAACATTCTCTGGTTGTTCCTGTTCAGGGTCACCTACACACTCACACCCAAAGTGTTATAATGCTTCTCTGCTATTTTCATGCATTTTCTACATTATAATGTGAGTGTTAACGGGCGGAAGTCATGTGACTTGGTAACTCCCTCACAGTCCCTTGTCCAATCAGAACCATTCACAACTCCACTAACTCAGTTCTGATTAGTACACTTAATATCTTCTGATTGGTTCAATTTAAGATAACTCGTCTCAAAACTAATACTCAGTTCCGGTACAAGTCAGTCTTGTCTTGTCTTGTCTTGTCTTGTCGAGTCTCAGTCTTGGTCTGAGCTACAGCCTGAAGCAGTCGGAGCTGCTATGCTGCTATCTTAGCTGAACCTTCATCAGCTTTGAACAAGGCCTCTCAGTCTCTCCCTCACCACGGGAGAAGATCAGAAATGACATCAGCATGCCTGCTGAAATGCCTCCCTTGCTGACCGGGACATATCCACGGACTGTCCGGCGAGGTCCTCGGCGGCCACGCCTTCCAGGACCACCACTCTGAGTCTGGGGACTCCAGCCTCAGCTCGTGGAGAAACCAACGCCTGCCAGATCTAGGAGCGTCCACCTGTCAGTGAGCGAACACCACTTTCTGATCGAGAGGTTTGCTTTGATAAAGCTTAATTCTTCCACTCTAGATTAAGCCAAAACTAAATTCCATAACAAACTCAAATTAGCCTAAATTGACTCTTAAAGTCACAACTAGGTTAACTAAATTAACTAACTTCCCTAGTCATTAAAACATATGCTACGGTCCGTTAAAACTCACAATTAACCTATCTTTAACATCCTCAACATGTTTAAGAATATTAATTGTGTTTACATCAAACTTTCAAACTGTCTTATCTGTCTGTGTTCTTAGGTTTTTCAAATTAAATGATTGTTCAATCCTTATCTGTCTCAGTTCACGTTATTAATAAGGTATTTCAATTCACTGTACTCTTTCAAAGAACCTAGATACCTTCAATAAATATTAGCTATTATCAGGGTTAAATGACAGTTTATCACTTTTCATTATAAACCAAAATTAAGCTAATGTTATTGAAGAGGGTGTAGTTAAAATAACTAAATAGTTATTTCAAAACGCTACATAATGGCGAGCTACGCCAGGTTTTAACTACATAGTGTATATCACTATATATATATATATATATATATATATATATATATATATATATATATATATATATATATATATATATATATATATATATATATATATATATATATATTAAAAACAAGCAAACAAGCTTGATGAGACCCATGAACTAATATTGTGTTTAACAGTCCTGAGAGTCAACCACCATCAGGAAAGTTCTGTAACTCTATCAGAGTTCAGGTCTTTGACCCTCTGCTCATCAGCAAACTGTTCTGATTGGTCCAGGAGATTTGATTTGTTTTTAAAATTAAAAATATATAGTTTTTACTGTTCTTTTCAACCACAAATCAAAAGCAATGTTTTATATCACTAAATTATAATTTATCAAATGTTTATTATTACTTTAGTCAGTTTCTAGTCATTTGAGTTTCTTTAATAGAAGGGTGTGAGGACATTTGAGGACATCTTAATGTCCCAGAGATTATTTCTTTTTACAGTACTGTATATAAGCTGACAATATATTAAACTCAACAGGATAAAACTGTAAAGATTATGTCTTGATTAAACATAACATGATGCCTCAGATCATCACTGATGTAGTCCAGGACTAACTGAACCCTCCTGCTGTCTTCAGGGGGACAATTTGATCCCAAAAGACTAGAAAACTTCATGGGCCTCAAAATAAGGACAGTGTGAGGGTTAAATGTTGGTGACTGATGTGGTGTGTTTTAATCCAGGTCAGGTGCTACTCACTACAGCTGCATCACCCTGTCCTCTATATGGACGCTACAGGTTTGTGAGTCCACAGCTGTAATATTCCATATGAGGTTGATTTGACTGTGAGGTCTGAGGACTTTGTTTTTGTCACACAGATGAGCCTGTACAGAGGAGCAGCAGGAGACAGCAGAGCCACAATGACAGCAGGTGGATTGTCAAGTATTGATTTAGGGACAAAAGACAGTGTCCATCAGCAGGAGTGCCTCCCCAGTCCCCCTTCAGTCTGGATGTGAGGTCTATTCTCTGAACTTGGTCTGAGATGACTTCAACCAGCAGCTGACTGACTGATGTTGTTGTTCGTATTGTTGATTCATGGTTTCAATTTGCTTCATTAAATCATATTTAGTGTACTCCAGTGCGTTTTGTCTGAATTTAAGGTGGTAACTATTTGAAAGTGGAAGTGCTGTATCATGTTAAGAAATCAACAATTTTTTGCAAGTTAAAAAATTCATCATACTTCTGGGCTAAGCCCCGGATCTTCTTCAAGTCTAAATCCGCCCCTGCACCTCAGAGTCCTGAACCTGCGGCCTGAGGGCAACAGGCAGAAGTAGCTGTGAAGGGGGGGGTCTGGGTTCCCGCTGACAGTCCGGGCCCTGTGTGTGATGGCTTTATTGTTTAGCTGGGAGAGGTCTGTGATGGGCAGGCTGATGATTTTTGATGCTATGTTTGTGACCTTTAGGAGTTTATTTCTATTAGTGATGGAGAGCATGTTAAAATAACAGGGGGAGCAGTAAAGGAGGATGGGTTGAATGATGCTGGTGTACAGCAGCAGGAGAAGATCTGGGGTGACAGAAAGGGCACGGAGCTGGCAGAGGATATAGAGTTTCTGCTGTGAACGTTTATGAATATTAGTAACATGCTGCTCAAAGGTAAGTTTATTATCCAATGTGAGTCCAAGGTATCTGGAGTGATCAACCCGTTCAACTGTTTTATTGTGTTTGGTAATGGATGCCAGGTCCAGAGGTTGTTGTTGGGTATAAATGACTAGCTCTTTGGTCTTGTCCACGTTCAGCTCCAGGAAATTGTCCAGGCACCACCTGGTAAAGTGGGCGACTGACTGGTGGTATGCAGTTATGGAATTATTGTCCCTGAGAAGTGGTAGAATGGCGGTGTCGTCTGAATATTTGAAATATGTGGTGATAGTTGAGGGACTGATACAGTCATTTGTGTACAGTGTATACAGAAAGGGGCTGAGTACACACCCCTGGGGGGCGCCAGTGTTGATGATTATGATGGATGAAGTGACTGGCCCAATTTTGACAGCCTGTGGTCTGCTGCTGAGGAAATCATGAATCCAGTGGATGAGAAATGGAGAAATGATCTGGTGTCATTGTATAGTATTAAAAGCTGAACTAAAGTCAATGAAAAGGATGGATGCAAAGGTGCCAGGTGGCTCAAGATGTTGCAGGAGAGAGTAGAGGAGGCATGCCACAGCATCCTCTGTTCCCCGCTTGGCCCTGTAGGCGAATTGATACTGGTCCAGCAGCAGTCTAACAGTTGGAAGGATAGAGTGGAGGATGAGCTTTTCCAGGCACTTCATCATAATAGAGGTAAGTGCAATGGGTCTGTAGTGCTGTGGCTCGGATGGACAAAGCTTCTTTGGGACCGGGATGATTGTGGAAGTTTTCCAAGCTGTTGGGATGTGTGCTGTCCTGATAGAGTACACGTCTGAATCAACCAGCCCCACCCCTCATCCTGGTCCCCACCAATGTCAAGAGCAAATCTATGCCATTTTTTAAAATGTTTTTTTTATTTATTACTTATTCTTCTGTCTCTTTCTGTTCAAATTAACCTACCATTGAAGTAACACACTCATCATTTCTTTGTTAGTGGGCAAACTGACAAAATCAGCAGGGGTTAAAAAATCTTTTCCCTGACTGGAACTCCAGGAGAACTGGTCTGTGATTTTTTTTAAGGACAATTTGCCTTTTTTGACGGACTAGAATATTTTTTGGGAATCCAGGTGAATAGAAGTCTCAACGCTGCCGACAGATTCCTCTTAAATGAATTAATCTCATGTCCTGTTCATGACAAACAGCAGGTTATTAAAGGTCAGTGTGGCTCTTTTTGTTTCCTGTAGCTGTTTCTAACTTAAGATAAGCGTTTTTCTTGTGAACGGAGGGAAATTTAAAGTAGGCCAGAAGTATAAATCTCATCAGTTTGAATCTGTGCTTCTAATGTCCAACATAAACAGGAGGAAGGCCTGTTGGCTCACACTGACCCTACAGTCTCCTGGTCTCTGACAGAGCATTTAACAGCTCTCACGTTCTAATTGGTCTGGAGCACCATACTTATGTTATTCTGATTTTGTAATTAATTATTTCCATCTCTTCACATTGCAGCTGGAGTTCAGTAGTAGTTAATGAAGCAGGTCTCCAGCTGCTGTGACGAGGAACTGATGAGGTGAAAACCAGCAGGCTTCAAGTGACAGGAAGAGAGGAACAAAGACAGGAGTGTTAGGGTTATGTGGTGGATGTTTTATAACT
>SSNR01000256.1:749365-827705 GCA_006937965.1 Callopanchax toddi | reverse complement strand
CCTCTTAACCTTTATTTGAAGCACAGTAACAGGAAGTATTTTATTTTGAAAAACCCGGCAGTTGTTTTTCTAGTCATGCTAGCTTAATTGTGAGAACTAGCATCTAGTTTTGTTTGTTTTTGCTGTGAAATGACCAGTTTAATTGTGAGTTTTGATTCACCAGTGCAACCCCTGCCTAGCCCACAGTAACTGCTGCACACTGCAACATTTGTCCTTGTAGAGTTGCCGTAGATTCACATTAATTTAAACGTGTTACTGTTATATCCTTTTGTTTATTGTTCAGAAAAGATGACAAATACTTGTCCTCTGTGTCTAAAATACCCACCACATTGACTCAGTGAAACATCTATGGCCAAAATACAAAACAGAGACAAAATGAGGATTCTCACATCTGGGCAGGGTTTTTTAAAGAAAAGGAAGAAAGGTGGTGCTGTGATCACCAACATCGCTTTGGGGAGAGTAGAACTCCTGAAACAGCTTTATAAATACAGACCATTTACCAGTTTACCATTTTGGGTACTTGGAACAACTGTATAAAGATCCTTTTTTAATTTAAACAAATAAATAAACACTGTTACTATAAAATATCTAATAAATACTCCATGAAATCAACACATTTCCTCTTGAAATGAAAATATTAATAAACAATTTTAAATAAGGAGATTTTTTGGGGGTCAGTTTTATTATTTTTTTCTGTATTTATTATTTAATTCTGTTTTTATTATATATGTTTGTATTTATTATATATTACTGTATTACTGCAACTTTTATCTATTAACTCGATTTTTATTTGAAGTTGTTTTTATTTCATGTCCTTATATTCAAATGAAGGGGCTGAGTTTTCTCTGTGGGCTGGCTCTGCCTGGGATATACTACACTTTGAACAGAAAAAAACAGAAACCAGAACTTTAAATGGCCCGGTTACTCACTGCTACTGGCACTTTACAATTTGACCCCTCAGCGTAGCAGGACTTTTTAACAGGATACAGTTCACACCAGAACGTTGTCCACCACGTCCCCTTCACCTGAAACTGTTTCTGTAAAACTGAATGACTAAACTTTTACATAACAGCTCCAATTATTACAGTCAGTGAAATGAAACATCTTTCATCAAGACAAAAGTGATCCTGAGAGAAAAAAAAAGACAAAATTGATCAATTATTCACTTTAACAGCAGAACTTCCAGCTTATTAGAAAGAACATTAAACAGTTCATTCTTTCATTCAACATTAGAGACATTTCAGAAACTTGGATCAACCCAGAGAAAGGGCTGGATTTTGAAGTTAAGTGAATTAAACTAACAGAACAAACTAAAGTGGAGGAGGTGTGGCGATATATGTGGAGAAGAAGAGCTGAACATTTCAGTAGTGGATCATCTGACAGTCGATCTGATGGAACGGATCACTGTGGAGATCTGTGTTGAAAGATGACAAATGTTTGTGTTGGTTGTCTTTATGGCTCCAGGGTCTAGTGTGGATATCTTTAGAGTGAATGGAAAACAGATTTTTTCCAAATATTGTCTAAACTGTGAAGGTTCTCAGTCATCCATGTAATGCCGGCAAAGGCGTTACTATCTCTCTGAATTCTGACATCTGGTTCATCAATACAATAACTCATCTTTTGTCCCAATAACTTGGATTAAAATGACTCTTTTATTATGTTGTAACCTGAATCAACATTCCTTCCAGGACCCGGTCGTGTCGGAAGACTGAGAAGATTTCCTTTAATTAATAATTAAACTTAAGAACTCTTTGATGTCTCATTCTAAAAAGACACCACCTTTAATCCACTGTCCAGAAATGTCTTAATGTGATTAATTCATTTTCTTCCAGTATTAATGAATGTTGATGTTGCATCAGTATTATTTCATGTTTCTACTTTTGCTAAAAAGGTTAAAGCATATTAATAATCTATCTAACTTCCTGGGTTCCTTAATGACGAGAACCACGTGACTTGGTAACTACTTCCCATTGGGCCACGCGTCCAAAGCTTGCCACGTCCAGACTTCCTGCTGGAAGCCACCGTTTTTCAGCAGTTCTCGTTCAACCTACACGAGAGAACACGGCCTCCGTTTTCTCCGTTACACGGAAGGCTTTGATGCCGACCGAGCTCGTGGGTAAAACCAGCCTCACCGGTCGAGGACATTGCTCCGGCTAAGAAGCCAGACACCATCTGTCTGCTTCTTTTCACCTGCCATGGGAAAGCCGGTTAGCCTCTGCGCCCGCCGACCATGGACCAGCTAGACCGACTCGTCAGACTCCTCCGTGCCTGCGGTAACGTTACGTTCACCGGGGATAACTCTGAGGTTCGTCAGACCGACGATCACACCGACGAACCTCCACCTCTCACGCCGAGGCGATCTGGAGCGGTCTCAGCAGGTATCAACTCCGATCTGGGTAAACTGAGGCTCTTGATAAATAACACTCCTTTCAACTTAGCTCTGACTCCCTAGAGATATAAATATCTCACGGGCTCTCGTCATTAACTCTCAGCTTAATAATATCAGAAGAATCTCTTAAGATGCACCATCTACCTCATATCTGTCTGTTCGTTCAATCTGTTTCTTTAATAAAATAACTGTAGTCTAAGTCTGCTTCTGGGTTATAACTTCCAAATATACGTACGTAGGTCTTCCCTTTGAATCAGAAAGAACCTGAAGTCCTGCATAACCATTAGTTTAGTGAAGGTAGCTAACAGTGATTAGCCGTAAAACCGACAAAACTAAGCTAATAACTTTGCAGAAGTGTGTTTGTATTATAACAATAAAATCAGGTTATATTACGCTACATCCAGGTCATGGTCATCTAAAAGGGGTTCAAATGATGGCAACTGGACTTCTTTGGTTCCTTGAAGATAAATGGTAAATGGCCTGTACTTTTATAGCACTTTCTAAGTCTTAGGACTCCCAAAGTGCTTCACATCACATTAGTCATTCACACAGTCACACAAGATGTTTTGCTTCTCATCTGAAGAGCTTTGTTAATTCTAACTGGAATAAAGGAGAATCTGCTTATAAACAGTAGCTGTTTGTTGCTCAGTAAGCTGATACTACTGTACCTATATCACCCTTCTCCCTACCCCCTGAGAAGTCGTTGATGTTGTTAGGCTCTGTTGTGTTGGACTGGTCCCTTTATGAGTTGTTTTGATCCAACTGTCTTCAGATTTCTGTTTCTGTTTGTCCTAAGTTACACCTTTTTTTTTTTGTTATTTCTGAAATTGTTTCTCACTTTTAAACAAATTTTTATTCCCTGCAGGTAAAAGTGTCTTTTTCATTTTTATGTTGTCTCTTTCTGGATCTGTTAGTGTTTTCAGAGTCTAAACCAAACAGTGGTTGATATAAAGGTTTGAATACAGGAAGTAGATTTTTCTTTTTCCTTCCTCTAAAGGTATTTTTATATAGGTATATAATTGCACCATGTCTGCCCTTAAACTCTTCTAACCCTTCTTCCATCCCTGCACTGCATTTTTCTGCATCAGCATATTTCATGCTACTACAATCTGCATCCCTCTCTAAACAACACATCCTCGGTCCCACTTGCCTTCCTCACCCCAATTATTTCCTGAGACCTTTGCTTAGAGGGATTCATTCACCTCCCGGGTCCTTTGTTTTTGTACTTCAGCTCCTTGCTAACCTTCTCTCCATTGCAGTGTGTGTAACTGGAGGTGTTCATGTTGCTCCTGATGTCTGTTTTCTTTGCCACCATCTCAATTCAGGTAGCTTGTAAGTCTTGGTTTGTTTCTGCAGTGTGGAGAATGAATACTAAGTCCAGTGGGGTTTCTCAAGGACAAACATGCCTCAGATCTGAACAAAGCACAGACTGATAATGCAAAATATTTCAAATAATTTACACACGTGCTTGATTTATAACAATGAAAAAGACCATATTCTTTGCTTAACTGTCCTTTTTACTGGGTTCATTATTTAAAAAATGTTTTAAATTGTATTTTCGTGGATAACTTTGTTGATGCATATAGATGAAACCTGAAGAGGAATGTTGTTGTTTCAACCCTCTAACACACTGTAATAAAACAGTAACACCTTTGGTCCACGGTCACATTTTTGTGCCCAAAAGTGGGTCAGGGATCAGCGTGGATGTTGAAATCTCCAACTATGATTACTTCATCAGTATTAAAAAAAAAATCAGACAACTCAGGCAAAAACTCATAATAATCATCAGGTGGACCATATACAACAAATAAAAACATTTTGTTTTGCTTTCCATTTAGGATGACTGAGAAACATCCAGGTTTCAAAAAGACAAAATAAAATTCAACGATCAGACATCAGATCATTACACAGATGTAGAGGAGACAGATCTTATTTTGTTTTATTAATATTTAATTTGTTTTAGAAGATTATGACTGACTGATATTTGTCTGATTGGATTTAGACTGTGAACCAGCAGAGGGGTGTCAGACTGAAGATGTGATTCCTGGTCTGGACTCGGATTGTCATGGTTTTCAGAACTAATGAGTTTTACCAAAGTGGGATGGATGCCATCTCTCCAAATCAGACCCGTTTTCCTCCAAAATGTTTGCCAATTATCCCTGAAGCCCAGACTATCAGTGGAACTCTACCTAGACAACCAGTGGAAGAACAATGTTATGTGGTCAAATGGGGGAGGGGCCAGAGAAAATGATGGAGTTGGCAAAGTTACACACCAAAGCAAAAATATTTTTAATGACCTCCAATTTGCATAAGCAGGTGTCATTAATGGCAATGTGAATAATCACCTTACTGTATTTATGATTATCCTTTAGCCATGCAGGTAGAGATTTACTTTATTGATCCCTTGGGGAAAATCCTCTGGGAAATTTAGCAACAGTTGAGACTAATAAATGTAACATTTTTGCTGATGATTTAATATTTATTAGGAATAAAACAATCCTCTTGTCTGAACCATAATGAAGTGCATTTTTTAAGTAGAATTTATTGATTTATCAAAAACAATAAAGTATCAAATAAATCTTTCACAGAGAAAGAGAGAGAGAGATAAGTAATTATGATGATTTTAAAAAAACTGATGTGGACTTGAAAATTCTCTGTGATGTGTTGATTCGTTTCAAATAGCATCGTGAATTGTATCGAATCGCCAGCAGGGATGAATCGAATCGTATCGGCAGAGGCTTCACCGTATCGTCAATGTATCGAATCGCTGGGAGCGTATCGAGATACGAATCGAATCGACCTCAGTGGTGGGGATTCACATCCCTACTGGAGACACCTGGACCCTCAGAGGTAGTCCAGCTCCTCCAGGACCTGACCTGAGCTCAGTCCAACAGGACATCTCTGGCTGACTGGGACATCATGTTTAGGTCCTTCAGACTGTCCAGGATATCCTGTTCAGGATCTGGGAGGAGAAACTCCAGGACTCCATCCATCATCTCATCAGAGCCCTGACACTGTCAGGCTGCTACCAGCAGGTGGAGCCAAACAAACTACTGAGAACCATTTCTGCAATCCAGATTTCATTGTACTGTCTGATGAGTTTTCAGTGTGCTCCTTTAATTTATTTGAGCAGAGTGTTTAATGCACACAGACAGTAACCTTAATGCACGTGACCATAAGCCCCGCCCTCTTGTTGGAGTTTGATGTCACCTGGAACCATCTGGTATCTGGTTTTATAAACTTTTATTTTATCTCCGTGTTCCTGCAGCTCATCCAGTTTCCAGGTATTTTATCCCGATGGAACTTTTCCCTTCTGCAGGTCTGGAGGTTCAGCTGAAGCGATGCTCCTCCCCCTCCTCCCCCCTCTCCCCCCTCTCCCCCCTCCTCGCTCCTGTCACTAAGTTTTTCCAGTTTCTTTCGGCCCCCCTTCTGGACCCTCCCCCGGTTGGATGCGGGTCTGGATTTCTCTCTCTGCTCTCCTACATGTTTATCCGGGATTCGCTGTAAATAAACGAGTCGGTTTTTTTGTATTTTGTTCGCCCAGCTGGACCCTCGGTAGTCGGTTATGAACTGAAGCGTTTCCCCGGTGGAGGTGAGTGAAACTCTGTTTTAACTACAGTTTTGGAGTTTTCGGTCTGAATCAGCGCTGGAGTGGTGGATGTTTGTTTGTTTACTCTGCAGGAACGGAGTTATTAGTAAACAAAACGAGATGAAGTTTTGTCTAAAGTTTAAAAAGATGCAGAATCCTGATGGATCCATTAAAACCCTTTAAGGTCCAGACTCTGCAGCGTATCAGGTTCAGGAATCAGATTTACTGGGACTTTTTTTTAGTTATTAAATCTTCTGAGTTTGATTTTTGTCATGATGTTTAAACTTGAACTCGACATATTTTTTGAATCCTTCAGTTGTTCATGTATTTGATGTAAAATGAGAATAAGGTATCTCAGAGTATGACTCATTCTGTTGTAGTGGACAAAAAACTGATTCAAGTTCCTCATCTGGTCTTTTAGGGCAGTTTCAACTTCATAATTATCATAAATTGTGAATAAATGTTTGTCTTATGAATGTAGCTCAGGTCTTCCTCCTGTCTTTGTTTCCTTCTGCTCTCTTCATCCTCTGTTTTATTTATTCTCTAAGATTTTCCATGTTTTCTTGCACTTTTCTTCTCAATCCTTCCATCTTCCTATTCAGCAACATTCCTTCAATTCAGGTCATCTCTAAAGCTTCAGGTCATGTCAAGTCATCTCAGAGCAACAAATCAGGATCATTTCAGAGCTAGAATTATGAAAAAGGAATACAGTGAATTCAATTCAGTTGCAATTAGATTCATTATAAAATGACAATTAGTCAGATTGTCCTGTGATAAAGGAACCAGCTGGTTGGATTGAGGCGTTTCTTGAATATAATTTCTGTTCTGAGCAGCTCAGTCTGAGGGAGACAGTGGGAAGGAAAACTCCCTTTGAACAGGAAGAACCTCCAGTAGAACCAGGATGAGAGACTGGAGTCTGAGAGGACAGGAAAGAGACAAACACAGAAAGACTGGACCAGTCGTCGTTTCTGAAACAGAACAAAGTGTCAGCAAGAACAGGAACTACAAACATGGAGGAGAGAGAGTACAGCCAGCAGAGAGGAGATGTGGTCTGAGTCCAGAGCAGCAGAACCAAAGAGATGAGTCAGGACAACCAAGATAACTTTAACTATGAGGAAAAAGGAGAGTCTAACAGGGTTTCTATCTCATGGATGGAAACTAGAAGCTGGTTCCACCAGAGAGGAGCCTAGAACTCAAACTTCTTTATTCTCCCAAATGAACAAACATGCAAACAGAAAAGTCTTATGTTGCATTTTCTTGGTGTGGAAGTTGAAGGGATATCTGAGGCGTTTTGAAGTGGTCTATAAGTTATTTGTCTACAGTAAGGACCACACCCAACGATGACATCATTCAAAATGAGCAGAGTTTTACAAAGTTCTCGACTATCCAAGATCTAAGTTTGTACAAACATTTTCCCAGCTGGTTTATTTCCAGACTGCTAACTGGGACGTAAGCATGTGTATCATCGACATAGCAGTGGAAATGTCAGAAACTGGCACCTATTGGTTTTAGATGGATTGAAAATAAGATAGGACCCAGCATGGATCCCTGGGATACTCTACAGTTAAAGGATACTAGTGACGAGACAGAAGAAGCGTCTCCTTTAAGCCGAACCTGTTGCTCTAAATGTCTACGGTGTCTAAAGCTGCAGGGAGATCTAAGAGGACTAGATCTAAGAGGACTAGATCTAAGAGGACTAGATCTAAGAGGACTAGATCTAAGAGGACTAGATCTAAGAGGACTAGATCTAAGAGGACTAGATCTAAGAGGACTAGATCTAAGAGGACTAGATCTAAGAGGACTAGAGCTGCCACCACACCTGAGTCAGCTAGAATAAGATATCATGAAGAACCTGTTGCAAAGACCTTTTTGAACATTTTGCCTACATCGTACAATGTCCCACTACCATAAGTCATAGCACACTATAGCTGATAAACTGAATGTTTAACTTGCATGTCTTTGTTTTGTTTTTACCTGCAGGTGAATAGAAATCAAATGAAATCAAGTACATGATAAAGATGCTTTATTTCTAATTCATTGATGGATTTGCATTTAAATGACATCTTAATAATGTCTCTGGTGTTTTATTCTCTCGTCATTCAGAAAACAGTCTGAACATCATGCCGTATAGTAAAAGTGAGTCATCTATTTATAAACAGTGAGCTCGTAGGACTGTGTTATTCTTCCAGTCTTCTCTCTGTTTTTGGCTCTTCTCGCTCTGCTTTGAAAACCTCTCCAGATCCTATCAGGGCTCGACTCATAAACCTCTGCTGCCAAGTCTCTTCTATCGATTACCGGTAATTGCGGAGGAAGTTGCTGGGAGTAGGCCTGCTGCTTCCTCTTTGCTCTGCCTCCTCCTCCTCTCCTCAGCCATCTCTGCCTCCGTTTGATTTTCATTAAGTCGCTCAGATTCGGTCCAACTTCTGGGAAACAGAGCAGCTCCGGCTCGTGAAACGTGGCGGCTCTGGTTTGATGGTGACTCAACTTTCATGTGCTGTCGGAGGACTTAAACAGATGAAGACAGACTTAGGGTTGATTCTCTAAACACAACAACATCACACTTCCAGCTGTTTGATATCAAACGGCTCTTTGATAAACCGGTTTGATTACACGGCTGATTATAGCCACGCACGCTTATGGATTATGTGATGGATTGTTTATTGAGAATCTTTGCTCCAGATTTTAGACAACAGAATGAGGAAAAACACGGTTCAACCATCAAATTAACTGTGAAAAGTCGTTTATAATCACTTGTTGACAAATTGACACATTTATACTCAGATTTAGACGCTTTAAAGTGATTAATGTGTACCGTTCTGGCAACAAGGAACTAATCTAGCTCCCCCTCTGGAACCATAACTTCACATTTAATCACTGAACTTCTACTTTGTTGCAGTTCTCTGTAAAGCATTTTGATGAAGACAGCTTTTACACTTTAACTAAAATCAGATTCAAGCACTTTAGAGGTGAATAATAAAGATTTTCCAGCACCTTACAATAGTGATGATTCACACACACACTTGCGCACACACACACATCATATACACTCGATAAGATTATTTCACCTCCTCATAACGTTATTTTGCATGAATTGATTTCAGCTACAGTTTTAAGTAGAAATGCTCTGATTCTGACTTTGAGAGGCGATGCTGATTACTGGTTTTTGTTCAGTCGTGACCTGATGATACAGTCTTTGTATTAATCTGATTCGTCCACTCCAACTTTTTTATTTGATGCTTTTAATACCCTAAAGTGGAAGTGCCTACAAGAAGATAAAATACATCATGAGACGTGTCAGCGTCACGCTTAACCCTTTAACACCAATCATATCTGATGCACATATTTCTGTTTGATCTCCATCTTCCTAACAAGATTTGTACTTTCCTCAAAAAGCTGCTGTGTTGATCGTTGCATTGTTATATAATTGCACAATAAATATAATATAAAAGTAAAGACTAAGAACAGTAAGACTACTATATATTACGATTAGCCAACAAACATTTCAAACTTTGGTTTCTCTGATTTTTATTTCATGCATCAGGCTTTAAAGGGTTAAAACAAGCAGGTAAATAGGCTAAATATGAAGGAAAGTATAAAGTTTGTATTAAAATAGATCAAATAAAGGTTTCATGCAAAGATTCATGTCAAAGAACTCTAACAGAATGTTTAAATCTGCACGGTGGAGCTGTTGTTAGCCCTGCTGCCTCACAGCAACAAGGTCATGGTTCAATTCCCGGCTGAGGCTTTTGTGTGTGGAGTCAGCGTGTTCTCTCCATGCATGTGTTGGTTCTCCTCCCACGGACAGAACACAAGGTTCAGGTCAGGAGTACTCACCCCCATCCTGTAGTTCAGTGCCGTGCTGCTCCCCCCCCCCATGGTTAAGGTGGAAATCACTTTGGATAAAAAACAAACAATAAAACATTCTGAATAACTTCTATGAGTCTGGAATTAAAAGCTTTCACATAGAAATGTTCTTTGCATGAGGTCGTTTATGAATAAAAAAATCTGATTTTTGAGTTTTGGATCCGCTGATGAATATTGACCAATTCTGACCACCAGAAAAAAACCTTGTTAAATTTCAAACACTTTCAAGGATTTCAAGCACCCAGAAGGTATTTCAGGATCCATTTAGAAATAAATCTGTGAGGAAGGTGAGATGTGATGAATATCAGAGAAAATCCCAGAACAAAACTCCTGACTTCACATCTGTGTTGGCTTCCAAACATCTCCAGGAAGTTTGCTCATTTACCCTTTGATGCACCCAAGCACATTTTGTGTCTTTCCATTTTAATTTGTATCACATTTGATCAAATTTTCATGCATATTATTGATAACTTATGCAAGGTGGTCCATTTTTGCATGTACATTTATTTTATTTTCAGCTTCTTGTAACCAGTGTGATCAGAAATACTAACGTTAAGACCATTAAACACAAAGATGTGCCAATAGAAACTCATTTAAACCACAAACTTTGATCCTTCTAAAATGAAAACGTATAAAACCTGAGTCTTCTCATTTCTCCACTTCATCTGAGATCTGATTTTAAACCTGATGATGTCATTGTTGCCATACATGGCAAATGGAGAAAATAGAGCTTTTTCTATAGTTTCTATAGCAGTGGTTGGCAACTGGTGGCCTGCGTGCCGAATCCACCCTACATCCCACATGTTTCCGGCTCTCCAGCCTTATACGGACTTCATGTTTTTTCTTGCGTGAGTGTTTGTGCGCGTCGGCCTGCACAGACCCTAGACAATAACATTTAAACATGTAAAGAAAGTTGGTTTGAGCTGGATATCGAGGTAGGAGTCAATGTCACTGACCACTAGGCCACAGTCTCTGTTAGATAAAGACGCTGGGGTTTTTCCAGCTTTTCCAGGTGGATGCATTGAGAAGAAGACTGAGTTACATTCATATTTCAAATATGACAAACTACTGCTTTCACAGTAGCAAGATGATTATATCTGTTCAGTTTAAACATCATCAGCTCTCTGCCTTTAAATCAAGTTCTATTTGTTTTTTTACTTTGAGCACCAACAGCTCCCCCCACCCCCCCACCCCCGGCCTATGGAAACGCCTGTAATAGTGCATGTGGCCCTTCCAGGTTTTTAGTTGAGGACCCCTGCTCTATAGTTTCTATATGTGTTGTTTTTTTTTATCTGAGCTCATAAATGGACCCTTAACTGGAGGGAAAAATACTGGAAATAAAAGTTTCTTCTAATCTTTGACGTTAACCAGGCTGCAATGAAACCATAAATAATCCAGTATTCACTCAATCGCTCCTTTAGTTTTTGAGCTCATAAATGTGTTAGTGTAGTGTTTTAACGGAGCATCAAAGAGTTAACTGGGATCTGACTGTTTCAGCCATCAGAAGTTCTACAGCTTTTTTTTTCTGGACCAGCAACAAAAATCTTGTTTGACAGCTGGAGTTCTGGCTGTCCCGCCAACTGTTTGTCCAGAGCAGGGTAGGATTTCAGGCCTGGTATCGGGTCTGTTTGGGTTGTAGGGGATGCTGCTCAGAGACACAAAGATGAGGTATAAATTTAAGACAAGCTGTTGGAGTTTAATCTGATCCTCCTGTTCTGGACCTCTCTACAGCACCACGCGGGCAGCAGGAGGGTCTGTCTGTTGTTTTTAAAGAGCCACAACGTTTCTCGACACGCTTCGAGCCCGTGACCAGACGCCACAGCCTCAGGTCTTTGTTTATATTATCCACTGGACCACAGGCGCCGTCCGGTCAGCTTACCCCTTTAGTTTAGAACCCGCTCACCCGGGCTCACAGAAACAACTGGTTCTGATGCATTTCCATGTTGAGATCTCACCTTGTTGTATGCAGAACGACACAGAGTCCAAATATTGCCTACAAAAGTTTAAGCCACAGAAAAGGCACTGTTATTTTTCTACAGCTTTTTGTAAAAGATGAAACTGAAACAAAATCTAGTGAATGGTTACAGAAAAGTTAAAATAGTGCTGAAGTTTCATTTGAGCTAAAAGTGACATGAATTAAAGGTTCTGTTGGAGCCAAATAGCATCCTTTTTCTTTCAGTTATAAAAAATGTAAAAGTCCAGTTCAGTTCATGAGGCTCTCTCCAATTCAGACCATTTATGACCCAGTTAAAGACACACTATGTAACTTTCTCATATTTTAAAACCTTTTCCTTGAGCCAGTCTGTGCTATATGACCCTTTACAGGGTTAATGAAAAGTCACTCAGCCCCATCTGCTGCTTGGATCCAGAATACCACGTTTGTCTCTGGTCTGGTGCACTGAAGTCTCACAAAGTCACGTATGTCACGAGAAGCAGCAACGCTTTACAACAATCCATGTTTCCTCCTCAGAACCTGCTCAGGACAGACGAGCTGAAGACACAGACATCATAGATATGAGCTAATAGATCTATTGTATCGTGTTCATCATGGAGGAGCCTCCAGAGAAACAAACACAACTTTTATCTGAAAACATGGGCGAACAGCCGGATGGAGAGGGAAACAATTCATTTTTACAACAGTGATTTAAAACGGACACTAGGGGGTGCTAAAAACAAGCTAAAACTGCCTAGCGTGTCTTTAATAATAAAATGTTTTTTAAAAGGCTAATTGAGTTGATAGAATTCAGTCAGTGTTGTTTTCATCAATGAAAAGGATGACATGTTCCGTTGAGGCCCTTTTTTCATGACGATAACGAGACAGAGAGTTAAACGTTTGACTAAAACACCACGAGTTCTAACTTGTGAGTGAAAATAAACATCATTTAACTCTAACTCTGTTCTGAGAGGGTGAAACAGGTTTCACAGCACAGCAGCA
Source organism: Callopanchax toddi (assembly GCA_006937965.1). NCBI lineage: Eukaryota > Metazoa > Chordata > Actinopteri > Cyprinodontiformes > Nothobranchiidae > Callopanchax > Callopanchax toddi. The sequence continues at coordinate 814,928 of SSNR01000256.1, read as the reverse complement.
TCTGGCTGTCAATCAAACCGTGCACAGTGCACGACACTGACCAGCTCACACTCAACTCTCCCAGTTCACGCTCAGCTTTCGCTCCACTGAAGACTTCGAGCCTCTGGAGGCGGGGCCTGTGGTTGATTTACAGTGTCCTCTGATTGGTCGGTTCCTGTTCTTTCTCTGTCCTCCCTGATGATCCTGCTGTGGTTTGATTTGGATCAAAGATGCATCACATGCAGGGACTTCTGGTCAGGCAGCAAGTGATTCCCATTTCTAACGTAGTGACCTAATTAATATGTTAAAAGACTGATAATGACTTAAAACTAACTAAAACCTTTTCATCAACTAGAACTAAATGATTAATTTTGTCATCTCGTTTAGAGTCCCAGTCCGCAGAAGAGATTTCAGTCAAAATCACTTCATTTAATTCCAAATCAGTCAAAATGCAGTTTGATTTAGTGAAGCTCTGATCTGTTCTGACCTCTCAAAGCTTCATAAAATACAGTCCGCATAAAGGTGACATATAGAGCAGGGGGATTGAGAGAAGGTGAATATTTCTGCCACAGGCCTTTAAAAAAACTTTCAGCTCCATGTGTTCTGCAGCCGTGCAAATAATTAGCAGCAGATTGGACTGCAGCCCTGCAGCTCGGGGGGTGGGGGCTGGTGTTTCTCTGGCTGAACAACACGTATAGTCTCTTTGGGCTCAGGCTCAAATCATAAAAGCCGAGGTCGCGGGGTTCTGAAGGAACCAGCCAATGGGCTGACGGCGTGGCCACAAACTACTTGTACTGTGGCGAGGGTCTTTCCTGAAGCTGCTTATGTTGGTGGTTGGTGTTTGGGGCGGTGGGTGGAGCAGCGCTGGAGACATTGTTCATTAAGATTTCACTCGCGTCTCGCTGTGGTGTCGACGCAGGACGACCGAGTGAAACCTGAGAGGCAGAATTACAGTGAATGCACCACCGGGTTCAGAGCTGGGGGGGGGGGCAGACTGTTTGTTTTGTTGTTTGTTTTTCCGAACAGAACGTTTGTCAGTTTGGAGATTAAATATCAGGCACTGAGATGAGGGGCCTGCATGTGAAAACCAAATAGCCTTTATGTCACGCGTGGCACTGCCTGGACGTGAACTGCGAGAAGTCTTGATGTTTTTCTTGAGCTCAGACCCAGATCCACTCCAGCAGCTGTTTTAAACTCCCTGTCGTCCATCTTACGTTTTATGAGAGACTTATTTTCCCTTTTTTCGCTCCCATTTTTCCAGGCCACTTCTGAAAGACAAACTAAGGTTCAGAAAAGCCTTGATGAAAGATGATGGCAGTTCTTCAGAACAAAACGAGCTGTGCCTGGAAAAAGGGGTTTATTTTAGTCAAATAAGAGCAATCGGGGGCCACGGTGCTGATGGTGTCAGATGCTGCACTCTTGACTCTTTATTAACTCTTTTGTTTACATGTCAGAGGAAATAACTGTTGAGCTTCAGACCTGGATACATTCAAGATGTTTCCCCTCAGCTTCCTATGTTGGTCCCAGTGTTGATCCCCATTGTGTTCTGCAGTGATGAGCCCAAAAAAGCAACATTAGATAGAGCTGCTCAGTAATAATAAAAAAAATCATCATCAGGATTATTTAGGTCATTAATGAATCACAATTATTTGTTGTAATTATTCACGAAGTTACTGCTTTTATTTCTCTTCTGCAAAAACACAAAAAGAACACTGTGGTCCGACTTGTCAAAATAAGAGCATCAAGTTACGCCTTTGATGAGAGCCTCACTCTGCATAACTAAACAAATGGTCCCATTCTGAACTGTAGAGGTTTACTATCCAGTAGCACAGAGTTTTAATGCATCAGTGGGACCTTTTTGATTAAGAGGTGTTTTGCTAATGTATCACAGATTTGACTAGCTGTGAATATTGCTCATCAGAGGACTACTTCCTGTTTCATGAGACAGGCCAAAGGCCCCAGGTTCAGATGTCTGAGTACTGATAGGTCACCACTTCATAATGACCCACATATCTCCTTAACCATTGTTTGTCAGTTAGATGATACTTTGGGTCATTTTTATGGAAATAAAATCTAAATGTGAGTTGGACCTGAGAAACTGGATTTAGTCATGAACTTTTTTATTCTCTCTTATCAAGAAGATAGAAAAAAACTGTGGAGATAAACGATGATTATTAATGTGGTGGACTTTAGAGGACTGAGGAGTGCAGGTCGTCTTCAGAGAGTTGGTCTGTGGAGCGCTGAGAGGATGTTGGAGCGTTTTCTGTTTCTTCATCACTGGTTGGAAGTGCTGAGAAACCTCGCTGTGATTTAAAATAATGAGTCAGAGACGACCTGCTGGCTTTCTCACTGCTTCTGTTTCCCTCCGGTCATCCTAAAAAAAGAAGTTTCCCCTTCGCTCGGTTTGCTTCATCACATCATGCCCACACAGGGTGACAGGCTGCACTGCCCCCCCACGCTGCTGTTTGCCCAGGATGTCCTGTGTGGTGCCTCGTATCTGGCTTTTGTCTCCTCTTGGCCTTCCTGTTGTGTGGGACAGACATGCAGGTGTCAAACCAGAAACAGAGATTGATGAGTTGCACAACTCAGATGACTGAGGCAGGATTTTCACTTAATTAGAGCCTGTGTGTTTAAAGAGTTTGAGTGGAGCGCTGAGAACAGAGGAGCATCTCTGAGGTTCACCTTCAGGGTGCACACGTGGCTCAAGTGAAGAAAAGAAGGCTGTAACTTCCAGATGTGTGCAGGAGGAGGCCCGTCTGTAAAGAGGGAGCTAAAGCGTTTAAAGCGATCACCTTAATCAGTTACAGGTTTTCACTTTGTCCTGCAGAAAGGCAGCACAACACGCAGCGCGGCCTGTAAATCAACAGGTTAACCTTTAGGAGTTTACTGTCCCAGACTGCACTTCCTGGAAAAGCTGGTCGAGTGACATCACTTAAAGGGGGCGGAGTCTGTAGAAACTGGAAGTAGTCATCTGACTGGAGCAATGACAGGCACTTTTTAATGTTTATCATGTTTGATCAATTTCTCCTACATTGTTTATACTTTAGGTCGTGCATTTGTAAGTATTATTTATTTTAGACTTTTGTAAACAATGTGATCTAAATAATCATTTTAACACCTCTAAACACAAAATGTGCCCATAGAAATCAATAGAAACCCCAATATTTGATCCTTTTAAATGAAAACTAAAACCTGCATCTCATTTCTCCACTTCTTCTGAGGCCGGTGGCTTCAGTTTGTGTTTTCAGGTTTTTTTCTTCCTGATGTCATTTTTACCACATATGACAAATGATGAAAATACCAGCTTTTACAATAGGGGCAGTTTTTTAAATTTCTATAAAACTTTTATTGCTTTTTGTTTTTATTTGAGCACAAAAAATGTATCAGATGTCCCTTAAAGTGAGTCATTTACCAAATGTGACATTTCTAGAAAAAAACAATATCGCAAATCCATAAGTGTTGCTGCTAATCTTTCATATATACCAGGCAGTAAACCATGATTAGTTCAATTTTCATGAAGTAAATCAAAAAATAGTAATCTATTGCTTTTCTTCAGGACAAAAACTGATGCAATGGCTAATTTTGCAGCTAATTTTCAGTTATTTAAAACAACTCCAGCTCAGAAAGGGAAGGAAGGCAGGGAAAGGGTTTATCTCAGTACAACATTTGTTCTCTGAATTTGACCAATCCCTGATTGAGCAGAGGGCAGCCATTTTTGGTGGCGCCCAGGAGGCAGTTGGAGGTTCAGTATCTTGCCTAAGGATACTTCGACACATGGTTTGAACCCCACTCTCCCACATGGGAGGTGATCTCTCCTGCCACTGAGCCACAGTCGCCTCTAAAATCCCATCCTGATACATCAGAACGCTGTATGACCCGTTAGTTAACCTCTACATGTTTGTTTAGTTTGCTCCACCATGTGCTGCTGCTGCTGCTTCAAAAACTCTAACAAACTATTTCAAGCATCAATAAAGAGTTTGAGTAAATTAAAAAAAAATAAATCTAATACTTAGAATATAGCCTTACTTATTTAGACCTCAAAGTTTTATTAAAATAAGTGAAAATAAATTGAATTTATGTTTAAGAAGTTTATAGAATGTTTATGCGATCTGAAACCATGATAAAAAATATAAAATAACAATATCATTATGTTTACAAAAGTTATAATATAAACAACTTTTAAAAAACCAGTTATGGATCTGAAACCTGTTAAACTCGGAACATGAACTGATCAGACTAGCTGTGAGCATTGCTCCAGTAAGAGGACTACTTCCTGTTTCTAGGGACTCAGCTCGCTCTGAGTGATGTCATCAGTGGTAGATCAACTTTGACCTAAACATCCCTTTGATGGCTGATGAACTCTTACCTGTCCAGGCCTGCAGCTCCTGCTGGTGAGTTATAGTTTAACACGTCATCATCAGACCACCTGGACTCGTTTAGGACTCGCATCTCGTCTCAGTCTGAGGCTCACGCCGCTCTCTTTGAACGGCGGCGTCACTCTGCAGACTCCCAACACGAGTGTTTAGTAAATCATCTAGGATTTCTTGTCTTCGTTTCAGGAGTCGGGCTGAGCTTTAAACTGAGAAACAAATGTTCATAAACTCTGATGAACAACAGAGAGAGATGCTCAAATGTTTTCCAGCCTGCAGCAGCTGCGAGGAGAAGCAAAGCTGCCATCCAGCCACAGCCGGAGTGTTGTCTTAATCAGAACCAGATGTGGCGACGCTGAAGTCTGTTACCGTAAATTGCCCCTTTTTTTCATACAGCCGTGGCTTAAAGATTTATGTTAAAGCCTGAACACAGAAACGTTATCCGCAGTCAGAAGAACGAATGTGGCTCTAAAACCTCGTGTCACAGGAAAGGATGAAGCTTCCCACAGACACTCTGGGAGATCAGTAGGATGTTGTCAGTCAGCAGGGACCCCCCAGTTCGACCCAACAGACGCACAAACACACAAACAGTTCACTCGCTCTTCATCCAGCTGCTGGTTGTAGTTCTCTGGTTTGGTTTCACACCTCTCCTGCAGCTCGTCGCCCACAAGGGTCAAGATCTTCGTCCAAAACAAACGTCATCGTGGAAATTAGACTGTGTGTTACGCTGCGTGGAGCAGGAAAGCACTGCACACGCACATCTGTGTTTATGGTGATGTTCGACGTGCACTTTGTGATGACTTGGCGGTTTTCGATTCCTGCACTGGTTCAGTGTTTCCTTTTGCTTAATCTGATCGCCTGTTTCCCCTCGAAAGAAACAATGAGCCAAACAAACGATCCAAGATCTGCACAGCAGAGGTCGATCATCTGCAAAGAGTCGAAGGAAAAACGACGGTTTCTGCTCAAGATGAAGTCCAGACCCGCTCAGGGAGCAGCTACAGGGACCGTTTTTCAAAATGAAAAGGAGTTTCGATTTAAAGGGAAACTTAGAACCACACCCACCACTTAAAGTGGGCGGACTCTCTGGAAACAGGAAGTATTCCTCTAACCAGAGCAATACTGGTGGCTAGTCAGATTAGGAGAGACACTGCTGCAGATCAGTGGCACTTTAGTCCAAAAAGTTCTAGTTTTTAAAACAACTCTTGTTAAAAGACTCATTTAGATTTGTTTGAATGCTGCATCAGCTGTTTGAAAGCCTTTTTACTTATTTTTAGTTTACTTCAAACAAACAAATGACTACGGTACTGAACGCCACTGCAGCAGCATGAACGTCATAAACTAACCAAGCTGTTGAGGTTTACAAACAGGAAAATATCACATTTTAATGCATCAGGGTGAATCTTTTTATTAAAAATTTATTTAAAAACCAGCTGTTCATTTCTGACCGATCTGCAGCATTGTCTCTCCTGCTCCACATCCATGAGCTCTGATTAGATGACTACTTCCTGTTTCTGAGTGGCTCTGGTTTCTGAGATTGACAGGCAGTTTAAACCTGTGATTTAGTTTCGATTTCATCTTTTTTCTACCTGAGCTCCTGAAGGTAAAACCCAAACATCTGACGTCCTCCTGACTCCTCATCTGATGTTTAATTACACAAACTCACCCTTTAATGTTTGGCTCTTCGTTTATTTTAAACATCAGAGCCTCTTTTTAATCATTTTCCACCATAAACTCTGGTTTCTTTGATCATCGTTGATTGATATCATTCTGGAAACATGAGGGTCAGAAAGTTGTGGGAATCCGATCTTAAACTGGAGTAATGTGAGCTCCCATCCTCGTTCTGAAGCAACTCGTGCTGTTTATCAGCTGACTGATTTACTAACATTTACAGAGCGGACTGGGAGGTCAGAAGTCTTTAGATCAGGCTCTAAAATCATTAAATCAACTTGTTTTTAGAGGTTGCTTCCTAAAAGATTAAATTTGTGCAAATTAAACAAAACTAAATATTTTAGGCGTCAAATAAAATTAAGAATCTGAGTGAAAATAAACTAAAAAGTCTGATCCAAAAGCAAACAAACCATATATTTTTCTAATTACTTTTTTTTTTTTGCTGTGTTTACAGTTTCTTTCTGACTTAGACTTTTATTCTGAAAGTCTTTATTCTGCTTCCTGGTACAAATGTGTCCGATTGGAGGGGCTTTTAAGGGCTGTGTTCTCATTGGTTAGTTGGTTCCTGAGTTGCACTAAACCTTTTTATAATTAGATGAATGTTTTGTTTGCAGCTCTTAGGATTGGCTTTCTGATTTGGTTTATTATTTTTGTCTGATTTGCTTCCTGCTCACTGCCAGGTGTAAAGATGAGGAACGTTTTAGAGTCATAATGTTATGGTTGATCACCTGTTGTCATTCTAATCTTTGTTGTGATTAAAGGGGACAATGTGTTTGAGAAACTGGTATTGTTCCTTTAAACATCTTTACTTTAACCTGTAGCTGAATCTGGTTGTATCTTAATACCATTTACTTTTATGAGACGAGGAAGTGAAATGAGCATTTTGAGTGACTATCTTTAATGAACCGGGCTGGAACTTCTTGAAAACTCACCTTCGCAGTGCTTGAACTGATTTGTGTCCTTCACATGTTTGCAGACACGACGCGTTGGCCTGTAGGTGTCTCCTGGGTCAGATGGGTTTACGTTCTGGTGACCTCTCATGTGGTGAACCTCGTGTTGGTGTAACGAGCTGCAGCCTCGTAACGTTGAGGGTTTTCGCCTCTCTTCACACTGAGAGCGTCTGCAGCGCCGAGCTGTGTGTTTTGGTCATGGTTTGTGGAAAAGTTGTGTTATTTTACAAGAAGCCTGTGTGTGTGTGTGTGTGTGTGCCAGCCTGACCCACAGAGCATTAGAGCACATATAATTACAGCACTGTTTGGTCGTGTCCCTCTCAGACCTCAGGCAGAGCCTCCAGTTTGAGTTTTCCAGCATCTCGCGACGCTCACTAACGTTCAGGTTGGGGAGTCCAGGTGTGACGTTTGTGCAGCAGGTTTGTGTTTCTGCCTGCTGAGACGTGAGCTGGACTTTAACTCGTCTGTTTTCGTGGACCCGTCTGCTTTCTGACCAGAGCAGCCGCAGCCATCCTGCTTGTGGTTTTTGGTCTGCAGCCTGGAGAACCAGGCAGCAGTTTGCAGCTCTCAGAGACTCAAAATGTGTCGAAGCAGCGCAGCGGGCTTCATACTGGCATCGAGCCCGACTGGAGGAAAATAAAGAAACACAGGCGCTCAGTGTAAACCTCATCTATAAACAGACCATGAGTGAAAAACAAGGATTAATGTTAGTTTTCTCACGTAGAAGTGGTTGTGTAAAGCTCTCCTCTCTGACTTTAACCTGTTTTATCTCCTATCAGCAGAAAGTTTGTGCCTCTGGGATCGTTTTGTGTTTGTTGTCGGGGAGTTTCTACACAGAGCTCTCAGATGATGTTATCAGTGTGAGGGTCGCTGCCAGCTGCTGCTCTTTGTTTGGACCAAACCCGACTTTAACTCTCACATCACTTCAGTTTGTGTCTAAATAAATAAGCATGAGGATGTGTTGATTCTCCTGCAAACATTTGTTTAAATTCAGTTAAAGTTTAAACAAATCTTTTTCTATTGAAAATCAGATTTATATATGTGTTGTTTTAACTCATTTATAGAGCAAGTGGCCAGATCGGATCGTTTGCTTTAAACTTTGATTTGCAGACTGAACTTTACAAAAGAGTTTAAAACAAATAGTTTAAAAAAGTGAAATGATTTTTAGAAAGTTCAAATACAAACATTTGAAAAATAGTAATAATAATGAGGAAAATAAATTTAAATTTAAAAATGAACTAAATTTGAATGTTAATAAGTCAAAATGTCTGTTTTTGCTATGGTTCAACCTGCCTACATTAATATTCTAATCAAAGACAAAAGGGTTGACGTTAAAGATGATCACTCAGCCTGATTCTGAATTTCAGATGAATTAAAAACTGTGATTCAGATTTTTATGCAGCCATGATTCTGTCTCAAAGGTCACACTGTGTCACCAGTAGGAGGCAGGCTGCTGATGTGACACTAAAACCCATCGAGTCGTTGAACAAACTAAAAACTTTGGACAAAACGCCAATTCCTGAAGAATACTAGAAGTTACTGAACTTTGGAGTTTTCTAATTCATGTCTTGTTTTTAAAGTTTTAAATGTTTGACTCCTCCTCCTCCTCCTCCTCTTCCTGACCTCCTCTATGTGACTTGGTACAGACTTGCTCTCTGGCTTCCATCAGATCTAACTAATGGAACGTTCTGCCTCATGATGTGAAGAGCTGCAGCTTCATCAATTCTTCTAGATCCAATTTTAAGTAATCTATATGAAAACAGCCCGATGCTGCAGTCACGAGTCAGTCTCACTGGTTGGTTTTTACTCTAGTTTGTGTGAGCGCACGGCAGCAGGAGCTCAGTAGGTGGAGCGTTCACCTTACAGCCGTTACAGTCCTGTCCTTGGGTCAGACACTTCACCTGCACCTGCTGGTGGTCAGAGGGTCCGACACGTCTGTTTGCTTCACGTCTACGTCTACAATGTAGCTCACTGCCATCAGCGTGTGAATGACGACTGATGTAAAGAGCTGTGTGGTTCATGACAGAAAAGCTCTACAGGACATTTACATCTTGACCTGCTGACAGACTACAGGTCTGAATTAGCTTAAAGCTATCATCTGGTGCAGCACATCAGATGGTGACGTTTCTGTTTCAGCTCTTTATTTTCCCTACTTTTAATTAAATTTAATCAAAAGACTTTAGAGTTTCAGCCATTGAGTTTTATTGGGGGCTTTTAAAATTATATTTCTTTCATTTTATTTTACTTTTTAAAGATTGTTTGCAGTTTGTAAAAACATTTTCGTGAAGATTTAGGCTGCAAATCCAAATTTAAACCATCAAGTGATCAAACAGAGTCACTTGTCTCTTTAAAGGCAGGAATAAAATATAACATCAGAAAGTCCAAAACTCACTGAAGCAACACATCTTCTACATAACGTCTCTAACTCTGGATACTAAAGTCTTTATGTCCACTACATCCATCCCAACCACCCAGCATGTGGCTCTGCTGTCCGTTTACCTGAAGTCCCAATGTAGGAGCAAAACAAGAGCGTTACCATGGTGACCGTATCACTACACTGTTATCTTCAGGCTCTGGTCCCAATAGTGTAGTGGACATGAGAAACTCCTGACCTCAGGCAGGAGGAACGTCTTACTCCCACTAGAACACACACACACACACACACACACACACACACACACACACACACACACACACACACACACACACACACACACACACACTGCGTGTTTTAGCATCTCTGTGGATTTGATCCTTTTCGATCTTTTAGGTTGTTTATTGTTTAGATGTTCTTAAAAGTCTAAAGACTTTAGATGTTTATGGAGAAATGAATTCATGGTGATGTTGAAGACAAACAGCTGACCTCAGATGTGATGTCACAGCTGCTGCTTTGTTTAGTTCATTTGGTGGAACAAGAGTTTTTCTATGTCTCCTCTGATTAATTCCTGACAATGAAACCTGAAGTTTTATCCACTGAAGATGTTCCAGCTCTAGACCAGGTCTGCAGCTAGCTGGTTTCTAACTGGCACTTTAAAGAAACCAGTTTGGGTTTCCACATCCAGAGAGGCTCATCATTACATCAGGTAAAACCTCTCTTACCTTTAATGTTTGGACTTATAGAGGATCACAGTGTAGGGAGACAGTTACAGATCACAGCGTCTGTCTCTTTAATCCTGTAAACAGACTTCTTAAAGGGATGATTGGGTCATTTTATGTGGCGTTCTATCAGTTATCTATCTATAGTAAAGACCTTCCTCACTGGTGACATCACTCAAAGTGGGCGTGGTCTCCAGAAACGCGTAGTCTGATGCTGCTGCAGATCAGTGACAAATCAGTGGCTAATGTTCTGGTATTTAAACAACTCTTGCTCATAAAAGTCGTACAGATGAGTTAGAACACTTTACCTGTTAGTAAACCTCTACAAGTCAGCATGAGATCAGTGTGTGTGTGTGTGTGTGTGTGTGTGTGTGTGTGTGTGTGTGTGTGTGTGTGTGTGTGTGTGTGTGTGTGTGTGTGTGTGTGTGTGTGTGTGTGTGTGTGTGTGTTTAAAATAACTGAATGACAGGAAAAACCTCCAAATTAACAAAACGATGAACCGATTATTTATCTTCTGTTTTTGTGACTCTGCTGCCGGTTGTTGTTGTTGTTTATATGCTTTTTATTTTACCCAGGTTTTACAACATGTTTGTTTTATTTATTGACGCTGGTTTCAGATCAGATTTGGGTATAAACGCCTGACATCTACTTTACACATGAGGCACTGCACTGCATAGTTCCTGTTCAATAAACTAAAATTTAATGAAATCTCAGGCTCCAGTTTAGCTCTGGAATCTGACTAATGGGAGTTAGTCTGATGTCAAATTAACCCAGGATTAAAATGCTCCCCACCCCCACCCCAACCTCCAGAACTGACTCAAAGTCAAGGACAAACTTCAGCGCTGCACTGAGCATCTGTTACCAGGATTAAGACCCATGTGGTGCAAATATTATAATAAAGATTCATTATTCCAGTGTTTTTTCTACAATTCCATCTGATCTTATGGGATCCTGTTGCAGATTGCAGAGCCAAAAACAGACAATAAAAGTGTCTAAAACTGACTAAAGATGCAGACTTTACACCAGTGAGTAAGTTCAACAGGCCAGAAGTTCAGGCAGTCTTCTTTCTGTAGTATCTGTCTTCCAGTTAGCAGAGTGCAGAGCTCACTCAGCGAGATTCAGACTCCCAAGGCCTCTGCACAGCCTCCCCCTCATTCCCTTCCTAGATCCCCGTTTTGTCATGCAACTCCCTGAAAACGTCAGCTGCATCTGAGCTGCCAAACCCTTTCCACTCAGAAGTCGTTTTTTTCCAGAGCGGGGGTTCTGCTTTGTGCACAGGGTACCACCTTTTACCGAACACCACGTCTCCTCTGTAAACACTGCGCATGCAGGCGCTGACTTTTCTCCTTAATAATGTGGAAAACTGACGAGCACCATTAAATCCGTGGGTGTGTTATTTAATGTGTTCTTGTTTTTGTGCCTCTGGGTGTGGCGCTCACTATCGCGTTTTCTGAAAGTCCCCGGAGTGTCGTTAAGGGTCTCTGGCTCCCCATTCCCACCCACCAAACCTGAGGCATGCTGGGAGTGTGTGCCAGCCTCGGTGTGGTTCACAGAATCCATCCTGAGCGCCAAGGCGATAACCCAGATGAGTTTTATACCGGCCTGGTGTGGGGGAGGAGGGAGGGGGTTGAGGCTGTGGTCGATGTGTCACATGAAGGAATTTATTGCACATTCTGTCAGTTTCTGCTCTGCAGCACTTTCCTGTATTTGAGCTGAATTAGCTCCTTGATGCTAGCCTTCAGCTGTCGTCTCCTGAGGAGGAAACACGTTGGGCTATCTGTGATCGTCACAATCAGCCGGTGATCGTTTAAACCTCCTTAGAGCTGCGACGCACCACAGCTTTTAAGTGTAATGATGCGAATCCGAGCTTTAATCATGTGCAGCGTGACCAGCGCGTTGTCAGGAAACATCTGAGTTGTTTTCTGGCCTCTGGTCTCCGTTTCTTGTGAGAATCAACAGAAATGGTCTCATGCAAACTAGTAGAGGTTTATAAACAGATAATAAAGAGTTCTAATGAATCAGGATGAGGTTTTTGACCAGGAGTCGATTTAAAACCCTGTTCCTCACCAATCAGTGTCTCCTGATGTGACCATGAGTATTGCTCTGGTTTGAGGACTACTTCCTGTTTGCTTTGAGTGATGTCACTGGTGGGTGTGGCCATTAATGTAGATAAATAAGTGAGCCCTTCAGAGACGTCCCTTACGGGCGGCTCAGTCCTGCTGGTTTGACTCGGTCTGACGGTTTTTTTTTGTTGGAGCTCCTTTCAGGTGGTTTGAGCTCCTGGGATAAACTCTGATATGAGAGCAGTAATTATTCATTCCTGTTTTCTTGCTGCTTTAATGTCTTTATAATGAAGTTTAACCACTGCTTTGGGAACGATCAGCTGATTACATCACTCCCTAAAGTCCAGCTGTGCTGATGCTCTGGCCAGTTGATTTTGAAACGATAATCCGAGAGATTAAAGATTATAAAACATCTTGATTCTGATTCAGAGCTGTGACAGTGTTCAGGAAAACATTTAATGCCTTTTTGAAAACATTTGCTTTCAAGTTTCCTAAAAGTTTATTATGAAAATATTGAATGAATTTAACTTCCTGTGTTTAAAAAGCATTTATAGTTGAATATATGTTCTGGTAAAAATCAAAAGTACTCCAAAAACTGTGACTTCACATGTTCAGTTTAAAAGTTTTATCACAACAATAAATGACTTGTTTTCTAACAGATGATTGGATGAAATCAGATCATGAAGGATTTAAACAGAAAGATCTAGAATCATCTGAACAGAGAGGATGGTTTCTACCAGGAGGGTTTTAGACGTGACACATGTCGAAACATGTGAGATGTGTGAAAAACATACTAACTGAGCTTTGCACGTTTTCCTGTGAATCTAGAACATTGTCGTGATTAAGTGTGAAACTCATTGAATAAAACGTTAAACCTGCGTGTGAAAACCTGGAAAGGTGTTTGGAAAATGTCATTTCTGTGTGAAACCATAAGTAGAGCTAGAATCAGAACTAAAAGCAAGCACTTCCCTGTATGTGTGCAGGATTCTTGGAGGTATGACATCACTGCCATGTGATTGGATGATTATAATGTTGGTCTTGAACCAAAAAATGCTGGTGGTCCAGGACCGAAGCCAGTTTGAGATTTAGAGGCTGTGCATTGGGGAACATCAGCTTTTACTTCTATTAATAACCAGAGTGATGTCACAAATCTACTAAACTCAGGTTTTACTTCAGTTTGAACAGGTTCAGTCCGGGATATTAATTATGATATGTACTCTTCTTTATGTGTGTGCTCACCTTTAGACAGAGGGTTTTATCAGGACTGGTGAACAGGAGCTAAGGACAGAAAATGATCACAGAATTAAATCATTTAAATGGGATTTAACGTCAAATGTTGAAAGACATGATTTTTTAGGAATGGTGTGTCATCTCAGAACAGAAAAGTGTCTGATCATCATCATCAGTGAGTTCAGTAGGACTCAGTCATGATGTAAAACAATCATTTTATTTCATGTGATAAATATAAATTACAGTATGAATTATATTTCATACAGGTTTAAATGGGAATACTATATAATTTGCACCTGGAGCCAACACTGCAAAGGCACAATCAGCCTACTGTTGTATCTAGATCTGGAGATTTTGACCTGCGTGTTCTGAGCGCCGTTCTAAGTGATCCAACAGATAAAGGGGGCCAAGCCATTAAATGCTTTAAAAACGAGCATTAAGATTTTAAAATTAAACAGGGAGCCAGTGAAGGGAAGATAAGACCGGAGTTAAATGCTTGCTTTTCCGTGTTCCTGTTATAAAAGCCAGGATTATTTCACATTTAATGATTTGCTGGTAGATTTTTTATCACTTTAATAAAACCAAATTTTCTGTTTAACAGAAACATTTGTGTTGAAATTTGTCAAAACTGATCAATATTTTGTTATTTTTCTGTTGAATTGTTTGGATGCCGTTAATCCACACTATAATACATTTTTAGGTGATAAAATGTGGTTAAATTTTAAATTTCACACCAAGAAAACAGCTATAAAAATGATGCATTTAGCATTTTAATGTATTTGGGATTTTAATATAATAAAATATTATAAAGTTTATTTGTATTTATTTAGTTGACACTTTTCACCAAAGTGACCTACAAACAACCTAATAGTCATGCTGTGATGTGTGGGAGGAAACCCACATGTAATCCTCCATAAGGGCAATACAGAAAGCTTACAGCTGGGAATCAAACATGCAACCTTCCTGCTGCAAGGCAGCAGTCACTGTGCCACCAGGCAGTCATTATGATCATATGCATTTTGTTCAAACACCTCCATTCTTTTTAGAGTTAGAATACTCACCTGCAAGTTAAAGGTTTAATAATAAAACATGGATCTTTTCGTGGTTCCAGAAGGTCACAGACGACAGCATTTACCTCACACAGGACGTGTGTTTGCTCAAATGTTGAAACCATGAATAGACTTTTAGAAAACTGTGATTTTAAGAATAAAGTTGCTGAAGTTTCAGGGTCTGGAGTCTGTAACCTAAAGAGAAAACCTCTTTAAATCCTTCATTAAAGTTTCTCCTCTGGTCTTACATCGTCTCTAAACCAGTGTCACGTCCAGTCTGTTTGTTTTCCTTTCCCTCTCCTCTCCTCTCTCCTCCAGTGTGACTAATGTTTTCTACCTCTGTTAGCGCTGCAGCTGTGCAGCAACACATGCAGAGACAGAAATCTGAGGTTAGATGTAGAGGAAACAGACTCCGTTTAAATGTTCCTCTGTGCTGCTTCTCACCAGAATTAAAGTTAAAACCCTCCTTAATAACCCGTTATTAGTTTTAATGCTACTTAACAGGATTAAATCACTGATGGATTCAGTTCCTATGTCTGTGTTTTCATGCAGAACTCTGTTGTAATTGCTACTCCTGTTTCCAGCATCATTAAAGGTAACTTACTGTCATGTCTGTGGAGGATGTGGAAACAAGTTGGGATTTAGTTAGAATAAAATACAACACAGAGCAGGAACTCTAGGAGTTGGTCCAGGTCCTCTCTGGACAGGATGATTCTGTTACGAGAATTCTCTTTAGGAGAAGCTAAATCTAATCATCTTCTAAGAACTTCTATTTTCATCCAAGTCTGATTGATCGATTTTGGGCTGTTTTTCTATCGATTTGATTGAAAACAATGAAAGCCACAGGTGGTGCTTTCTCAGTTTGTTTATAAAGCCTATGATCTTCTTTAGGCTTGTCGTGTCACTAGACGTATAGAAATCATTAGTCTGGTCACTGCATCCATCAACAACAGAGCCACCCTACTCTGCCTCTGATTGGCTAGCACTGGTTGCCTTTATTGGTTGGACTGGTTGGTCTTTTTAGTCGTTTTGTGGAAAGACATTTATTTCCATGTATTTCATTTTTGCTTTCTTAATTTAAAGTTTCTCTACTTAACTGCAAACATTAAATTCAGTGAAAACCTCTGGGACGATGAAGACTGCTGAGTCAAAGTCCGTTAAAGCATCAGGATCCAAACCAAAGCATCTTGCTTCTGTTTCCGTTTGAGTCTTTCACTCTGAAGCTCCTCTGTGGCTCTGAGGAGCTTCGTAGGTCCGTTTCTAGGCTGATGTGTAAAAACGAGAGCCGCTCCTCGACAGGATGAGTCAGAACCGACTCGGTGAATCGACACAATTTCTCCAGGCACTAAAAATAGATTCTCTTTGAACTCGTTTCAGCGCGTGGGACTTATTTGTCTCCAAAACATAAAGGCGTAGCATCAGTCCATGTTAGACGCTGGGTTTGTAGAGGTTGTTGTGGAGTGTGAGTGCATGCAGCTGTGTGTGGGTCTTTGTCTTGTGTGTGGTTATTTTCTGTTGGTTTATGAAGCCACATCAAAGTGTCGCTGCTCCGAAGGAGATTGTCTGCTGTCTTCATCACTTATAAGTCTAAAAATATGTCTTCAAACCACTTTAATTGTGTTTTTTTTACTGATCTTAGTCCAGGTTTTGTGGAGGTTTGAATCCATTCCTGCCAGTCGGCTCAGTGCATCAGTAGGATGGAGGAACTTTAGGAAAGCGTGATGCTGTTGTTTAGGCTTTTTTCCAAACTGCAGCTCAGAAACCTTTCATTTGGAATCATTGGTTCCTTACACAAGAGGAGAGGATCTGTCCCTCTTTACTCGACCCAAACGCCCATCAGTCAGGTCCCCCCCCCCCTCCCCGTTTCCAGCTGATGATCAGACCACCTGGAGCTCCAGACGTCTACCTGCCCCCATCCCTCCCAAACACCAGCTGACTTCAAAACAACTCCATCTGCACTCATTAGGTTCATTTTCTCAACATTTAAGAATTCCCATGCGGTTTGAAGCCTTTCTTTAATGAAACTCAATTAAAACGGGGAGACGGTAATGAAAAGTATTTACCCCCAGTCCAATGAAGTGGCGGTTGATGACTTGTTGAGTCCTCGTAATAGAAGCCACATGTCTGTTCGTGTAAAACCTTGTTTTTGTGGCAGCGATCGGTTCGGTGTTTGTGCCAGAGAGTGAATTAACTCCTGTCGATGCTTAGGAGAGAAGCAAGACCAGGTTTATTAGAAGCAGAAATGATTTTTATGCTTCATCACCTCGTTTTATTCAAATATCGTTTTTTCTTTGTTTCTGTTTGTGTGTGCAGCAGGCCAGAGGTCAGGCTGGTCTCAGGTAGCCTTATCTCCAGTTCCTCACTGGGACTAGTTGGAGACATAAAGCTGTCGGGCTGAAACAATTCACCGAATTACAAAACCTCATCAAGCTCAAATGAGTAGAATCTCAGCTGATTTAAACCTGTCGAGGATGTTAGACCGTTTTCAGAACAACAACGCCACGTCGGCAGCTTTATTTTACCATGGTATTTTCAGGGTTTTGAAAGCGCTTGAATTTTTTTACAAGTGCTTTAAACTTCACACACAAAAAAGTTTTAACCAACCTCAACAAGTAAGCCAACCAGCAGCACAGCTGTTTTGAGTTGACTCAACAAAGGATTTTGGTGTTGTGTCAACTTAAACTGAGAGGTTAACTCAGATTAATCCTAAATTAAACCTAACCTAACCTCTGTTTGAGTTGAAATAACTCTTGATGTTAAGTTAAAAAAACCTCAGGAAAAGTTAAGTCAACTTAAAGTTTTAAGTTTGTCAAACTTCAAACACTCCTCGTTTCAACAGACATGAAATGTTCGGACATGCTCGATTCTTCCTTTAAATGTGGAGCAGCTAAATCTATCACATACATAAATACAATATTCTACTAAAGTTAAAGAAATAACACCGAAAACTTACCTCAGATTTCTTCTTTCAGCTCAAAATGATACATCCAAATCTGTTCGCGCTCTTACAACTGAACCTAGCTAGGGCCAATGACAGTATAGAAAACTGGGTCACGTGTTAATGATAACCAATGAGAGCAAAGGACTAGTTTGATTGGTAACTTTTCAGTCAGGTGGGTGTCCGGTCTGTTGTTCGGCTGGTTGTCCAACTCGTTATCTTAAGTTGTCTCAAAATGTTGTTTAACTGGACAACTGATTTGTGGACTTCACATTTTAAGTTAGTTCAACTGTTTTTAGAAACAATTTGCTCACTCAGCTTAGAAATATATGTTCAGATGATTCTAGAGTGTGGAGATGCACCAGTGATGACCTGAAACTCAAAAATCTGATTTTTGGGGGTGTTTGTGAACTCACCATCGCTAAGAGCTCATTTTTACGTGGACGATTTTACTTCCAGAATTTTCCAGTTGATGAGAATTTTAAAAGGAAAATATTTTGTTAAAGTTCTTTAAAGTGAATCAGATTCATATAAAATCTGCATCATCAGGTCGCAAATGAACAAAACATCATCGTTATCGGCCCCCAAAATCAGAATCAGTGCAGCAGCTCAAACTGGTTAAAGCATTAAGACATTTTTGAAGCAAAGGAGTTTAATGATTGGTTTTTTTTTCTGTCTGTGTGTGAAAATTCACACCATTGTAAGCTGCTGGATCTTGAAAAACCACCTAGAAAGAGTTTAAATGAGATTTTAGTGAAGGTGTGAGAACCCTGCAGACCGCTGAAAAGTTTTCCACTAAACTGACTTTTAAACAAAAACATTTAAAACCCTTTCAGGGAGACGTAAATGATCGTTTTGTGTATTTTTTATGTTTAGCTCCTGTAAACAGACCAGCTGATGATTCTTTAGTGTTTTCTTCTCTAAAGAACATTTTGTACATTTTGCTCTGCTGGGAATTGAACCGCTGACCTCGGCAGAGTTCAGGACATGTATTATTCATCAAGCTGCTGTTAAATCCTCTCATTTCAGGAAAACGCTCCATAACTTCCCGAACGCGATGACTTAAAGTGTAAATATGTGCATGAAAAGTGAAGGAAAATGTTTCTCCACCACAAACAGACGACCTGGAGGAGTCGGAGCTGGAGCTCAGATCAACACGGCAGCGTAGAAGAATTTAGATGTTCTGTTAGTCCAGAATCCCAGGATCCAGTGTTACCAGGATCAGAATTTACCCGACCAGAACCAAGACTGAAAGGCTGAATCAGGAACGAGTGATTTAGATCACACTCAAAATCCAACATTCAGACTTTCTGTGTGCAGCATCAGAAATGTTGGATTCAACTCATTCATTAACTTCATTCAAATGAATTGAACTGGGTGAATGTTCAGAATGAAATCATGATTTAATACGTTCATCACTTAGACCTCAGAAACAGAACAGGGATTCAAACCAGCATCCTAAAAGAATATCATCTAAAAAGATTTTAAAAACTGTTTTAATGTGAAGTCATCTGATAAAAGTTTATCCTTTTAATTTTATTATAAGTTATTAAAGAACTGTCAACATTCTTTAAACAACCACATAAGGTGGTAACCCTTTACAGGTCACTCACTCAAACAGAAAACAGAGTGTTTGTAGAGGATTTAACATGACCTTTCATTTCCTTTTGTAACATTTTTTATTATTCTTATTTTAAATAGTAAATCAAGCTTATTAAGTGACCATATTTTCTGTTTGTAGCTCAAATAAATCCCAAAAGAGCTGAAAATTCTAATAAAAAATGAAAAATTTAATAAACATCAGTTTAGATGTTAATGGATGAAGTTACTAAATATGATTCCTGGCCCAGTAAAGAGTTAGAGCTGAAAAGGGGAATAAGGAATGTCAGTGACGGTGGGTAGTTAGTGCTGTGTGAATATGAAAAGTGAGAGAAGTAGAAAATAACCATTTAATGGTGTCATTGCTCTTGGTGGCCTAATGGCTCATGATCAGGTTTTGGATATTCTGGCGTGTTATTTATCTAAGGACCACAACCACTGGTGACATCACCAAATTGGGCGGAGTCTCTAGAAACAGGAAGTAGTCCCAATACTCGTGGTTAGTCTGATTAAGAGACAAAACATTTCCTGCTCAAAAACATCAGACTGGTGCATTAACATGGTTAATTAATTATGATCTGTAATTAATTAATCTAATTAGTCACATAATTATTTGCTTCTAAAAAATAGCTTAAATTCATTAAATGATTGTGTCATACCAATAGATATAAAAAGTGTCTTTATGAAGTCATTTAATACCAGACATGACCAGATTCAGTCCCAGTGCTGCTGCCTGAGGCCTCAACCTTTACTCTGTCCACTCAGCAGGAACGTCCGTCAGCCTGTCGGCCGCTGACTGGCTCATTTGCAGGATGTTCTCCAGTTTAGTTTGGTGAAGAGCTATGCTAGTGCTCGCTAAATCGCTAACGTCTTTGCTGCTAGCGTTAGCTGTGACTGGGTGCTTTGTGTGTTAGGCTAAACGTGAAGTGCTGTGGCGATGAGCAGACTCTACGTTTATCCACGGTGCTGCGGGGCGTATTTTAAATGCAGATTTCCCGTTAACAGGACCTATAAACTCTCATATCTGCTGCTCCATTTTCATGTCTTGATTCTGAAACTCACTTCAGTAAAGATTAAAAATGAGAATAAGGTGAATAAAAACATAACACGCTAAAAATGGCTGGAATTAATTAATTGTAATGAAGGTGTCATTTGATCACTCTAATTAAAACACATTCTGACCTGATTGTGAACCTCTTATTTAGCATCAGACTGTTTAGTGTTCAGTGTTTCTGCTGCAGAATAAATCAGATGTTTGGTTGAACAGAATCTAAATGGTCTCATGTTAAATTGTAGAGGTAAATTTCATCAGTTTCTTTCAGCACTCAGCGTCCAAACTCTGAAATAAAAGAAGCTTTTTCCAGCTTGTTTGTTTATTTCCGTGGAGCCTGCTGTGTTTACCTCTGTGATTTTAGCTGTGTTGGGGATTTTGTTGACGTCTATCTTGGCCAGGTTTCCCTCGGAAAAATGTTTTTCATTTCAGTTGGATCTCACTGATTTAAATAAAGATATTTTAGTTTTATTAAAAATAATAAGAAGGGAATTCAGATAATACCCCCCCCCCCCCAAAAAAAAAGAAAACAATCTAAGAAATTTCATTGCGATTTGGAGACAAAGTGTAGAGATTGGTTTAGATTTAGATGATGCCGTCTCAGTCTGTTTTTCTAACAGATCAGGGATCCTAATGTGGTTCTGTCAGAGATCCAGATCATCACGTTGTCCCCGGTCTCTCAGAGGCCTCCTCGTTCCCACGATGCTTTTATCAGACTGGCCTGTTGAACCTCTGCTCATTTGAATCGATATTTTAGGGGATCGGATGATGAAACTGTCTTCTCCCTGCTGCTCCCTGAGAGCCTGACGGAGTCCCCGAGCCGGGACGCTGTGGTTGGCTGGTTCTGTGATCAGATCCAGATGTTGGTGCCGTTTGAAGGGGACAGCTCCTCTGCTCTGATAGATGGGCCTGAGGATGAAGTTGGGAGTCCCGTTCCTGGGTCCGATCCTTTCTTGTGGTTCGTGTGCTGAGTTCTGCTGCCTGCTGTCAGGATGTCTGCTGATGTTGGGTTTTATGTTCTGTTGAGACGGTGTGAAGCTCAGCGGGGAGCAGACAGCGATTCTGGCGCTTCGCCTCACTTCTGCTGAGGCCTAATGAACTCTTTTATAGTCGGAGGGTAAAGCTTTACTGCTCTTTGTAAACAGAGACCATTTTCACTGAATCTTTACAAACAAACTGGGAATTTTTAATTATAGTAAATTAAAACCAAAACAATTAAAGTGAATCACCAGCTGGATACTCGTCGTTTTCCTCAGTTAACTCAGAAATATTAAAGCTGCTCAGACTCATTTAAAACTGCATAAATAGACCAGTTTTTAACATGGATTATTGTTGTTTTGAAAACCAGATGAAGTACCTTTAAGTTGCATTAATAAATCTTGAGTTTGGACCTGAACGTCTCCTTGGTGGTGATCTGGTAAAACAATAGCGTTTGTTGTGACCTGGTGTTGTGCACTCTGAATCGGTTTTGCAGCAGTCCTTGGTAACTCTTGTTGTTTCCCCTCAGGACCATGCAGACTCTGAACTGCCCTGCTGTCCTGCAGCTTTTTGGCTTCCTGATCGGGTTGAGCTGCTCTCTGGACCCCAGAGACCCCAATGTGTGCAGCCTGTGGGAGAGGTGAGGCCTCAGGGACAAACACACTCTGCTGTAACTTTATTCTCTCACACACTGTTTGGACACGGAGGAAATGTGTAGATTCAGGAGGTCTATGAGGTACTTTTGTCACACTAGCAATATTTTAGATAAACACAGTTCAATATCAGACAGAGATAACCTGAGTACATACTAAATGCAGTTTTCAAATGATGATCTTGTTTTTTAAAGGAAAAAAACTAATCCAAACCATCCTGGCCCAATTTGAAAAAGTTATTTAAATGTTAAGTCATGAATTAATTCAGACCTGGGTATACCCAGACCTGATCACTACCAGACCTGATCACTACCAGACCTGATCACTACTAGACCTGATCACTGTCAGACCTGATCACTACCAGACCTGATCACTACCAGACCTGATCACTACAAGACCTGATCACTACTAGACCTGATCACTGTCAGACCTGATCACTACTAGACCTGATCACTACCAGACCTGATCACTGTCAGACCTGATCACTACCAGACCTGATCACTACCAGACCTGATCACTACCAGACCTGATCACTACCAGACCTGTAAAATTATAGAACCTGACTGACAACATGAAGGAGGCTAAAAGATCTCAAAAACCAACACACCCTGTTCTAAAGAGATTCAAGAACAAAAGAACCCAGAACCACATCTAAAGCTCTGCAGGACTCACTGGGTTCAAGTTATATTATTATTATAGTTATATTATTATAGGATCATTTCACATGTCCATGTAAAATATTACCCATAATGCACCAATAAACTCTGGTCATGTGACTCATTAGAGAATCATTCATACGTTCATTTGAACTGAAACCAACATATATGAAGTATTAAAGGACTTCATTAGCTCCAGAGCTAAAACGCTGAGTCATTCCAACCAAACCACAAACATGACTCATCAGATTCGTCTGTCTTCGTCCACCTGATCTAATAAACAGATGTTCAGATGTTTCACAGGATAGCTGCATTTCTTCAGGCTGAACAGAAGTCAGGATAATGTTTCATCCTGTGGGACTTTTAGAAATTCATCTCTTCATAAAGGAGTTTAAACATTTGACTGAAAACAAGAAGTGACTTACAGGAAGTAGTTAGTACCTCCAAAAACAAAAGGAGCAGTGGACTACGATGGTTTGAACTTTGCTCATTAGAGGAGTTAGTGATTATTAGGGGAGGGGCTTTAGCACGTTAATTACAAACAAAATAACGCGTTAAAAAATGTACGCCATTATTTGCAGTTTGCATACGACGCAAAGGAAGAACACTTGTCAGTGCTCCTATAGTACGATGACACAGAGATCAGAGCTCGGAGCAGCAGAGGACTCATCCTTCAGAGGACTCTGCCTCGCTAACCGGTTGCGGTTAATTCAGTTCTGTGAAATCGGACGGTCCATCCTTCAGATTTATTCCTGCCCCGTCCTCGCCGTCTGGTTTGGTTGTGTGGGACGGTTTTACAATGGGGACAGATAAAATAAGGACACGACCTTATCAAGGACAAAAACGAATGATTTAATAAAAACTTCTCTTCTCTGGTCATGACATTTATGTTGGGTTCAAACTTGGGGAACTGCATTCACAACTAATTTAGCTCCAATAGTTAAAATCCCAAATAAGGCCAGTTAGAATATTTAATTCAGGTTATTTTATCATGGAATAGCATTTATGATATGATCAAAAGAATCTTGACTCATTTTTCTGACCATTTAGAACTGAATAAATCAGTGATTATCTTGAAAAAAAAAGTGAATCTCCTTTAGTATCAGGTTACAGAGGACTGACTGGATTCTCACTGTGTAAATAATTTTTCCATAGAGTCTGTGTATCTCAGTAGGGCTGTCTGACGAGGGACCTGGTGGTGATCAGAGGGACCTGGTGGTGATCAGAGGGACCTGGTGGTGATCAAAGGGACCTGGTGGTGTTCAGAGGGACCTGGTGGTGGTCTGAGGGACCTGGTGGTGATCAGAGGGACCTGGTGGTGATCAGAGGGACCTGGTGGTGATCTGAGGGACCTGGCGGTGGTCTGAGGGACCTGGCGGTGGTCAGAGGGACCTGGTGGTGATCAAAGAGACCTGGTGGTGTTCAGAGGGACCTGGTGGTGGTCTGAGGGACCTGGTGGTGGTCTGAGGGACCTGGTGGTGGTCTGAGGGACCTGGCGGTGGTCAGAGGGACCTGGTGGTGGTCAGAGGGACCTGGCGGTGATCTGAGGGACCTGGTGGTGATCAGAGGGACCTGGTGGTGGTCAGAGGGACCTGGTGGTGGTCTGAGGGACCTGGTGGTGGTCTGAGGGACCTGGTGGTGGTCTGAGGGACCTGGCGGTGGTCAGAGGGACCTGGTGGTGGTCTGAGGGACCTGGTGGTGATCTGAGGGACCTGGTGGTGATCAGAGGGACCTGGTGGTGGTCAGAGGGACCTGGCGGTGTTCAGAGGGACCTGGCGGTGGTCAGAGGGACCTGGCGGTGGTCAGAGGGACCTGGCGGTGGTCTGAGGGACCTGGTGGTGGTCAGAGGGACCTGGTGGTGGTCAGAGGGACCTGGCGGTGGTCTGAGGGACCTGGCGGTGGTCAGAGGGACCTGGCGGTGGTCAGAGGGACCTGGTGGTGATCAGAGGGACCTGGTGGTGGTCAGAGGGACCTGGCGGTGGTCTGAGGGACCTGGTGGTGATCAGAGGGACCTGGTGGTGGTCAGAGGGACCTGGCGGTGGTCAGAGGGACCTGGCGGTGGTCTGAGGGACCTGACGGTGGTCAGAGGGACCTGGTGGTGATCAGAGAGACCTGGTGGTGGTCAGAGGGACCTGGTGGTGGTCTGAGGGACCTGGTGGTGGTCAGAGGGACCTGGTGGTGGTCAGAGGGACCTGGCGGTGGTCTGAGGGACCTGGCGGTGGTCAGAGGGACCTGGTGGTGATCAGAGGGACCTGGTGGTGTTCAGAGGGACCTGGTGGTGATCAAAGGGACCTGGTGGTGGTCTGAGGGACCTGGTGGTGGTCTGAGGGACCTGGCGGTGGTCAGAGGGACCTGGTGGTGGTCAGAGGGACCTGGCGGTGATCTGAGGGACCTGGTGGTGATCAGAGGGACCTGGTGGTGGTCAGAGGGACCTGGCGGTGGTCAGAGGGACCTGGCGGTGGTCAGAGGGACCTGGTGGTGGTCTGAGGGACCTGGCGGTGGTCAGAGGGACCTGGTGGTGGTCAGAGGGACCTGGCGGTGGTCTGAGGGACCTGGTGGTGATCAGAGGGACCTGGTGGTGATCAGAGGGACCTGGTGGTGGTCAGAGGGACCTGGCGGTGGTCAGAGGGACCTGGCGGTGGTCAGAGGGACCTGGCGGTGGTCTGAGGGACCTGGCGGTGGTCAGAGGGACCTGGCGGTGGTCAGAGGGACCTGGCGGTGGTCAGAGGGACCTGGCGGTGATCTGAGGGACCTGGTGGTGTTCAGAGGGACGTGGTGGTGTTCAGAGGGACCTGGTGGTGGTCAGAGGGACCTGGTGGTGGTCGGAGGGACCTGGTGGTGGTCTGAGGGCCTGGTGGTGGTCTGAGGGGCCTGGTGGTGGTCTGTGGGACCTGGTGGTGGTCGGAGGGACCTGGTGGTGGTCTGAGGGACCTGGTGGTGGTCTGAGGGACCTGGCGGTGGTCAGAGGGACCTGGTGGTGATCAGAGGGACCTGGTGGTGATCAGAGGGACCTGGTGGTGGTCTGAGGGACCTGGTGGTGGTCTGAGGGACCTGGTGGTGGTCTGAGGGACCTGGCGGTGGTCAGAGGGACCTGGTGGTGATCAGAGGGACCTGGTGGTGGTCAGAGGGACCTGGCGGTGGTCTGAGGGACCTGGCGGTGGTCTGAGGGACCTGGCGGTGGTCAGAGGGACCTGGCGGTGGTCTGAGGGACCTGGCGGTGGTCAGAGGGACCTGGCGGTGGTCAGAGGGACCTGGCGGTGTAGGTGCATTGTTGTTTATCACCATCAGTGTGTGAATGACTGTTGTGTTGAGCAGCGCTTTGGGGAGTGGAGATCGTTCTATAAATACAGGACATTTACTCCATATATGGAAGTACGGAGCCTTGGGGATAACATAAAACTGAATGTTGTTCATATTTACTAGATAAATGAGAAATACTCATAATGAATCCTTCGTGATCTTGTACAGCAGCACAAAATGCAAACAGACCAATCAAAAGCCTCAACAGAAGGACATGTTGTTGTTGTTGTTGTTACTTTTCTTTATTATTCATTAATTTTTCCCATGTTCTGTCTTTCTCAGTTACACCACCTCAGTCAAAGAGTCCTACTCCCACCCGTACGACCAGGTGACGGAGGAGCCGTGTTCGGACCCTCGGACCTCCTACAGATGCACGCGCCACAGGTAGGCGCGCTGACTTCCTGTCCCTGACTTCCTGTCATTATGTTTCTGGCAGTGAACATTAAAAATGTGTTGATCTTTTAGAATCACGTATAAAACAGCATACAGGCAGGCGGTGAAGACCGAATACCGCAGGAGGTACCAGTGCTGCCCAGGTTACTACGAGAGCGGAGACAAGTGTGTCCGTAAGTGTAAAAAGTACTAACATTATGTACTTTAATGTACATTAATGAATGGACTTTTTCTGATTAAACTTTAACTTGTCAAAACATTTCAGCCACTATAATATTAAATTATTAATACTAATTATCAGCCAGCAATTTAGGGTTTCTTCTTCTTCAAAAAAGACTTCAGCTAATAAAAACAGTTCATCTTCAGCCGTTTTCAGCACTCAGCGTTTACTTGGACCAGGTTCAAAAACAGGTTTCGTATCTGAATGAGTTTTAAAAGAAACATGAACACCAGGGCAGTTCATGCACCGTCTGATTCATGACTCTGAACCAACCGGAGCCGTTTTTAAACCGGCTGACCTGAATCTGGGTCCTCAGGTCCGTTTCCTGAAGATGACGATGCTGCTGAAAGATCCTCAGCAGTAATCAGCAGCGACAGCAAAACGCCTCTGAGGGTTGTGGTTTCTGACTGTTTTTTCACAGAAACTCTTTTTCCTCAGAAAGCTGTTTTTCTCTCTTTTTCTGAGTAAATATGAGCAGCATGTGGAACATAAATCACCAAAATGATGGGTTTGAACGCCACGTGGGCCTCTCAAGCTACTTGTAGAAAATTGTTGGAATTTTAAACTAAAACATATCAAATATATTTGAGTTTTATGGTTTCACATAAATGAGATGCTGAGCTTGTCAGCTAAGCATCTGTTCAGGAGGGAGTTCTTGTTGCTCAGGATAAAATCAGGTTTTCGTTTATTAAATGTGTGAAAGTTTATTGTTTGATCCTCTAAATGTCTCACGAGTCATGACTGTATGAACGCCATATATGAGCGAAGGGACAGTTTGAACACAGCCGGTGTGTTTTCTCATCCAGAGGTGGGGAAAGGGGCGGAGCCAAGAGCCAAAGTACTGGGGAAGAAGAAAGGGGCGGAGCTCCGTTCAAAAAGGTTTTGCAAGTTTTCTTCAGACTAGTTAAAGGAGCTCTGCCTCAGAGTGTGGACAGCTGGACCAGAACCAAAACAAAGTGATTAAAAATGGGAGGCAAGCTGCAAAACAGCTGAAAGTCCTAAAAGATTCAACAAAACCTCCAAAGTATGTTTTATGAACATTTAGCAGAAAAAACAACTTTTATTGGTTTGTTTTGGTTTGCATCCTGTACATGAAGATAAGACGACCGACCACAAGATAACGAGGTTTTTATTCTGTGCAAAACAGTGCAGTTTGCTTTAATTAATCATAGGATGAGTGACCATATTTAAACTGTTTGTTTTGATGTGCAGCCAAAACCTGAAACTGCTGCAAAAATGTTGTAAAAGTAAAGAAAGAGAAAGAAACACATTTTCTAATTCATCTATCAAGATATGAAGTACAAACAATAAAATACTGATATTTAGGTACAAATGTTTGACCAATTCAGTAAAAAAAACAAATTAAATCAATTAATAAAAAACATTTAAAATTTTATAAAGGGGAAAAGAAAAACTGCAGAATTTAGAAAGGTAAAAAATACAAATATTCAAAAACAAAATGATGCTAAATAACTAAAGAAAACAGACATTTAAAATGTAAAATATGCAAATGTGTTCAAAAGTAATCTAAACTAAAGTAAACTCAGGGGAAGGAGGTCGCTCATCGTGGAAGACGAGGGTTCAATCCCCAGAACAGCCAAGTGTCAAAGTGTCTCTGTTACCTGAATAAAGAAAGTTTAAAATACAAAAGGTTTTACAAAAATAAATGTTTAATGAAGTATTCAAATGTTTAAAAAGTCAAAGAAAAAGAAAAACATCATTTATAAAACCTTGAACTTCAGTGGTGTGAGTGTAATGTATCTCTGTGAGACCGTTAGTTTCTACTGGTGTACATAAACATGATAAACTAAACAAATGTCTAAAGGGTTTTATTTCAGTACCTTTGGGTGAATTAATACTGGACATTCTGCTCAAATCTGCACTATTTTAAACAGTCTGAACACTAGACTGGAAAATGTTCATTTTCTTCACCAAAGTGTTGAATAAAAGTAAAATAAAGCAAATCTTTTCTCAGAAATAGACCTGATTGATCCTCCTGTAAGTATCTTTAGGTTCTTCTTGTAATTCTGAGAACTTCTTGACTTGACCTTTGTGTAGCAGTGTGCTGTTTGTTTGCCCACTTGTTTACAACTTCTTACAGGTTTAATGTTTTGTCATTTAGTTTTATGATAAACATTTTTACCACCCATTTGACCCGAGTTTCAATCATTTTTTATTACATTTTAAAGTAACAATCATAACTTTTTTCATCTTAAACACATCTCTATTGAAATTGAAATGTTAAAATCTAGTTTTTAGGAATCAAACATTTAATACTTTTATACTGTGGTGTAGTGGTTTGATGGATTGTTTTTAGAGAAGAGTGTGAAGAAGAGCTTGTGAAGTTTTGACGACAGTTTGTTTGTGAAAATTATATTTTTAATTCCCTGAAAATGTGTGTTTTTGAAAAGTACAAGGATTTTGTTCAACAGTGACTATATCTTATTGACACGTGCACAGAACTTAATCTGAAACTAAACTAAAAACTGAACTTTTTACAATCAGAATCCAGTTCCTCTAAATAATAGAAGCAGGTCAAAGTTAAAGAAAATTATATTTTATAGTGCAAAAAAAAAAACCTCCTGTAGTAGAGCCACTAAACAAAAAAATGCCAATCGTTATTATTAGTTATTTAATTAATTAATTACATTACATTCTAACCCTTAGATGCTTAAAATGAATTAAAAAAAATACAGAAAGATCATTTTTCAGTGTTTTTCTTATAGTTTGGGAGCTCATATATTATTGTAATAAATAAAATTATTAAAATAATTTAAAAAGGGTTCCCGCGGGGTCTTAAAAAGTCTTAAAAGTATTGAATATATGAATTTGGAAATAATACCTTTAAAAGACTTGAGAAAGTCTTGAATTTTGATATCTGGGTCTTAAAATGTCACTTCTCCGTATTCTTCTGATTAAATAACTTGTCATACTTTGGACATTCCACATTTCTTTTAAAAATAAATGAACATGTGTTCAAGAAATGTTTGTTTTTTCTTGTTGGTAGCTTTGTGAAATTAAATGTTTTATAAAATGGTCTTAAAATTCGACTAGAAGAAACCTGTAGGAAGGAACCCTGTTTAAATAAGTGAACGTGCCCTTCCTCAGTTCCATCTTCTTCCTCCACTCCCCTCGTTTTAAATCATCTTTTATCCTGATCCTGTCCGTTTGCTGTAAAGCTCTTTGTGTTGTGTTATTTTATAAATAAAGTTTCATTTGATTCCTCCAGTCCTGGGCTTTATGTAGATTTTCCTATCAGCCGTTTTTCAGATTTTAAAATAGAAAACAGAAGCGATGCAGTGGTTGAAAGTCGGAGGAGACGTATATAAATACAGCCGAACCAGTTCACCTTCGCTCCATAAACCTTCAGAGACGTAATAACAAGCTTCCTGTCCTCTACACTCACAAACCCCACGTTCTGAAGGCAAATCAGCAGAGGTAATGAGTATTTATGGCTGCTGGTTTGAGAGCCTTTAAACAGCAGCAGGACCACTCTGTAAATATGAGTTTTCTTTTAACACCAAACACAATAAAGGTCTCCGTTTCACGGAGCGGCCGCTGATCTCTCATTTCTCCTCCAACATGTCATCTTCTCTCTGAAGCAGCCTTCTGGGGTTTTCATTATTCTAAACACGTATAATTACAGACGATCAGACCTGCCTCCTTCATCTGGTGACATGTTGGATCCGTCCAGTCAAGACAAGAATCAGTCCAGTCAGGGTTTGTTGTGTTTGAACAGAAACGAAATACCTCCTCTGTAGTAAAACACAGTATGAAGATTAGTTTAGTGTGAGTCGTAAACGTCTGATTTAACATCAGAGTGGTGTCTGGTGTTTATGAGGAAGCTGCTCCATGGAATGAATGGAATCTGAACTCGGTTCCTTTCAGCTGCCGAGTTCATTCTCTGCTTCTCATGGAGGACAGGATCTTTTTAGTATTATATTACTTAGAATAATAAAACCATGAAGATCAAACACGTTGAGTTAGTACAGCTCCAGTCTAATGGAAGATTTGTAATCAACAAAAATGAGAAGATCAGAAAGAAACGGATCATTTCATTAACTTCTGTCAGAGAAACATCTGCTGTCATTTCACTATTAGAGAATTCATCTGTTACTCTCCTATAGTCACTTTAAAGACTGCATTTAGGAAAAGACCTCAAGAAAGTTTACTTTCCTTCCATCTCAGACAGACATCATTTTCTTAATTTAAAAGTTCTGAAGGGCTTTTATATTTGACCTTTTGATTTTAAAATGATAATAAAGCCATCTGAGGCTGTTTAAGGATGGGAACTTCCAGGCAGGAGACCTAGAGGAAGAGCAGAGAGGAGATTTATGGATGCAGTCAAATGAAGCTGATTGGTGGGAGAGCAGAGGATGTAGATGATTGGCTGTAGAGACACCTGAAGGGAAATGCCAAAAGAAAAAAAAGAAGATGTTCTATTTTAGTGTCTGGGAGGTCATCATGTTCTGACTGTTGCTTCAAAAATTCAATGTTTATTATCTAGTTCCATCTAACGCTTCTGCGGGGTGTCTGCAAACATTCTCACCTTACTGACCAATACAGGACATTAAAAAGATTTTCATTGTTCTTTTGCATAAGGATTGTTTTTATCTACAGTTACATGGTTTAGTCCTTTGATGTACCCCTGTACTTACATAGTGTGTACCCTACTGTACTAGTACCCCGTCAGGTGTCCTGGTCACACTGTACCTCTGTACTTGTCCTGTACATACTGAGCTGAATTATGTATTAAGGCAGGTTTTTGAAGTGTTGATGGATCTTTAGTCTCACATTGTTGATCAAAGTTTTTTCAGCTGTTAATAAGGATTCTGGCTTCAGGTAAAACATGGTGTGGATTTATTATTTTTAAAAAGCACGTGCAGGTTTGTGGGAAAATATTTAAAATGTCTGTGATTTCTTTAGTAAAATAGTAAAAAAAAATATCAGTGGACGAATGACTTTATAATGTTTATTATTTCTGCTCTTCATCACCAGCTCACTGCACCAGGGAGTGTGTCCACGGTCGGTGTGTGGCTCCAGATCGCTGCCAGTGTGAGAGAGGATGGAGAGGAGCGGATTGTTCCAGCGGTAAGAATCAGTTTATTCCTCTTCAAGTTTCCCTTCTCTCCTCTGCAGCTTCAGAACCTGTTAACTGTGTGTAAATATATATATAGTTATGTTATAACAAGTGGCTATGTGTAACCATAGCAACAGCAGACTTGTTTACAAGCAGGAGCAACCCAGACACAAAATCCCAGCTGAGTTAAAGAGGAGGAGTCATGGATGTAGAGCAGGAGCAAAGAGGAGAGAGAGGAAGAGGAAGTAGAAACCATCACTTCATCCATCCTACTGAGATCTCTGAATCAGAGGGACCAGCTTGAAGCTCTGATGAGGATCCAGACAGAACATCATGCGTTTCACTGAGACCTGGTTCAGGACCAGATCCAGACTTTGTCTCTCTGCCCGGCTTTCAGACGATACCAGCAGACAGAGAGTAGAAGAGGAGCAGAAAAACCAAAGGAGGTGGATTAGCAGCTGGTCAACAACAGACGACCGCTGCAGCAGATCCAGCCTGTCCATCAGCGGCTAAATGAGTCACTCAACCACCAAGTTTCCCTAAAGCGTTTTGATTTGATTGACTTTGATTTGATTTTCAACATTAAAAACAGGAAACGACCACTGACTGTTAGATCTCATAAATCACTTCATCACTCAGTGAGTCATCAGGCTCGGCTTCGGTCCAGATCCAGATCAGGGTCCAAAAGGATTCGCTCGGAGCGGCAGAGCCTTCTCTGATTGAGTTTAAAATGAAGTGTAATACCAGTAAAAGACTTGAGTCAGAGCTGCGTTCTCCCAGGAGGAGGTCTTCTGAAGGTGAAGGACTCACTCGGACCAGAACCGGTTATATAACGGTTCTCCATAACAGGGAGTCTGTTGGCTCTACAATCAGAACCTGAACCAGAGCCACACATTCAGCAGGATGACGTTTCCCTTCTGGAAATGAAGTTTCCACTACCTCCATTACACCCCCCACCCCCCGGTTCTGGTCCTGGTCCCGGTTCTGTTCAGTCAGCTGGGTTCATGGTACACAACCCCCCCCACACACACACACACCACCACCACCACCATTTTCCTTCACTCTTCTGCAGAGTTCTCAAATGAACGGGTCGCGGCTGAGGTCCTGACAGGAGGACGGGAAGGGGAAAATGGAAAATGTGACCCCTCTCTCCTCCTGAACGTCTCGTCTTACGCTGCCTCTCTAACCCTCACTGAAGTTGTCTTTTTTCATCTTTTCTTCTTCTCTTCGTGCTTGTTTCTGCTCTCTTTCTTTGCCTCGCTGTGATGGAGCCGTTTGTTGGCTGAATTCGATCCGTCACTTCCTGGATGCCTTTGTGTTGAGCTATCTGTGGGAAGGAGGAGAGGGGCCCGATGTTTTCATGCTGAATGCTTTTTGGGACGTTTGTTCATGAATAAGGAGAATAGCTCAAAGATGGAGGCACGGTGTACGCTGTGTGGGAAAGGCAGGAGGAGGGGGGCTGAAATGGAAAAGGAGGTGGATATGAAGTTTAGAAAGGCCACGTCAGAATGTTTTAACCATGAATTCTAAAAATAAAATCAGCAGAGAGGGTCATTTCTGATCATGTGGACTTTGGACTGAAACAATGTGGACTCGCCCCAAGAGAAAAGGAGAATGTTCCCATCAGAACCAGCTCTGATGCATGAGTCTGATCACAGGTCTACATGCAAACAGATTAGAGGTTAATAGAGTTTTATTTGCACGAGTTTTTCTTTTTAGTTAAATCAAGATAAAATAACTTCTGTCTGCATTTTTATATTAAAAACATTCAAACTAACCAGTCCTGTTTACCATTTCTGACCAATCAGACCTTTTTGTGCAAAGATTAAATTCCTAAAGGCAGAACAGAGGTTACTGGAGGACAGAAGACTTTCTGCTCCTGTAAACAGAAACTGTGCAGAGACTTTAAAACTAACTCTTAAAACTTTTGAAAAAGCTTTAAATCAAAAAGTTTTAAAACTTAAGGAACCAGTTTAATTAAAGCATCCAGATTTAAACTAAATAATATAAAATCTTAAAGTTGTCTTTCTTTGCTTTCATAAAACTGGTTCAGTATTTTATCAACGATAATTACAAATACTTTTATTTTTATTAAGAATCCATCACTAACAATACAACTTAAAGTTCAATCTTCATTACTCTTGTTGTGCCTTTTAATGAATACATATGAACAGCTGTTAGAAGAGTTGCTCTTCTTTTAGCTCTTCCTCTGTCATCTGATCTGGGATCTGCTGTCTTTTGCATCCAGATGGAGCTCCTTTTGTTTTTGTTTATGTCTCGTCTCTTTGTGGAGAAACATTTTTCTGCAGCATAAAATATCTTTCAGCATCCATCACATCACTGGAGCTATAAGTACATGAATAAAGTCAGGGTGTTCAAAGTGCGGCCCGCGGGCCGTCTGCAGCCCTCAGAGGGAGTTTATCTGGCCTTCAGCTCTAATTCAAGAACGGTGGAACTCATCCAGGTGCTTTTTAAAACTTTTAGGTTTTTACTGATGTGAAACCAGACAAATTAGTAGATGAATGAAAATGTTTTAAAAACGTTAAAGTTTAAATTAAGTTAGTCAAATTGATATAATTTATCTGAGAGTTAAAGGACAGATCTGACTGAATCCATAGACCTGATCAGGAAACAGCTGCTCCTCCACCTCCTCAGCCTGTGGTTTTAACATCTTGACATACAAACCATTAAGTAATGATCCGTTATTATGAAGAAGCTGATCATAACAACATTTAGTTATGAAGAAGCATAGAAGATGAGGAGGAAAATCTTCCCACAGCTTTACATAAATGTTCTGTAACTTTCCCTTCTTCTCCGTCTCCTGTGAGGCCGTTTGAGTTGTCAGTTCGACCACCGCTGCCCTGCAGAAGGTCTGTGTAAACACCCCCACCTCTGCAGCTGAGATTCTCATTACTCAACGTGACACAGTCCAGTCTCCAGTGCCCACACAGAGAACAAGTGAAGCTGCGATTCCTCCAAACAAAGCAGGTTCTGGTCTGACTTAGAGGAGTAAACAGTCGGGTCGTGGCAGGCAGCGCCGCCTGCTCCAGACCTAATTTGGTTTTACTTCTTGCTCAGAGGAATCAGGTGCTGCTGCTCAGATGTTTGAGTGTCGGCTGCTCCGATAACCGTTCAGCTGAAGTCACTGACGGACTGAAGCTCGTCCATCAGCGTGACTGATGTCATTTCCTCTCAGTGGACGCAGAGTCATATAGCACTGAGGAGAAATCTGAGCATTACCCTGACCAATCAGAGAGCGAGCTCTTCATCGTAGACTGAAACCCAAACCTTGTGTGAATCTGACCCCCCTAAACCAATCTGTGAGAATAACCATGAAGATCCATGTAACCATAAACCACGTAGGTCATCCTACCATCTTGGACCTAATAGATTTTTAATGATGCTGGATAAACTTGAACTTTATTATGGTGTGTTTTAGGTTTTAAAGTGCTTGAATTTAAAGTGCTTGAAACAAAATCACCAACACATTGACTAGTGATCTGAACTGGCTTCTATTCAGGGGTGCACATAACTGGTGCGCACATGCGCACCGGATATCATTCTGCCCGAACGCGCCTCTGTGGACCGGTGCCTTCAGGGTCCTGAATGACACTAAAGACCTTCACATGTTTGCACTATAAGGAGCGATCATATTGCACTGCCAACACACACACACACACACACACACACACACACACACACACACACACACACACACACACACACACACACACACACACACACACACACACACACACACACACACACAATCAAGATGAACTTACAGAGACGTGGTGTGCGCCAGACACAAGCACCAGGTTCTACAGAACCAAACTGTAGCTTCGTATCTGTCGGAGTGACGTTTTTCTAAATAAGGGATTGGTAGAGGTACATTTTAGTTCCTTAAAGGTCCCATGACATCGGTTTCCATGTTTTCTGACTTATCTATCATGTTGCAATGTTGAGTTCTCACCTTAAACCTGCCAGAAAGAGCAAAAAACGGCGTCCATCTGTCTCCTCGTACAGCCAGTGAGAAGCTCTTCCAGATTTCAGACCCAGGTTTCAAACAGTTTTTTTCACTCCAGCCCGCTATGAGGTCATAGTGATCCGGACTTGCTTATATGGTAAATTCTCCTCCCACATGCACGTTCACGACAACTGGAGCGAGGCAGTGCCGCCGCCATTGCCCATAGACCGTGTAGTGTTTAGTTTCAGTTTCGTTTCTCTTTCACGCGACGGCACTGCCCCCTGCTGCAGCAGAAGTGTCAGGCTGCCAAATAAGGAGAAACCCAGCAGAACCGGAAGGCGGCGCTTTCTTCTGATCTCTGAGTTGCTCGTTAGGAAATAATTACAGCGTATTTTGAGTTATAATGGTGCAACGCTAATCTAGAGGCATCAAAGATTACACCTGTTTAATATAAAGTGATTTAAATATGGAGTCACAGGCACTTTAAGGTTCAATTCACTCTGATAATTTAGCCTTTATGACTAATTTTGAACTTCAGGATTCCTATTTGATCGTTTTCAGGGGCCTAAAATATAATCGGCCTCACAAAAACCTCAACAAAGTGCGAAGTCGTTATTTAAGTAAAACAAAACCTTTTGTTGGCTTTTTCAGGACGAGGATTTATTACAATAAATCCTCGTCCTGAACTTTAAAACACTCAGTCTTTTATTAAAGTCCATTTTGTCCAGTCATATTGGACATTTTTTTCATATTTTGTCCACTTTTTTCCTGGTGTTGTTAATATGTTCACTCAGCCATCTGTTCTGACTATGTTTAGTTTGGTGGTGTTACCTGTACATACTCCACTGTGTTCTCGCTCCTCGGCTGATGAGAAAACGACAAACGATCATTTTTGTGGTGTCCTATAAGTAATGTGTGATGGGTCACAGATCTGGTGACAGTGAAATGAGACGGATTTCTGTGGTGTGTCCTTCCAGCCTGTGACGTCCAGCACTGGGGCCCAGACTGCCGTCAGGACTGTAAGTGTGAGAACGGCGCTCTGTGTGACACTCTGACCGGAGCGTGTCAGTGTCCATCAGGATTCATCGGACGCTTCTGTGAGGACTCATGTCCAGCAGGAACGTTCGGGAAGGGCTGCCGGCAGACGTGCAAGTGCAAAAACGGAGCTTCCTGCGATAAAGCAACCGGAGAGTGCACGTGTCAGGAGGGGTTCTCCGGGACTTTGTAAGTATAATAAAGTAAAGCTAGAAAATAAAGTGTTTCTTCCTGAAATGCTGTTAGAACTCTGAATGAAATAACTGCAGAAACCTGAATGATTCTAAAGCTGTTTAATTTTTAAATATATATTTTATATTTTACTTAAGCCCCAAATTAATACAAATGCAACACAGGACCATTTTAATTGTTTGTTTTCCTTTTCATTAAACATGAGATGTAAGAACGTAAACTTGAGAGAAAACTCCCCCTAGTGGCTGATTCCAGTATATTTCTAAGCCCCGCCCCCTCCATGTGACTAAATCTTCTAGAGTCTAGAAGTCTAGACTAGAATCTAGACTAAAACATACAAACAACACCTCAGATAGTTTATTCCAGGTATGGCCTGTTCATGTAGTTTTTGGTTTTGCGTATTTTTGTTCATGTTTAGCTGTATTTAGTTAGTAAACTAGACCTCAGTTATAGTCTGGTTGACCAGCTAGTATTTAGTTACTTGATGCATCAAAACACAGTGACTGTGTGCAGCTGAGTAGGCGGGACGTATTTCCTGAGTGCTCAGACTCTGGGAGCACCTGTAAACATAGAGTTTGTCTTCACTTTGAACGCAGAACCTAGACGATGATGTGGTTTTTGTATAGGTGCAGACATCAGAGGAGCTCCTCGTTGAGCTGAACTCTGCATCACTGTCTGTCTTCCTCTTTAGTGTTTTTATTTACAGCTGTGCTGCTGCTACAGGCAGAATTTGTCATGTTTTTTCAGATGGAAAGAAAAACAGTCATGGATTCACAGAGTGATGTTTCCTTTTTTAGTGCTGCTATCGCAGATTTTAATCGGCTCAGTCTACTTCCTGATTTGGTCAGAGATGTGTCTTCGGATCTCTGTTGGGAGACACTCCATTGAAGCTTCATCATCTGTATTTTCTCAGTAGGAACGTCAGACTCCAGTCTTTTATAGTCGACTGTAACTTAATTTGAAGATGGAAAAGACACCCTGATGGTCTGCGCTGTGGGCCATGAATCATCAGTTACACCCTGTTTTTAAGCTGCCCCTGAGGATGAGTAAACAACAAAACTCTCCCCCACAATACCGTCGGAGGGTGAAAGCGCAGCGCTCCCCTCTCAGCTCCAGGAGCAGATCTGGGACCTGCTGTGGGGATTAACAGCTCAGAAAGCTCCATGATGAGTCGTTTTATGTCCGTTTTATCTCCAGAGTGTAACGGAGAGTTGCTCAGGACAAGAAACCTCTAATCTGATTGGTCGAGAACACGTTCTGTTCATGACTTTACAGCCTGATACTTAATGAGTACTAAACAGATACTTATCTTGTAGCACTAGGTACTTATGAGAGTACAGGGTAGGTACTGGGTACTTACAAGTTAAGTACCAGGTAAATTTAGGAGAATGTACAGGATCAGATCAGGAGGTCAACAAACTAAAGTCATGAGAAAAAAATCAGGAAATGGTTTTATTTCATAATATTTACTATAAAATAATAAAAGCATGAATCATTCAGATTTTTGTTCAGCTTCTTCTCTGATTCAGATCAGAATGAAACCACTTCTATGGGTTTTAATGGCGACTGGATGTTTTTTTTTAAATTTACTTTTGATTTAAACTGAAGGAAGTTTCTAAAATAAATGCATTTATAAACCTTAAGGTTACTTGAGTGACTCCAGCCTGACTTCCTGGTCTGTGTTGACTTGAATTCTAACTCAGTCCAAACCTCCCATCCTCCCAGACGTGACAGGAAGTTACCTTTAACGATGCTGGAAACAGGAGCAGCAGTTAGGAAGTGAACGCATCAGTGACTGACTCCTGTTACGTAGCGTTAAAACTGATAACACTGTTACCTGATGTTGATTTGCTCTGGCAGCCATCTTGAATCAGACTGACTCCAAAACTAAAATCCGTCATAGAGGTTCATCCAGTGACTGTTTCTGTCCTCTAGCTGTGAGAAGACCTGTAAGAGGAAATGCCCGGCTCGGTGTCCCTGTCAGAATGGAGGAACCTGTAAGGGTAAAGGAGTCTGCGCCTGTCCACCTGGATGGACGGTACGTCCCTTAAACCGTCCTCATGATGCCTCTGGATCTAAGATCTGAAGGCGTCTCTGGGGATGAGGAGAATCATCATGAGATGTTTTTTTAAATTGCACAGGAAGTTATAATATATTATTATTATTATTATTATTATTATTTAATGAGGCATGGCAGCAGAGTGTCTGATTGTCGTTTCTCTGCAGGGCTCTGTGTGCACAGAGCGATGTCCAGAAGGAATGTTTGGACAGAACTGTAGTGAGGAGTGTGTTTGTCACAACGGGGGTAAATGTGACCCTGGTACCGGACAGTGCCAGTGTAACGATGGTTTCACTGGAAACAGGTGTGTTTAAATGAGAAGACTCGGTTACTTAGACTTTCTGTGTTTTATCTTTGATTTTATGCCCTTTTGGGTTTTTGTTTGTTTCGTTTTATTTCTGGGTGAAAAAGTATTTGCCCCTTTACAGATTTGACTGACTCATATATCCGTATCCGACAAAAATGACCTGATTAAATATAAAACGTCGACACAATACGTCTCTGTGGAGGAGTTCTGTCCGTCTCTTCTGTACACAATCATTTCAATTCAGACGCAATGGAGGGTTTACCAACATGAATGTCCAGTTAAAGGTCAAAGGTCAGACATTCTTCTGGATTTTCTGGTAGTCAGCATAATTCATGGTTCCATCAGTTCCAGCCAGTGGTCCAGGTCCTGAAGACCAGACCATCAGACTACCACCACAATGTCTGACTGTTAGGATGAAATACAGTTAGTTTGACTCCAGGAGGAACAGGACACACACCTGACAGTCTAGTAGTGATCAGGTCTGGTAGTGATCAGGTCTAGTAGTGATCAGGTCTAGTAGTGATCAGGTCTGGTAGTGATCAGGTCTGGTAGAGATCAGGTCTGGTAGTGATCAGGTCTGGTAGTGATCAGGTCTAGTAGTGATCAGGTCTGGTTGTGATCAGGTCTAGTAGTGATCAGGTCTGGTAGTGATCAGGTCTGATAGTGATCAGGTCTGATAGTGATCAGGTCTGTTAGTGATAAGGTCTGATAGTGATCAGGTCTAGTAGTGATCAGGTCTGGTAGAGATCAGGTCTAGTAGTGATCAGGTCTAGTAGTAATCAGGTCTGATAGTGATCAGGTCCAGTAGTGATCAGGTCTGGTAGTGATCAGGTCTGGTAGTGATCAGGTCTGGTAGTGATCAGGTCTGGTAGAGATCAGGTCTGGTAGTGATCAGGTCTGGTAGTGATCAGGTCTAGTAGTGATCAGGTCTAGTAGTGATCAGGTCTGGTAGTGATCAGGTCTGATAGTGATCAGGTCTGGTAGAGATCAGGTCCAGTAGTGATCAGGCCTGGTAGTGATCAGGTCTGGTAG
The DNA here is from genome assembly GCA_006937965.1 of Callopanchax toddi. NCBI lineage: Eukaryota > Metazoa > Chordata > Actinopteri > Cyprinodontiformes > Nothobranchiidae > Callopanchax > Callopanchax toddi. Next base: position 775,063 of record SSNR01000256.1, on the reverse strand, counting down.
TGATCAGGTCTGATAGTGATCAGGTCTGGTAGTGATCAGGTCTGGTAGTGATCAGGTCTGGTAGAGATCAGGTCTGGTAGTGATCAGGTCTGGTAGAGATCAGGTCTGGTAGTGATCAGGTCTGGTAGTGATCAGGTCTGGTAGTGATCAGGTCTGGTAGAGATCAGGTCTGGTAGTGATCAGGTCTGGTAGTGATCAGGTCTGGTAGAGATCAGGTCTGGTAGTGATCAGGTCTGGTAGTGATCAGGTCTAGTCCTGATAGTGATCAGGTCTGGTAGTGATCAGGTCTGGTAGTGATCAGGTCTGATAGTGATCAGGTCTAGTAGTGATCAGGTCTGGTAGTGATCAGGTCTGGTAGAGATCAGGTCTAGTAGTGATCAGGTCTGGTAGTGATCAGGTCTGGTAGAGATCAGGTCTAGTAGTGATCAGGTCTGGTAGTGATCAGGTCTGGTAGTGATCAGGTCTGGTAGTGATCAGGTCTGGTAGTGATCAGGTCTAGTAGTGATCAGGTCTGGTAGTGATCAGGTCTGGTAGTGATCAGGTCTGGTAGTGATCAGGTCTGGTAGAGATCAGGTCTAGTAGTGATCAGGTCTGGTAGTGATCAGGTCTGGTAGAGATCAGGTCTGGTAGAGATCAGGTCTGAGTAGTGATCAGGTCTGGTAGTGATCAGGTCTGGTAGTGATCAGGTCTGGTAGTGATCAGGTCTGGTAGTGATCAGGTCTGGTAGAGATCAGGTCTAGTAGTGATCAGGTCTGATAGTGATCAGGTCTGGTAGTGATCAGGTCTGGTAGTGATCAGGTCTGATAGTGATCAGGTCTGGTAGTGATCAGGTCTGATAGTGATCAGGTCTGGTAGTGATCAGGTCTGGTAGTGATCAGGTCTAGTAGTGATCAGGTCTGGTAGTGATCAGGTCTGGTAGAGATCAGGTCTGGTAGAGATCAGGTCTGGTAGTGATCAGGTCTGGTAGTGATCAGGTCTGGTAGTGATCAGGTCTGGTAGTGATCAGGTCTGGTAGTGATCAGGTCTGGTAGTGATCAGGTCTGGTAGTGATCAGGTCTGGTAGTGATCAGGTCTGGTAGTGATCAGGTCTGGTAGTGATCAGGTCTGATAGTGATCAGGTCCAGTAGTGATCAGATCTGGTAGTGATCAGGTCTGGTAGAGATCAGGTCTGGTAGTGATCAGGTCTGGTAGAGATCAGGTCTGGTAGTGATCAGGTCTGGTAGTGATCAGGTCCGGTAGTGATCAGGTCTGGTAGAGATCAGGTCTGGTAGTGATCAGGTCTGGTAGTGATCAGGTCTGGTAGAGATCAGGTCTAGTAGTGATCAGGTCTGGTAGTGATCAGGTCTAGTAGTGATCAGGTCTGGTAGTGATCAGGTCTGGTAGTGATCAGGTCTGGTAGTGATCAGGTCTGATAGTGATCAGGTCTGGTAGTGATCAGGTCTGGTAGAGATCAGGTCTGGTAGTGATCAGGTCTGGTAGTGATCAGGTCTGGTAGTGATCAGGTCTGGTAGTGATCAGGTCTGGTAGTGATCAGGTCTGGTAGAGATCAGGTCTAGTAGTGATCAGGTCTGGTAGAGATCAGGTCTGGTAGTGATCAGGTCTAGTGGTGATCAGGTCTGGGTGTGACTCGTCGAGCTAAACTCTGAACTTTTTTGTTTTTCACACAAGGCCAGCGGTTTGGAGAGCTGTGTTTCTTTAATGAATGATGTCATCATTTAGAAACTTTACATCGACTCAGGTTTTCTTTATCAGATTCTGACATTCGTTTGCTGATCTGAAACATTTAAATGTGACAAAAAGCAAAATCAGAAGAAATCTAGAGGGTGCTAATACTTTTTCACAGCACATTTGATTTGTGTTTGTAATCCTAAGACAGGTGTTACACAAATAAAGTTTTTTTACTTGTTTCCTGGTCAGGAAATATTGTAGAAAATGTTCATTAACTTTTCTCTAAAATTCTGACATTTTAACAACCACAGAAAAAGCATTTGACCTGGAGGGTTTAAAGTGGGATGAGCAGCAGATGAATTTCCTCCTCTGTGTGTGTGATTGCGTGCGTGCATGTGCATGTGTTTGTGTGTGTGTGTGTGTGTGTGTGTGTCCCAGGTGCAACGAGGAGTGTGCTGCAGGTACCTACGGTCAGGACTGTAAGAGTGTGTGTGACTGTGCGAACGGCGCGCGGTGCTTTAACATCGATGGCAGCTGTCTGTGTGAGCCGGGCTTCAGCGGGCCGCGGTGCAGGAACAGGATGTGTGAAGCTGGGAACTACGGCATGCACTGTGAGCAGAAGTGTCTGTGTGAGGAGAAACACACACTCAGGTGGGTGTGTGTGGGTGTGTGTGTGTGTGTGTGTGTGTGTGTGTGTGTGTGTGTGTGTGTGTGTGTGTGTGTGTGTGTGAGGTCACCACTCACAGCTTAGTTTTTATTTAGCTACTGAGGGACATTAACTAAAGGTTTGGGTGAATGTTGTGAAGTTTAATCTGATTTCTGAACATCAGAAAGGCTGAAATCAGTCAGACTTTTATTAATTTTCAATCTAAACGTTTTAAAAACTAGATTTGTTTGAATGTAATTACTGTAAATGTTTCAGGCTTTAAAGCTCCAGATGGTCACCTGACCACCAGACATGTTACTGAGGTTTCTGCTCACTGCTCTCACTCTGCAGCTGCCATCCAATGAAAGGAGAGTGCACGTGCCAGCCGGGCTGGGCCGGGCTGTTCTGCAATGAAACGTGTGCTCACGGTTTCTACGGTCACGGCTGCGTGGAGCCGTGCGTGTGTGTGAACGGCGGTGTGTGTGACAGCGCCACCGGGCGGTGCCGGTGTGCCCCGGGGTTCACGGTGAGTTCAGGTTCATTTAAACATCCATCAGGTTCAGAAACAGGTTGGAGTGATGTCTGGTGTTTGTCTCCTCTCCTTCAGGGCGTTCACTGTGAGAATCCATGTAAAAGTGGCTCCTACGGCAGGAACTGCTCCCTGGACTGCTCTTGTGAAAATTTCATTGACTGCTCGTCGATTGACGGGACCTGCTTTTGCAAAGAAGGTAATCCCGTCTGATGCTTCAAAAGCGTGCTAACGTTCAGCTGGCTGACGGTTTGCCGTGTGTCTGCAGGCTGGCGAGGTCCGGACTGTTCTGAGCCCTGTGCCGAGGGAACCTGGGGCCCAGGGTGCAACGCCACCTGTCAGTGCAGCAACGGGGCGACGTGTGACCCGGCAGACGGAGCCTGTAAATGCTCCACCGGTTGGCAGGGGGCGCGCTGCGACCAGCCGTGTCACGTGAGTGTGTGAACGTGATGACTCAACTGGTCGCCTCTAAATCTGGTTGTTGATCAGCCTCAAACCCAAAAAACATTCTCAGTGGTAAAAAAATCAGACACGATTCAAGACAGATCTGAAGGCAGCAGGATGCATTTATTCAGTCAAAACCCCTGAGCTAATCTGACCCCAGAACAGTTCCTTTACCTCAATGGTTTTCCACAGTTCACTGTTTGACCAAATGTATTTATAAAGCAATACATTTGTCTGAAGTACTGTATAGTATCAAAAAGGAAAAAGCATAGGCTACTTAATAAACCACACATTGAAAGTACTTGTATTTTACTTTGACAAAGTTTTCTGACTTTTCAAATCCTGTCAGTTACAAAAGTATATTATATATAAATCAAAAACACAAATTAGGGTCCAGTGGGTTTGTAGAACGGTCACTTTTATGTCTCAATTCCTCCTTTACTTCCTGAGTTTGTCTCCAAAGGCAGCAGAAATCCTTTGGTCTCGACCCTCAGCAGCACATGTCGCTTTGGGCACAAAAACACCAAAAAATCACTAGAAAAAATAAAAAGTCACATATTTATCCTTATAGGGCAAGGCTGATATCATTAATCACTGTGAACTTTAAATGTTGATTTGCAGCTTAAACCTGAAACTTTAAAAACTTTAATGATGGAAAAAAATTGGAAGTAGAGAAGTAAAAACATTTAAAACAACAAAATAAATACTGAATGGAAATAAAAATTTAAAATAGAAAAGAAAGATTTAAAAAACAACTAAATACTGAATGAAATAATTAAGAGAAACATTTAAAAATGACCAAGTTTAAAAGTAAATTAAAATACTGAGATATATATATCCCTCATGCTCATGATATTTCTGTCTGTCCTCTGAAGGTTTACTGTGTTTGAGGACAAACAGGAGCTGTTGTTCTGATTGGAACAAACCTGAGGTTTTAATCATTTTTATGATGACCTCATCCTGCTTTGATCTGCGTTTTGGACTGGTTCCCCTCTCATCTTTATGGTGCCAGCCTGATAAACTGTTCCTCACCCAACACCTCCATCAGTGTAGCATTTAGTCTGACTGACTGCGCCGTTGAATGTTGAGGAGAGTCCTCTGAGGATCTTCATCCATTGGCGCTGCTTCTCTGTGCAGACGGACACGTTTGGCCCCGGCTGCCTGAAGAGGTGCGATTGTGTTCACGCCAGCAGCTGCCAGGCCGCCACCGGGGAGTGCCACTGTCTGCCAGGCTGGACTGGTAAGTGATGACGTCATGCTTTTGGCTTTGGTGTCACAGAAAAAGGTCCAAAAGGACGGAGAGAGCCACAGGTTTGAAAACATTGAAGGACCAGTCGTTGATTCTTCATGTTATTTTAAAGTTAAACCATCACAGCAGAGCAGCAACATGCTGAGGAAAAACGTTTTCTTGTGTTTTTATTTAACCCTTTAAAGACATGAAATAATAATCATCTAAAAACTCTAGATTTATGTTTATTCATGCATTTAGTAGATGCTTTGATGCAATATGACTCAGTTAAATAATTTAACTATTTATTGATTAATGATGATATAACAGTTGATTATTTATATTTTTATATGAAATTATACAACATGTCAGTAATTGAGATATCAGCAGTACTTAGGTTCTCCACCAGGGGGCAGAAGACATGAGGGATTCATTACAGCAGGATTCTGAGGAACGTACTAATCCTGTTAAAGAAGTAGAGACCATATGAAACATCAGAGCTGTAGATGGAAGTTTAATCTGCAGATTGAGATTCTCTATTTAATAAGATCAGTGAGCAAACAGGACACAGCTTCTCTTAACTTTTTACCTCAATCAGACTGCTGAATATCCATTTGAAACCAGATTTATTGTAACCTGTTGGAAAATGTATGACGCTGGTTGTAAAGTGAGGACTAGAAATATAAAAGTATATCATTTATACATCAGCCTGTTTCTTTTTGAACAGGTTAGAAGGAAATGGAATTGGACATTTTTCTTTTATTTTAATGTCGTTCCTCTGCATCACTTTGGATCAGGATGTTCTTAGTTTTAGTGAATTTATGCAGATATTTCTGATCATTACATCACCTGTTTTTGACCCTCCTCATCATGTGATCCCCCCCCCCCCCAGGGCCCCGCTGCAGCCAGCCCTGTCCCGAGGGCCTGTGGGGGCCCCGCTGTAACCAGACCTGCTCTGAGCGGTGCCCCAACAGCGACACGTGTTTAAGGAAAACCGGCGAGTGCGTGTGTCGTCCAGGCTACTGGGGCGCCACCTGTCAGAACAGTAAGTGTTGCTATTGACCCCAGACCAATCAGAACCAGGTTTAATGGATGGAATCAGGTAATGAAACGTTTTTAAATCCAGCTAAGAATCACTTCCACTTCCTGTCAGACTCCTCCGAGCAGACGGGGAGCGTCATGGTTCCCCTCCCCCCAGGTGAGAAGGAGTCCTGGGGGGCCATCAGCGGCATCGTGGTGCTGGTCCTCCTGGTGGTCCTGCTGCTGGCTCTGCTGCTGCTCTACCGGCGCCGGCAGAAGGACAAGCAGAACAACACACCCACCGTCTCCTTCTCCACCAGCCGCACCGTCAACTCTGAATACGCCGCTCCAGGTACATCAGAACCCCGCTGAGTCACGCTGAGCGAAACAAACTCCTCAAACTTCTCACAGTTCACAAATATTCAGATTCTAATGATGTTCTAACAGTCGTTTAAGATTAAAACTTCAAAAAACCTACAATAAGTTTTATGGTCCCTTTCACTTGTTCTGTAATATCAAACGCCATTAGGCATCACATTTAGGCCCCGCCCTCTAAGTACTGGCTCATTAGAGAGAACCAATAATAATGAAGTATTTGATAAGTGAAAATTAATCCTCCAGCAAAGTCATTGAGCAGAAAACTATACAAATGTTGACTAAGTCCTTAAACTGGTAGGATCTCATTGGTTTATGTGGAGTTACCTTTTAGAGAAGGTGATTTAAAAACACCGTTTTGTTGAGATCGGTTATTACAGGAGACTACTGGAGGTCATGTGTTCATTCACTACATTGAAGGTAGATTTAAGAGAAAACCACAAGTCTGACAACAAAAAGACGTGTTTGATGAAAGACAACATTAATGTTGATGAAATGCTCTGAATCCTATGGAGGTACCATAGGAGTCCACGTCTCCACGTGGACTCTGTAAACATGGTTAAAGTCTCTCTGCTTCGGTCCAAACATCTTGTCCTCATGACGTTTCCCAACGCGTTTGAGGACCAGATGATTGGATGTTTGATTGTTGTTGTTCTCGTGGCCCCGCTGTGGGTTTTTGTAATGAATGCTGGTTTTATTGACCCTGAGGTGATTAAATCACAGCTGACGTGACTCCATGTGTTTGTTTTGTGCCTGCAGATGTTCCTCACAGTTACCATCATTACTACTCCAACCCCAGCTACCACACGCTGAGCCAGAACAGACCGCCGCTGCCGCACCTCCCCAACAACCACGACCGCATCGTCAAGGTGAGACTGGCCCGTCTTACTGGTCAGATCTCTAAAAACGTGAGGTCGACTGGGTGTCTGCTGTCTCTTCTGATGACACCTTAAAGTGTTGGATGATTCTGTCCCACAGAACACCAACAACCAGCTGTTCTGCAGTGTGAAAAACGCTGCGATGGAAAGACGCAGTTTGTTTGGCGCTGAGACCAACGCCACTCTGCCTGCAGACTGGAAACACCACGAAGCCCGCAAAGACTCAGGTCAGTCTGGAGGAGAGTCATCGAGATGGAAGGGAAGGAGGGGGAATAGGTCGCTCTGACTCTAGGAAGCTGTTCATCACACAGGATAGATGAAATCTGAGAGGCTGAGAAATCTCCCCTTAGACAACAGTATGGTGAAACAGGTGAGAAAGCCCCGCCCCTTTTGAGTCTGTAGCTCAGGTAGAGTTTAAACGGGTCACAGGAAGTCACATCTAAAGATGTGTTTACAGTTTTTCTACAAACTGAGTTTAGGTTTTATTATTTTGGCTGATTTTCCTTTAGAATCATCGGCTCAGAGAAACGATGTTCCATCCTGTAACCAATGAAACGTTTTAAACATAAAGAACTCTTCTAACACTGCATTCACCAAAAACACGTCTTCTTCCAGCTGCTGTAGGACTGATGTTTTCTCTGACTCCCATAGACTTCTACTGGATTAGAGTTCATTATCATCCTGTCAGAACTGGAGCTGAAGGCTCTCTAACTGGTCAGGTCTTCTACGTAAAACAGTTTGAAATATAAATATTTAAACGAGTGACCAGCAGACGATCTGACACCCAGACTTCTGGTTTCAGGCTCCAATTGTATTTACAGTGAGACTGATGTGTTACCATGGTGACCAGAAAAGTTGACCATAACAAATCAACTGAGGACCAAGGTGACCTTAAAAAGCCACTGTTAGTGACCAATGGTGATCATAATGAGCCACAGTTTGGTTACCATGGTGATCCTAAGCCACTGGAGGTTACTATGGCGACCCTAATTACTTTGAGGCTTCACAGAAGACAAGCTGTAGCTGTTTAGACTAATTAATTATTTTTGGAAGTTTTGCAGCCATCTGTAAATTTTCCAAAACGTAAAAAAAAAAAATCAAACTGAACATAAAAAAACGTTATTATTTATCATCTGATCATCTTCAGCTTTGCAGTAAAACTACTTTTCTATCATTATTAACCTGTAACCTTTTTAAAGGACAGTAAATGTTAATAAACTCAGTGGATACGAGAGAGAAAATCTCTCTTTGGTAAACGTTTATCCACCATCCATCACACGCCATATTCTGCACGGCGCTCCAGGTATTAGACTATAAACACTAAGAACTTCATAAAAGCTGACGACTGCACTGGCAGCAACCTTCAGCCACCTGTTATTGATTCTCCAGAGCAGCTTATCTGCTTCAGATTAGTTTGATAGAGAAGAAAATAACGATGGAAAATGTGTCTTTTACTGTTTGCAGGAGCTTTTGGCATCGACAGGAGCTACAGCTACAGCGCCAGCCTCGGAAAGTATTACAACAAAGGTAGTTTAATGGCCTCGTACTGTGTGTCCTCTCGTCAGTCAGAGAGCAGCAGGTTTACGCTGTCGATTAAAAGGCTGATGATGTTCAAAAAGTTTGATTTTATTTGTGATTATTTTGTTCTAAAGGATCCAGATGGAGTTCTGACGCTGTTGTTGGTTTTTCACTCATTAGTTAACTCTCCCATTCACTGTGTTCTGGAGGGGTTTATTCTTGAAAAACTTTTAGTAAAGTTACAAAGTGTGGACTAACAGGATGTGTGTGTGAACAGAGCTGAAGGCGTCTCTGAGCAGCAGCTCTCTGAACAGTGAGAATCCCTACGCTACCATCAAAGACCTGCCCGGCCCTCCGTTCTGCCCCCCAGAGAGCAGCTACATGGAGATGAAGTCGGCCGTGCCCAGAGAGCGAGCGTACACCGAGATCAGCCCCCCGCCCTTCAACATGGCCACCCTGCGTAGAGGTGAGGAGCGCTGCAGGACTCAGGTGTTTCATAGAAAATCAGATTAGTCAATCAAAAATGCTTTTTAATCCCAGAGGGAAATTAGAGGTTTAAATAACTCATAAATCATTTTAGGATGTTAAAGCTGTGAGCTGGAGGGGTTTTCTGTTGATCTGAAGAAACTGAAGACGTTGTCAAATTAATTCATTTATTTAATTAGTTCAGTATCTGGGCTGCAGCGATGATATTTCACATGAGCATATCCTGGACTACAGTCTGTTCATCAGCACTGATAATCCACCTCTTTGCCGTTTCTGCTCCTCTCTCTCTCTCCGTCTGCTCATACTCTGAAAACCAGACGGAGAGACGTTGAGTTTTCTAAACTTCTGGATGACTAAAAGAAAACTCACTGTAAAGAAATTACTGCAAAAACATTTTTAGTATTAGATTTTGGCTGGCTCAGATTGATAAAGAACTACAACTAACCCTAACCCTGGCTATGGTGCATTCACAGACTGAATAGGAGAAAAGGTTTTTTGAGTTTCAGATTGACTGAGTAGGTTGATCTAATACTGACGGATTCTGATCACCAGCCGAGGTTTTGATGCATCTCTAGTTGGTGGCGTTTAAGACGTTAATGCAGGAGTTCAGAAGATCCCTGAAGCTGAATTAATGCAGAAAAGACTTTACAGAAACCTCTGCTGCCTTCAGGACCTCGTCTGTTCCAGGGATGTCCAAAAACCATATTCTGCTCATGTAAAGAGGGGACGGGTTCTGGACCAGCCTGATCCACGTTACACAGACCGAGGAAGAGGAGGGGACCAGTTCTGGACCAGGCTTCCGCAGCTTCAGAACTAAAAGTAAAAATGTATTTTTTCTTGTCTTTTCAGAGCGTCAAAGCTCCCTCGGCCATGAGGACCCCCACAGCCACTACGACCTCCCGGTGAACAGCCACATCCCGGGACACTACGACCTGCCTCCGGTCCGCCGGCCCCCCTCACCCCGGCCCTGTCCCAGGAGAACACTCCAGTGACGCTTTAGAGCTGAAGATCAAACCTTTCATTGGGAGCCTCGTTTCAGAGCAGCGCTGCCCCCGTGTGGCTTCAGGTGGTACTGACCTCATCCCAGACTGGAGAGGCAGCAGGTGATGAAGGCTGAGGAGCTTTCACCCCCAGAAAACCGAGTTCATCACTGCCATAAAAAACATTTGATAGAATTAAGATTAAATGGCTTGATTTTAAGTGAGCTCCTCAGAAAACACAAGCAGGGATGATGATTCAATGACTTTTTTTTAAATGCTGAAAACAAAAATGATCAGCAGTAACTTGATAACATGTGCCAGTTGTTCCAAAATGTGGTTTATTGCTGCCGTTGGGTGGAAACTTTGTAAATATAGAGTTAGTTGGGTTATTTTGGGCACATCTCCATGAAAACAGTTTGAACCTGCAGATTAAGAAATATTTGCTCCTAAGAAAAGCAGACAGACCATTTCTCTGAATTTTGGGACTTTTTTTAAAGCTGAAAACAAAGAAAAGCATCATGAATTTGTGTTCCTAAATGTTTTTTTGCAGCTGTTGGATGAAAACTTTGTAAATATAAAGATGAATATAATAGATGTACATGAATGTAGAACAGCTGCTTTGACTGCTTTATGGGATATTAGTGTTTCTGGTCAGTTTGTAAACAAACAGGATGTGAAAGAACCAACAACTCACTGGGATCACGGGCCAATCAGAGAGGGGTCGTCCATCTTCAGCCAGTGTGGTTTGACGTCTGTAGAGAACTCATAGAACGCCACTTCAACATGACCCAGTACCCTATAAGGAGGTAATCTACTGGTTCACACTCCTGTAATAAACAGTGTGGAGTTAAACAATCTTTAAATCCAAGTTCTTCATGTCTGAAAACCAAAGTTTTCTGCAGTTTTTGGGTTGAAGCTGGTCCTCCTGCTAGTTCAACAGAAACCAGGCTGAATGTACATTATGCTGTAAATGGGTTGTTTTTTTACATACAGTATTTTTGAATGTAACTGTGGGAACGTGTGTTTAATGCAATTAAAAATGTCAAGTGATTTAGTGGAAAATAACTTTAATTCAGCATCATTTTAGAAAAAATACATCAACAGTTCATGGTTTTTAGAGCCTTAGCGCAGTGATCTGATGAATTCCACGTGAAGGAAAAGAAAACTTTGGTATCAACAGCTGATTAACACAGAAGGTCTGAACGATCTGCTAAAATCCAACAGATAAACCCTGATCTGATGTTTGAGCTGACAAACGTCTCGAATCGACATGATAAATATTTCATCTTTGCTCATTCAAACTACGAGGTTGTTGGTGAGATTTCTGAGGCACTTTTGGGATAAAGATGACAAAATTATACAAAACAAAAAAGGAAATGCTGATGAATCTCACACACACACAAAATAAAAGACAGCCATCAAGTTTTTCCATACTGGAGTATAAATGAGTCGATCTACAGTACGATTCTACCTGGAGGTTCAGAAAGCCACTAACACAAAGAGAAAGGAGGAAGAGAAAAGCTCTTGTGACCAGTTTAAAGGAGCAACACGAACCGAGGAGGCTGACCGTCACAAGACCACAGAGAGCACATGTGAGCTGAACAGATTTCTCTCCTCTGAAGGCACATTTAGAATTCCATCTGAAAAAGCTTTCTTAAAGGGATATTCCACCAGAAAGTGATTGTTTTGTATGTCATATTCCTCATAGTTGGATAAGTAGGCAAAAAATATTACTAACCAGCCCAGCCGTTTTCCTGATCCAGCAGTACTCCTTTAGCATTAGCTTAGTGTAAAACACTAAGTGAATGGTAACTAATAGCATGCTAGTTGTTGCCATTCACTTAGTGTTTTATGCTAAGCTAATGCTAAAGGAGTACTGCTGGATCAGGAAAACAGCTGGGCTGGTCACCAATTGTTTTTGCTCACTTATCCAACCATGAGGAATATGACAGACAAAACAATCACTTTCTGGTGGAATATCCCTTTAAAGCTACGGCTAGATCAGTTCTGATTTAGGAGAACAGATCCTGTAAATGAGTCCTGCTAGTATTTAATAAAGAAAAACAAAAACTGTAAACATTCTGCAAACATCTCCTAAAACACGTTGGGTTCTACTGGGAATTTATTTGGGATTTATTTGTGCACCGGCTGCCCAAAATCGACCATTTAAAGAACTTAGAACGTAGTGTTTGAACATACGTCACTTCTAAGTACGCCTCCCTGAAAAACTGAGCATGATCTGTTCAAAAATAATCCTCTAAAGTACTTAGAACATAGTGTATAAACAAATGTCACATTCTAAGAACACAGAACAAATGTCCAAAAATAACCATTTAAAGTACTTAGAATGTGACATTTGTTTATAAAACTTTGTTCCAAGTACAACAAAAAGTTTACAAAACTAATCCAAGTACTTAGAATGTGATGTTTGTTTAAAACCTGAGTTAACAGTTGCTCTTTGGAGGGACTGGTTTCTTGTTGCATATAAACACAGCTCCAGAACCGAAACACAAACAGCATCTTTAAACAAAAACAGACCCGTTTTCAGACTACATGATCGATAAACCTCGGACCCGTTCTCCCGTCTGGTCCCCCGGCTGTTCGGTGTCGACGGCCCGGCTGGTCACTGGAGCTGAGAAGAAGCTTTTACAGAGCAGCAGGAAGCACGAGTCTAACGAAACACGTGAATCCTGAGCCCTTCGCTGAAACCCTGAAGCAAATCTAGCCTGCAGATTATTCTGAATACAAAATAAACAATCGTATAAAAAATAAAGAAACATCCCGACAAGGTAGAAAAAGGAGTTTTCCTCGGTGGTCGTCCTGATCAGGTTGGGGACTCACATGACGGAGCAGTTCTCTGGCTTCACTCGGCCCTGAACAGGAAGAGAAAGAGGAAACAAACACCGTCGTCACTTAATGGTTAACAAATACTAAAATCTACTGCTCGTTTTTCATGCAACATTTAAGATTCATCAGAAAAAACTTGTAGTTTCTAAACCTATATTAACCTCTACTGTGAGCTGACGACAGCTGAGCGAAGCCTGAATGGTTTCATTTATTGTACATGCCGTTGTCAGTGTGTTCTTTTCTACAAAAAAGGCACAAAACAACTTCTCTCAATGTTAAAATTTAACCAGCAAATACAGGAAGAACCACAACCAATGATCTGCTGGAAAAAGATCACCCAGTGTGGTTAGCAGGCTCACATTTCACCACAGAACCAGGAGAAAAGAAATGTTTGAAGACTGAAATCTTCTCCTGATTGGTTCCTGCTGAGACCATTCTGACTGGCGTCTGCTGCAGGTCAGATACTGACCAATGACGAGTTCTCCACAGGACAGAGGATCAAACCTTCCCGTTAAACATCAAGCCGCCTGCTCCTGTAGTTTTCTGATCTTTCCTCAGACTAAATTTATCGTCTGTATTCCTGCTGCAGCTCACACTGGGATTTGTTTTCGTGTTGTTCACTCAGCATTGATTTCATATGTTTGAATGTCGTACAGAGCTGGGGTCTGATCAAAGGCAGATCATTCTTCTGATTTATAGTCTATCAGACTGATCCTCTTTAGAAAACATGTCTAAGGCCACAGTCAGTTTTATTACTGCTTCCCACAAAGAAATTCATGCATTTTAAAGAGTTAGAGCAGAGGAGGGGAACCCTTTCTTTCTCAGGGGCCAAGTCCTCTATAAACACAGATCTGGAGGCTCTTCATACGAATCCTTTCAGCACAGAAGCTGCTCTCATAGCGTCTCTGTGGTCTGAAACTCTGATTATTGATCCAACCTTAGACGAAGAGCAGTAACCATCAGTCTGGAGCCAACTGTTTTAAATAGAGTAATGAGCTTGATGGAAGGGTTCTGAGGGGCGTATACGCCCCAGAGAACGGAGGTTCCAAACCCCAGGGTTCAACTGGGTCAGGAGTGTCAAACTCCAGGTCTCGAGGGCAGCAGTCCTACAAGTTTTTGTATTTATCCTGATCCAACACCTGGAATAATTGTTAAATTATGTCTTCGGCAGAAGGAGCCTCTGGTTCAGATCAGGTGTGATGGAGCTGAGACAACTAAACACGCTGGATAGGTCCTCCAGGACTGGAGTCGAGCTGTGATCCTTACAGTCACATAAACTCACTGAACCAGAATTTGTGATACTAAGTGAAAAACAAAAGGCAAAATTATGAACTATGTTTTTCCTAAACCTTTTATCCTCCAATAACTTAGTTTCATTATAAATCATTTTGACGTATTTTTATAAACTTTATGGTGTAACGTACCTGTCTGGGCTCATTGGTTCCCATGAAGAACGACTGACCCACGAGGCCTTCAGCCAATCCGCCGCTGCGCTCCGATGGCTGACCACACGAGTCACAGATCACCTTGCGGCTGCGCAAGTTGTACTCGTTGTCTGCGCCGCTGGTGCTGTGAGCTCCCTGCAGGGGGCGACGTAACATTTAGATGAGATCATGACTTGCTTTCCAAAGTCTTGTGACCATTTCACATGATTTAAATTTTGATATAAAAAAAAAGCAAAGGTAAGAAGGTTTATAAAGAGTCACTGTGGGTTTATTCTTCTGGGTTTTATTTAAGATTTTAGGAGGTTAGACTATAAACTGCTGCTTTCATCATGAGTTTTGTTATTTTAGCTTCAGTTCGGAGGATATTTGACCTGGTACTGAAGTCAAACACAAAGATCGAGTACAAGAAGACAACAGCGTTTCATGATTCCCTCTTTAACTGCTACAGATTTAAAAGCTGACGTTTTCTAGTAGTTAAAGGATATTTGGTCATTCTGAAGTGATGTTCTATCAGTTACTTACCTACAGTAAAGACCACGCCCACCAGTGATGTCACTCAAAGAGTCTGTAGAAACAGGGAGTAGTCCTCTGACTGGCGCAGTAGACTGAGGCTATTTTTAAAACCGCCCTCCACTTATCCAGGTCACGATGAAACATTCCCAGTAAGGAAGCCCAGGAATCAGAGGACTACTTCTCGTTTCTAGAGACTCCACCCACTTTGAGTGATGTCACCTGTATATAAGTAACTGATGGACCACAACCATGGCCCAAACATCCCTTTAAAAGGAGCATAAACAGGTGTGCCCATGTGAGCGCGCCATGGAGCCCTCAGCTCAGGCTGCAGCTCGTCAGTGTGCTGGTACACATGCACGATGTTTAGCGTGCACGAGCATTGCTTATGTGCAGCCCTGAGAGTAAAGGAGGAGGAGTTTACCATATCGTCATCTTCCTCATCGTGGAACAGAGTGCGCGTCACTTTCCTCGTGGCCATTTCCTGGTGATGAATTATGGGTTAAAACATCAAGTCACAGAAACAGACGGGGAATGAAGTGAAACGTAGGAGAAGTGAGGCCGAACCTCTCCGTTGGCACTGATCAGGGAGGTCTGCAGGATGTCTCCGGTACCCCAGGAGTTCTGGCTCTTCCACACCAGGTCGGTGGGAGGGTTGTGGGTTCCTCCTCCAGATGCAGCCCAGATCTGTAAACAGAGTCAGGAACAATCCTACATCTTAGAAATCATCTGAGGCGTTTAAATAAAAATAAAAGTGATCAGGAGGTGAATCTGGGTCAGATCAACAGTTTTATGAAATTCATTTTTTTAAATCTGGTTCGGATGAACAAACTGGAGTGAACTTACAGTCACGGTGCCTCCAGCCTTCAGAGTGAACTTATGAGGGAACTTGTAGACGATCGGAGCGCCGCTCCCGATTTGCCTCTTCACCTGCCAGTTCCCCAGAGACTGATCCTGCAGGACAGAACCGTGAACAAATCTTTACTCAGGCCACACATGATAGGGTTTTACAATGGGGAATTAAAAATGAACATATTCATTTGAATAAGAACCCGGCTGGGGAAAAAAACAGGGAATCCTCAAACTAAACATTCTAGAGACCAAATTCCAGTTTCATTTTAAATCTGATTCCAGTTTTTCCTCAGACATATTCAGATATTTATGTGTAAAATGTGTTTTAAGCATCCAGCTGTTACTAACATTAACCATTAAATTACAGTTTTCTAAACCAAGTTAAAAAAAATACTTTTTCTCAGATTTTAAACAAAGTCACAGGTTAAGAATCACAGAATTATTCACAATAAACAAAAACACAGATCTGACACTTTTTTCCTTTTTATGTCCATAAAAACACCTTTTAACATCATATTAAATTATTAATACTTACCTTTAAAAATCATTTTATTGCATTTTTCTTAGTGTGGAAGTTTAAGTTGTTGACACTGACTCTGTTGGGTAAACTCTTACCTCATCAGCCTTGTTGCTCAGGCGGATGAACTTCCCCTCCAGGTCGACCTCGTCCACCGTGATGCGCCCGTGGGCCGAGGCTTGCTGATTGATGCGGGCCTTGGTCACGGTACCGCCCACCATGCTGGAGGTCTCGCTGTCGTCGTCGTTGAGGCGGCGCTTCTTGGAGATGCTGATGCCAGAGGAGTTGCGGCTGCTGGAGGCGATGGCGGTGGAAGCAGAGGCGACGGCGGAGGAGGAGTGGTGGTGGTGGTGCTGCTGCTGGCGACCCGACCCAGTGGAGCGGGTCACCGTGACCTTCGACATCTGTGGGCTCGGGGACAGACGCAGCCTGGGGGGCGGAGGTTTACATCTCAGATACATGTTACACTGTGGCTCAAGTCACAGGGCTCTTAACTGAGAAATCCTTTAATTCCTAATGAAATTTAAGGTGGTATTGTGAAGTACTTTAAATTAGATGCAGCAAAACGTGACTGGAATCAGACAAATATTCAACATGATCAGCTCGATCGCTCATCGGCCAATCAGACTCAAAACGGTCTATGGTTTATTTTCCTGTCAGTGAACGCACCATCGCCAAGCAGCAATAAGAAATTCTAACATTTTCCCCAGTCTGTGAACTCATCAGCACTAATTCATGCCAACAGATCAAGTTTTACTTCTAAAACGATCATTTCTGAGTTAATTAGAAACATAAAAACCAACATTCTGGTGTTTCTTTGTAGTTCTTGGATTAATCAGATTTGGTCTGAATCAGTATCAGCAGGTTGGAGCTGTATCAGTGTCAGAACCAGAATCAGGGCTTTTCCATTTAAAACCAACAACAACAACAAAAAAAAAATTGCTTTTATGAGACGAGGAAATGAAATAATTTTGAGTCGATATTTACTGATCAGGTGTAAATCTTCACCAATCTGGAAAACCTTGAAAACTAACCTTGAAGGGGTTTGAATTTTATTTTGGTAAAGGTGTAAGAAGCCTGCAATCAAAGCAGTTCCTGAGCAAGTTCTAAACTAAAACTGATCTGAGATCACCCTCCATCCAGAACAATCAGAATATCTAAAACAAATAGATTACATCACCGGAGTCGTGTTCACTTTCAGTTTTCTGTCAGATGACCTGACTGAGATTCAGAAACCTGTTGGTTCATGTCACTTCTTCTGGTCACAAAGCAAAAACTTGCAGTTTTGACAAAAATCTTTTTAAATTTCTTATTTTTTAAATCATAAATAGCAAATATAAAACCCTACATGAGGATACAGGAATAAAAAGATGGGATTTGTTCACAGAATATTATGAATGAGATGGTGTAGATGCTTTAACCATTTTACATTCCAGGAATGTTAATATGTTTTAAAATGAACAAAAACAGAACTCAAACACTCTGCTCGTTTTATACTGAACTGCACGACCCGCTCAAAAACTCAGGGAATGTTTGAGTGCTCCGTTTTCTCCGGAACCTCTCGTCACCTGATCTCTTTAATCTGACAGAACTCCTTAAACTCATCAGCTTCAATATTGACCTTAAAAACCTGTTGGTTTTAGTTTCGATTCCTGCGAGTGATGAGTTCATGGAGCGTCGGTGAATTCCAGCACAGATAACGTCACACTGAACTGAGCATCCTGTCACTTTGTGAAAGACTTTTGACATTTTGATTAAAACTCAAACATTTGTCTGAATTTAGTTCAGAATGTATAAATGAAGCCAAAACTTAACTAGAAAAAGTTGCATTTCTTGCAGAATTGTCTAAACGCTGAGTCCTAAACTGCTGAAGACCTTTCAGACCTGAAGCTGAGCTGTCATTGGCTGAATGGCACTCGCCTAATTATTTTAGAATTTTTACTTTCAGAAGAAAAAAAAAACATGTTCATATTGAGGTCCAATGTAGGGAAATCTGACTGCTCTCTCTTCTGAGGCAGATGAAACCATAGTTGGTTACAACCATAAGGTCTTTTCCCTAAAAGAGAACAAAAATCACTACGTCTTGATGTCCAATTTGTTACTGTAGGATTAAAAGTTTGTTTGAAAAAGAAATTGTCTCTAAGCTCTCAGACTTAGAGGGGAGAGATGACAGATATTTTTCATAGAACTTAAACCTTAATTTTACCAAAATGGTAAAAAAAAAATGAAATGGCCTCAACGTGCGACAGCGTCTTGAGACGCGTTTAACATTTGAATGAGGTTTCTAGGTTAAAATATGCTGAAATGATTGGGATTTGAAGAGCATGAATCTTCATACAGAAAGTCCTGAATGAGCTGAACGTTTTCATACATGATTTGTTAAAATTGCTATTAAAAAAAAAACTGTAGAGGAAGAAGAGGTACAAAAACCATATGGAAGATAAACAAACAGGATGCCTATCGTCTGAATCCTCACCTCTCCTCCTCCCCCTCCAGCAGCTTCCTGTAAGCGCTGATCTCCATGTCCAGGGCCAGCTTGATGTCCAGCAGCTCCTGGTACTCGTCCAGCTGCTGCTGCATGCGGGCTCGGATCTCCGCCATCTCTCGGTCTTTATCTTCCAGGCGTCGCCTCATTATGTCGCGTTCTCGGCTCAGAGACTCCTCCAGCTCCCGCACTCTGGACTCACTTGCCGCCAGCTGACACAAAACATATTGAGATGCACCAAAACCACTAGCTGGTTGAGGTTTTGCCTCAGTAAAAACCATGCGAGTACCTTTTTCTGCAACTGGGTCATCTGGGACGTCAGGCCCTCCATACGGACTCGGGTCTGCTGCAGCTCCTCGTGAGCGGCTCCGACCATGTGGCTGTTTCTCTCAGCGGAGCTTTTGGCATTTTCCAGCTGAAAGACGGAGACGGTCAGTAACCATCAGCTGAGCTGGATCACAAAGTAAACATCCTAAAACTACCGGTAATTTAGAACACTAACTCTGGGGACATTCTTTTAAAAAATTGACTTAACTTTTATTAATCAAAATGATTCAATAAAGAAAAACTTGTTTTTAATCACGTTCCTCATTAAGATTTCCACAGAGCAGCAGTTCTGCATGTTAGACGGAATTTTCTTGAAGGGGAATAAATCAATATTTTGCATCCTTTCATTTCTTTTTAATCAGAAGACGAGCTTCACACAGAGCTGCCCAGACAAACAGTTCAGCCTCTAGGTGGCGACAGAGCTGCGTCTCCTGGACTACCTTGGAGTTGTAGGTCTTCTCCAGCTCCTGCTTGTACAGGTGGACTTGGGCCTCGTGCTGCGCTCTCAGCTCGGCCAGAGCTTCGGCCAGTTTGCTCTCAAACTCCAGCTGCCGCCCGCTGTCGATCTCCACCACCCGGGAATCGTACCGATGCCTGGACTCGCGTATCTCCTGGAAGACGGATTTAAAACATCAACAGAGTTCTCCCTCGTCTGGGTTGAAGTTCAGTTCATTTACTTCACTTAATGCACCATAAACAACAATTAACACCCACCTGTAGAGACCTGCTTCACTCAATAAACCGTTGTATTGATCAACCTGTTACTGTGCAGTAATTACGAGTTTAGAGCTCCAGCTGAAAAATCTATAACCAGTCCTCATTGTTTACTTTTAAATCTTTTTCCACTTTAGACATGGTTACAGCCAAAATGAAGTTTCTAATGATTTGGTCAAAGACATTCCTGCCAGTGGCTGCTGGAGGTCGCTTTGTAGAAATCTGGTAGGACTCATCCTGTTCCTCCTACACAGCAGCTTGAAGCAAAGGGTGTACATAATTATTTCATTGAAGTACTTAAGGGAGTACCATGTGAGCCTCCATCACAGCACACTGAAACAGGAAGTCAAACTTACGATTTGTTTAGCTCACGCTGCAGCTCGTCAGTGTGTGATCACAGGCTGCTCAATTAATACAACAAAGGAGCGTTGTGGCAAAAGGAACTGGTGTGAACGCATGATATTTACCACACTTGTGCACCAGTTCTATGAACCCCTGCATATAGTGGTCCTGCTGATGGGTTGAGGACCTGCTACAGTCCCGTCCAGCTCTCCTAGACTAACTTCCTGTCTCCTGGAATCCCTCCATACTCCTGAGACTGAGCTGGGAGACACAGCTAACCTGGTAATGGAACATATTGATGCTCCATCCTGGTGGGGCTGGACTTCCTGTGTGACCTCTGTAGGGTCCAGGTATCTCCTCATGCTACCAGCAGTGACACTGACCCTGGTCAGATGCTAAACTACTGAAAGGCAGTCCAAAAAAAAGAGATGAGAATGGAAAACTGTGGCCTCCACCTGCAATTATTTAATTTTTTGGAGCGGTGTATATTCCTACGTTCTGTATTTGGAGAGGTTTTTTTGTTGTTTTGGAAGCTGACTTGAAGGAGAGGTGAAATACAAAAAGTGCACGAGCAAAGGCACATCTAGAGGGGGAAATGCAAAACAAACTAGTAGGTGGTTGGATCAATATCCTGCAGGAAAGATGAAAACTGGGACAGATTACAGAGTAAAAATAGAAGTGTTGAGGTAAGGAGCAGGACCTCAGCGTGGATGTTCTTCTCGAACTCCAGCTTCTCCTTCAGGGTCTGCAGGCGGTTCTCTGCGTCCACTCTCCTCAGCATCTCCTCCTGCAGCTGCTTCTTGGCATCGGCGAAGTTCATGTCCAGCTGGGAAACAGGAAGTAGAGGGTAAGCAGAGAATAGATTGTTTTAGGAGAAAACGTGCAGTTCTGGCATTTGGCCAGGAGGTGGAGCAGAGCCACAGCTCTGATTGTGTGATAAGGTTCATTGATAAACAGCAGAGAATGCAGCCATCTCAACAGCATGTCCTCATTCATAATCAACTGCCGACAGCGTTTAGAGAAATGACCTGTGACTCAGGCAGGAAAAGCAAGCGCACACAGAGAGAATGATTTCAAACAGCAGTCTGCAGCTGTAACAGGTGGTGACCAACGACTTCAAACAACCCGACTCAGTCTGTGGGCGTTAAAGGTGACGTCAGCATGTCTCTGCAGCCTCGCTGTTATTAACAGGGAATCCAAACGATTCGGTTTGTGCTGAACCACAAAAGCAGAAACGTGCATCCTGCTGTTCTCCACGGACCTGGATTCCCTCAGAGGGAGGGAACAAACCTTTCCTGACCACATAAACCACATGAAGCTTTAGTTTGAATCAGACTGCCGTTACCTTGGCCAGCTGGGCCTTCAGGTCCTTCACCTCAGCCTCCAAGGCTCGCTTCTCCCCCAAGGCGGTGGTGTAGGCTGCATCTTTTGAGTTGAGCATTGCCTCAAGGTCCCTCAGCCGGACCAGGGCTGCCTCCAGGTCAGACTCTTTCTTAGCATTCCTGCAGAGGCGAGAACAACGGGAGGTGGGAGTTAGTTCGCTCTGTGGATTTCTCATCTATGCAGCAAATTCCACTTTATTTCTTTGTCATTTCTTTATAGTCCCTCAGCAGTGAAGTGACAGGAAAAGCATTTTAAACACAAAATCAACACATTAAGGAGCAGTTATTAAAAACACATTTAAAATAAATAAATTATAAAACAAATATAAATTAATAAAGGAAACATGGAAAACTGCAGATCAGTAAAGAATGAATTCATATTTCAACTGGATTTTAATTTGAAGGACTATGTGTGTTCAATGGTGTTTGAACTCAATCTGAAAATTTATTACAAATAATGAATTTTATTTTGATTACTTAGAAAAAAAGCAATACAAATGTTTTTAAAACTAAAAAGTAAAACAGAAAATGTTCAAACTGTTTTTACGGAGTAAAAAAATACAGTAAATAAAATTTACAACATTTAAAAATCTAAAACTCGTTTCCACTAGCATCATAATTAGAACCCTTTAGGTATAAGTTCACTAAACAAACAAAACGTCTCCGTCTGATGTGGCTCTGCTGCACTTATAAGATGCTCTTTAATCACATTAAACTTGAGCACCATCAGCAGACAATACAAGAAACTACAGGAGAGACAAAAAGACTTGAGTTTTAATAAATCAGTGGAATTAAAAATCAATAGATGCAGAAATTAAAACAGAGAAATAAAAGTCAAGGCGAAGCGTCAGACTGAACACTGAGCTCTACATCTCCAGGCTTTTAATGATTACAAGCCTTTATGACCAGGTTCTGCTCGAGATGAAGTACCAACATTTAGACGTTCTATTTAAAGAATTAGAGGAGTTGTTTCAACAAAAAGGACTCCCCTGCCTTCAGACTGATTCAGTGGTAAAGAAACATTTACAGATGAACAGAAAGTTTAGGGACGAGTTGTCGTACTCAGGCAGACCAAACACTGAGTTTTCAGGTAATTATCTTTGTCACCTGATGAAACTTCATCTTAAAATAGATAAAAGCTGATGAGGAACAAACGTCCTGACGTCTCATTGCTGGACAGACTGAAGTTATATAAATGTTCCTGAAAATGTTTTAAATCTGATGCTACATAAAAAATACAAGGTAAACAAAAATAATTGTTATGCTCATTTGTGACACTCCAAAGCCCTGATAAGTCACCCCTAAAACCAGTCCTCTGGACAAAACACACAAAAAATGATTTAATTTTTACAGTTTTTAAATTTTTTTCTCAGTGCAGTTTTTTTTATATAACCTGGCAATAAAGGGGTTAAATCTAAAAAAAAACCACCAACATTTTAATTTGTTTTGTTAGTACTGAAGCCAAAGATAAAATTCATGCAAAAATATAAACACATTTGTAACATTATAATTTTATTTCGATATGAAGTTTTATTTGTGCATTTTTCTGTGCTTATGAACCTAACTGTGACAATTATTTAAGGATCCTACAAGGGTTAAATGAATAAACAGGCTGAATTATGAATTATAGTTAACTGATCTTAACAGAATCCATGAGATCTGATCTGACTGCAGAGAGTAGCTTTAACAGGAAACACCAGCTGTTTATATTTATGTCAGGAATCAGTGGATTATTAGAAAGAAAATCCAGTTACTAAAATGTTCAATAGTAAGTAAGTAAAGTTGATTTTTAAAGCGCCTTTCATAGATAAAGATCACAAGGCGCTGTACAGCACAGTGCCCATAAGAGATGAACTAAATGTTTTTAAATCAGCTGACTGTCAGAATCAACCAACATTGAATGAGATCTGAATCAGTGATCTGAAACCTAAAAACCTGATTTTATTTTGGTCCGTGAACGCAGCGCTGCCAAGCAATAAAAACCAATCAGATCTTTTTCTCTGAACTCACCATGCTACGTGCTCATTCATCCTTTTATTTACAGAATTTCCATGTTCATTTACTTGTGCTTTTTATTAGTTTATTTTTAATTCATTTACAGATGATTATAAATTAGTGCCATCCTTACTTTTTTTACATCATCTAAAAGTTCATTTATTTTAGTTATCTTGATTTATATTTATTTTGAGGAGAGGGGGTGGTATAGTTTATTTTAGTGCAGCTCAGACTGGAACCTGAAAGCATCAGACTGGGATCCACAGAGACTCACGGTCGTGGTTCAGAGCAGCAGCTGTCTGCAGACTTTAACCCAACACTTGGTACCGTTTGTCCAAACTGAATAAGAGCCCATTGAGATCCATCTCAAGGGAACCAGTTAAAGGACCTCACGTTGGGGGAACACATGCTTGTGTGCACCGCCCCTCATGTAACATCTACAGGAACCAATTTGGAGCACTGGTTGGAAAGAGAAAAAATAAAAATCTTGGGTCTGCCAGTGGAAAAACAATATATTAGCAGCAGAATCAGGAGACGGGGAGGAGATGGAGGGAGGTTGTTAGCAGCAGAGGTGGTTCCTGCACAGCCGAGGAGGAAATGGGTTACAGTTATTCCATTTGGCCCTGTGGGCCGGTCTTCATTGTCACTAATAATGACCATCTGCTGGGGGAGACGGCTTCCAGGATGCTCACACAGGCCTCAGAGAGTTCTGCTTCATGGGCAGCTGGTTTCTACAGCAGTCAGTAAGGAGAGGACGAATCTAAACTCACATCTAGGCTTAGATCCAGCACTTTATCTGTGTTATACTAATTCATTTAAAACGGGTAAACTGAAAACTATACAATCATTAATATCTATTAACGAAAAGCTGCTTCCTGACAGAACTGAGGGGGAGGGCAGAGGTGAGAGGAGACAGTGAGCTGAGGAGAAGTCTGCTGCAGGCATCCAGCATCCCACCCATTCAACATTCAGCACAAAGCTTATAAACACTGATTATGTATTTAGTGGGCAGAGCCTAAGTGATGGTAGAAAGTGACCGCTGTTGTATTGTCAGCACTTCTAGTTTATGCTAAAGTCGCCTGAATATTTTTCACCCGAGTATTTTGAAGATTTGCGGGTGGACCACAGGTTGTCTTACACCAATAAGCTAACTGTTAGCAACAGGCAGACGTTTCCTGACCTGTCCACGCTCTCCAGTCGGGTTCAGGATCCAGCTCAGTGGCTCAGGTTACAGCAGTCAGACATTATCTTATACCAAGTGACCATATGAAGGAAAAACCTAAGACCTACAAATATTTTGATGAATACAACTTTGTCCTATGCGGTCACGTCCAGGATGTTGAATACCAAGATTCTGGGGCTGATTTTAGTGTATTAGAGACGGACGTAGCTGAGACGTGGGACGTTACCAACAAACCAAACCTCTACATCACACTGATAGAAGAACATTTTGTGACGGTGATTAATTTAATGCTGTATTAAAACCAAGTCATGTCCATCAGCATGTAAATAAACCAGTATGTCTAACAGCTGTACTGTGATTACATATCGTTTACTGTTAGAAAACAGGCAGTGAGAACAAGTTATCTGCTGTTGACATGATACTACAGAAACCTGATATGAAGTGAGTGCCGCAAAGACAAGAATTACTAATGACTTCCTCTGTCCAGTCAGTCCGTTTAATGGCTCTCAACCATAAACGTCTGAGGACTTCTAAGATGACGGTATTCCATAAGAGTGAAGGATACTTTTCCTCCCATCTCTGCTCTGACAGCCAACTGCACAACAAGACATTTCTGCTGTGTTTTGGCTCCTGTTTTGGTCACATTTCACTTCTTTCCTGTGTTTTTCTGCCACCAGCAGACAGACCGACCTCACCGTGACGTCCATTCAGAAATAATTTATATCCAAGCATCTGTGATTTGGGAAAACAACTCGAGTTTTATAAGTGCATGCTTGACCAAAACTGAAAGAAAATACTTGATGTCAAAAACAATCAATACAGGTTATGCACCATGTGACTGCTCGGTCGCCCTCAGTGACTCCTCTTCCACCCCCACCCCTTGATCCTGAGCAGCAAAACATTCAAGATGGCTGCATCTATTAACTGTAGGACCGAGTCTAACAAGAGACTATAATCGTTAAAGACTGTTGGTCTTGACATGGATACTTGCTTTCCCTCAAAAAGAAATTGGACTACAAACTCTGATCAATGTTTCCTGATACAGTTATGGTGATGATATTGAACAGAGAAAACTTTTGAAGCAACGCCTGAAGGTTTTTAAACGGCCTAAAATAATGTCTGGCTGGACTCTGAATCAGGATGTTTTTGGACCTTTAAGGTAACGAGAACTCAGGTGAACCTAGATACAAACAGACTGGTTTAGTTGGTTTTTTAAAGTTTAAATGTGTATATCCCTCTGTGAAGCAAGCAGTGTCTTCTTGCCCACTCAGTTGAGCATGTGTGCGTGTGTGTGTGTGTGTGTGTGTGTGTGGGGGGGGGGGGGGGG
>SSNR01000256.1:735431-749065 GCA_006937965.1 Callopanchax toddi | reverse complement strand
GGACTAGCAGTCCTCATAGTGTTTTTGTTTTTGTAGAGAACACGTTTTACCGGTAAGATTAATGTTCATATATTTCTGGAGGAAGATGGGCTGACTGTGATGGACCTGAAATGATAAACGTGGTGTTTACCTACCTAGTATTGATAATCTTTTATTTCACCATGGAGGACGTGTGTTACTGTCCCCTGTAGTGAATTCCAAGTTAGTTATTGATTATTATAATATTGTTCCAGTGTGATTACGTGTGTGAAAATTACGTATTTACTGTATTTAGCACGATGAGCTTTGTCATTATGAGATATCTCGTCTGGTGCCAGAGTAGCATCTGAACCCCTCGACTCTGCCAGGCACTAAAACTGGTAGGGATCCAGACTAGTTTTAGTTTGTTTTTAAAAATCAGCTCCAGTGTAAAGTGAACGCTGTTCATCACATGTTTTAAATCCAGCAGGGTGAATTCTGGCAAAGTCAGCAACTTGTTTACATCAGTGAACAGCAGCAAGGAGAACTTAAGCCAACACTAGGAAGCTAGTTAGCACTTAACGTTTGTAAATACCACTCTCTATGAGCCCCACCTAGGTGTGCTAAACCTTCCCACAAGTGAACTGGTCTTGAACTAGTAGGAAACAAGCTAAACTGGTCAAAAGACAACCACAGTTGCCACTTTTGCCCTCCGTTCAATACTCCCGTAATTCACTGTTGCCATCCACCATGGTGAACCCATGTGATCAGGTGACGTAGGTGCTGGTCAATAGGCAGTTTGTGACAGATCTTGTAGCGCTCTGTCCTGAACCCTGGGGGGAACCAGACTCTGCTGAAGGTGCTTCTCTGTAAACTCTGTAGCAGGTGGGTGGTGTTAGTGAGAATCCAGTTTAGTATTGAAAGAATTCTCACCTCTGCAACCCAATTTAATGTTAAAAAGTGTGTTTCGTGTTGTTTAGAATTTACAGGAGATGTATTTGTTTTATATACAGAAATTAGATGAATATTGAAGTCATCACCAGTGTTTTATACAATCCAAGGTGCTATTAACATGAAGTTATCACCAGATGTCTAACAATCCATCCAATCCACAGATACAGAGATTCAAACCATCCATGTCCACACATTAAGTTGTTTCAGAGAAGAAGAATAAAGCTGTTAGAACGGCCCAGACTGAATCCTAGAAAAACTAAAGGTCAGAGGTCAAACCATAATCACACCTGATCAATGTCTGAGACTAGTTTCTCCTCCAGGAGGCGTCTAGAGGCCGATTCTATGCAGGTGTGGGTTGGATGGGTTGTTAGACATCTGCTGAAAATTTTATTTTAATAGCTACAAGATTTTTTTTTTTTTTTTTAAACAGAAATCTGGTGATGTGTTGAATGCACATTTAACCCGGTGTATTATTGAGAAATGGGTTTTTGGTAATATTGCCCGGGCCGGCCCTCACTAAGACTCACTTTAATAAAAGTTCTGTTTCTCCTGAACCCAGCTGAGAACAGTTGGTAGCATCGGATTTTAGATTCTGGGATGGAGCAGTAATATACACAAGGAGAGACCTTAACCCAGAATAAATGAGCAGATGTGCAGAGCAGATGTTCATGCATCACTTTTTAAGATTTAAATGTTTTCCTGAACAGTGGTGGTTGAAAGCCTTGCTCAAAGACAGACAGTGTGACGGTGTTTAACTGCACCAGCTGTGTGTGAGAGGTCTAAAACACACACACCTACACACACACACACTAAATAAGCAGGTTTTGTCTCCAAGAGATTCTGTTCCGTCAACATTCAGGTTCGACTTTACGATCCAGGTGTAGAAGCTCTGGAGGCGATTATTCAACACTCTCTGGAAACAATCCCTGAATTCCTCACCAACTATCGCCTAGAGTCACGATCAGGACACACCTACCAGACAGGTAACCAGGATAAATACGACAACAATGGTTGTAAAATGTTTTAATGGCAACTTTAGTGTTTAAATCCTCCATGATCGGGTCATGGTCCCCCAGTGCTTGTAGAACTGGTTTTAACACTCTAAACTCACCTCAGTCAGCCTCAACCAATCAGACGGGGAGAAAACAATACACAAAATGAGATTGTGTAGAGTTGGAACCTCGAGATGAACGTGACCTAAAGGAACAGCTTTGTCTTGATTCAAGCGTCTGATTCTGGAGCAGATGATGTTTATTAGTGCTGACGGTCCGGTTCACTACCTCCCGCTGAGCGCTAACGGTCAGAAGAGGCTTTCAAACGTCAACATGCTGGATTTATAAACTAATCCAACCAGCAATAATCTTAATTACAGCTTTACTGTTAATTTATTTACACTTTTTATTGTAGAAGACTTTGGGTGAAAACTTGTGTTTGTGTTCTCAAATAAATTAGAACTAAACAATCATCACAATGACTCTGGTCCAATTTAAAGTTTAACAGAGGTTTTTTGGCTGTTTTTTTTTTTTTTTTTGAGTCTTAACCATCAGGAAGTTGTTCCCAGATTTCGGTTTAAAACAGCATGTGGCGCCTGGAGACAAGAAAACGACATTAAACCCTGGCTGTGTATTTGTCCCTCGCTGCGTGTTAACGTGGGAGTTCTGTCTGTTAAAACAGGAGATTAGCTGCTTCTGGATGAGAGCACAAGATCTCAAACCTTATGAAACCTTTACGTCAACTTACATAAATACAGGTTGTTATTTTATATAACCCAGTGATCACTAACCAATTACAGCAGAAACACTCAACTTTTAACAGTCTGAAGTGTCACACGATGGTCTCAGTAAGCGGAGTCACACCGCTGGTTTTCAAAGATTCTCACAATTATTGTTTCCACTAAAACCAGCAGGATGTGGCCTGATGAGGTACTAAACTAACAGAAAAAACAAACGCAGATCGTATTACAACTGAAAAGACATCAGTTATACAAAGAAACAAAAGCTTGTTTTAATACGTTTAATAAGTCCTGTTGGTGTCTAAAACCGGAGAATTTGAGCTATTTTTATTTAGTTCAGGGCTGTTTGATTCTGGTATGGAGGGACACTGGCTGCCCTGCAAGTTTTAGCCATTTCCTTTCTTCTCCAACACCTGATCCAGTGATTGAATCACCTCTTCAGCAGGTCCTCCAGTTAGGCTAACCACAAGCCTGTTAATCACCCACTGAGTCAAACCAGGTGTTGGTGCAGGGAAACAGAAAACATGCAGGTAGTGGCCCTCCAGGACCAGGTCTGAGTAGCCCTGGTTTAGTTTCTTCCAAAAACACATTTTTACACTTCAACGCAACAAATAAATGAGCATTCACTTCCAGCTGTTAATTCTAAGCTTTTGGGGGACTTTCTTAAAGATAAACATTTAGAACTGATGTATTTTGTGGTACAGCTGCTGGATGGAGGAAAGGATGGTTTGTGATGAAGATGTGTGTAAAAATGAAAGAGTAGGGGGATGAAGAAATCTGAGGAGGAGGAATGTTTGGCTGGGCTCCCGGCCTCCAGGCTGACTCACAGCTATCTTTGTCCATCCCAGTAAAAAGAAACAAGCGCCGCCTCGCACAGAGGAAAAGAGTTTTGCTTTACTGTTGCCGCGGCAACCAAGGCCTCAGTCGCCAGGCCTGGTAGTTTATACGTTTCCACGGCGCTGTGGACAAAGATGTATCAACATCCATCTCCGGACTTTCTGAAAAACCCTGCAGGAAGATTTCTAGAGGATATTGAGGCAACTGTAATGAACAATTTAAAGGAAAACCATTTAATGGAAATGTAGGATTAAATTCAGTGAGATAACTTCCATTGTAGTCAACAGAATGTCATCTTCTGATTAAGTCTTGATGCCTCAGTTTGTTGGAATCTGAAATATTTGGGATTATCCAGTTCCATCAGTTGACCTTTGCTCTACTTTAGCTGCCTACTTTGTTCTGCTTTGCAAATCAAATATCTCCACTGAGGCTGACGTCTCTCTGACTGCTGACCGAGGGAAATCACCTCAGCAGAAAACAGGCCAGTTTAACAACACGTCCTCCTGTAACTCTAGACGCTTTACATTATGATGCAAACCTTTACATCTGTAAAGTTTCCTGCAATGACAAAAATACTTCAGAGAAATGAGACGTTTCCAGAAACCAGCTGATTGTTAGTTTTATATGAAAAGGGGATTTTTCTGTCAATTTAGGTGTGCTTCTTTCATTTAAAAACTTGGGAATAATTCCCATCTCTCTTGTTGTAGATCGATTCCTGAACAGCCTCTGTTGAGAGAAATGGAGTTTCGTCCTTCAGGACCGATAAGCTAATGGCTAGTCAGAGTGAAGATCAAAATGTGTGGAACTCTGGTTACTGACATGGAGTTCTGTGGTTATTTACATGTTTAAATAGCAGCAGCTAAATGTAGACCTTTTGGTGAATCCAGGGGTCAAAATGTAACAAAATAACCAACGCAAAACTGACAACAGCGTAAAGGTTTGTAAAATAATGTTTGCATGAACTACTGAGAAATTTAAGAGACTGGCGGGTTTTTTTTTCAACAGGCAGCAAAACACTTCAGTCATCAGTCAGATTAGCTGTTAGCTCATCAGCTGTAAAGGCCGTCGGAACCGAGGCTGTTCAGGAAGAGATGAACAACTGGTTAGCTTCAATGTTTTAAACAGTAAAGGCCGGTTCACACGGCAGGATTTTTAACCCGATTTTTGCCCCGATTCTCCTCCTCCGACAATCTTAAAGATGCGCCTGATCGTTAAAGATGATCTTATCAGATAATCCTCTCGTGTGTGGTGGGTTAAGAGCGCTCTGGTCCGCTCGGAACGTCATCAGAACCGCTCCAATCGCAAATCTGTGAAATCGAACATGTTGGATTGTCTTGACCCAATATCGCAGCGTGTGTGGTGTCCCCCAAGAATCTGCCGGTGGAGATTGACATGTAGCCAATCAGAGAGCGAGTTGACAGACTCCGCTGCATGGAGCGAAATTAATCTCTCATCAAAACAGCTGCTCGGATTATTTAAAACTGTCACAGGTTCATTTTCCTCACATCGCCTTCCTCCGCTTATCCGGGTCCGGATCGCGGGGCAGCCGGGCATCCCTCTCCCCGGCCAAGTCCGCCAGCTCCTCAGCTGGGATGCCCAGGCGTTCCTCCATCAACCTGGAGATGTATTTCCTCCAGATTGTCCTGGGTCGACCCGGGGGTCTCCTGCCGACAGGACATGCCCGAAACACCTCCTGTTCATTGTTTTTAATAAAAATAAAAGCTTTCATTTTTGTTTACTCTAAAGTCACGTTTGATCTCGTGAAGTTCTGCGAGATTTCACGTCTGATCTGGGAATGTTTGTGTGTAAAATCGGTTTGTGTGTGATCCCACCACACACTGTAGGATCAGGACGGTCAGTGTCCGCCATTTTTAAAGGAAAATTTCTCGGTGTGTGGTCTCTTAGGATTTAAAATCGGCCAACAATTTGAAAATCCTGCCGTGTGAACCAGCCTCAACTCTTCAAAAGGGTTAAAAAAAAACTTACCTGTAAAGTACTTTAACTATGCTGTAGAAATTTGATCTTGAAATTAACGTTTTAATGTCCAAACCAGGGGAAAAAAAAAGAAACTTTAAATGCTTTTTTTATTTGACTCAATATGGGTAACAATAATATGTAAGGAAATCAAAATAATAAAAATGTAAAAAACTACTGGGTTCATAACAACATCAGGTAATAATGTTTATCTTGTTATTCAAACATATCC
This sequence comes from Callopanchax toddi, assembly GCA_006937965.1. Taxonomy (NCBI): domain Eukaryota; kingdom Metazoa; phylum Chordata; class Actinopteri; order Cyprinodontiformes; family Nothobranchiidae; genus Callopanchax; species Callopanchax toddi. Next base: position 743,378 of record SSNR01000256.1, on the reverse strand, counting down.
AAATATACAGATTATTTTAGGTCAGTATTTTTTGAATAGTCTAATTCAGAGAAAATATCAGTAAGATATGGGAAATAAAATGTAATTTAACAAGTGGTTGACCTGCAGGTCAAGAGTGTTTTAAGGTTTGATGGTCTTGTGACCTTGTTCTGGTTCTGGGGTCATAATTCTTCCCACAGAGAAAGCTCTGCCTGCAGATAAGAGCTGGGCTTTAGGGGTCTGAAGTGCCTTTGTTCTGATGTTCTGTGTTGGGACCAGAAACCCCTCAGCAGCTTGTTCTGGGTCATGACCATCAGCCCTTCATCACCTTGTTCTTTCACTGCAGCACTTCTGACAGAATTCCTCTCACACACATTGGAGGGCCCCTTCATATGTATGGTATGTTGCTGTTTTAACACACCCACACCCCTCATCAGGCAGCCATGTGGGAGGGGTTTCCCATTGACTCATTCCTCAATGACCACAAAGCTGGAAAATAGAGCAGGATCTCCTCAACTCCCTACAGAACCTCTAAAAAAAAAAAAAAAAAAGCAAATCTCCATCTGCAGTTCTCTCTATTTTCCACCCTGAACACAAATCCTTCAACCTTCCACAGGCAGCTTTAAGCAGAAGACTGCAGGGAAAAGGTGACTCAGAAGGAGGTTGTTGAATAATGGGCTTTCTAAAAACAATGACAGGAGCCCAGAAATAGAACCAGAAATAAGGCCGGAGTGGAGCGAGTTAAAGGTCACCATGAATAAACACACAGAAAGAGTCTGCTAAGAATGAGAATCCAGCTTCAGACTGAAACGAAAACAAAAATATATTTTTATCCTCTAAATCATATAAACACCCACAAGTATTTCACTGTGGAACAATAAAACAAAAAATGCTAATAAACTGAAATGTGGCCTTTAAATCCTCAAAAAAAAAAAAAAACTTGTAAATTTTGAACCCCGTGATGCTCCTGTTGCTGTTTGGTAGAGCAACTTTCAGGTCCTAAAGCTCATTAAAACATGCAAAGAACTGGGAAAAAAACTAAAATAAAAAAAATTATCATGAAATTAAATATTAAGCTGTATTATTAGTATATAATAACCATTTTGTTTTCATAGTTTTCTCTGCTGTGGACATTAAAGGCTTAAAATACTCCTTTATGTCAGGGGAAAAGCTGCTTTGTTACAAAAGGTAACATTTGTACACCGAACCCTGCTGTTTGATGTAGAGAGCCTTCTGCTGTTAGACGTTAGCAAAACAGGGTCAGATGTAACCAGTCAGCTGTAATTAATGGATTCATAGAGTCCTTTACCTGAACCAAATGTTGGTACTATGAGGAGTCGGACTGCTACTTCTACTACAACTACTACCACTATATACTACTACTACCACCACTATGATTGACTTATCTTCTCCAGAGTTGACTGCAGCTAGTTCCTGCTGCAACTCAGCTGAGACCCAAGCTTCATGATATGTAAAGTACAATCGGATAGGGATGCACCAATACCGACACCATGTACTCGAACTTGTTAAAGTTAACAGATACCAGTGCAGTAGCTTTGTCTGGTCAGAAGGTGGCTTCACTGACTTTTCAGTTCTGTTGTAGTTTTCTAGATTTGGTGGCTAGGGGGAGCTGTTGAGCTAAAGAGGAGCAGTGTGGTTAGGAGTGGAAAACTGTTCAATAATTTCACAGAAAATGTTTATTTTTTTTACATATTTTAGCTTTGTGATCATTTTTATTAATATTTTATTTTTTATCTAATTCACCCTCCTTTGCTGTAACAAGCAGAGAAGAAAATAACACCCGTCTTCCAATTCATTGCATTTTGTGTGCGTTAGAAGTATCGGTATCGGCAAGTACTCAGATCCAAGTATCTGTATCGAATCGGTTTGAAAAAAGTGGTATCACTGCATCCCCAGTAGTACTTTTACTAGTAACGAGTACTAGTAGACCACCACATTACTGGACTAGATGCTGGTGTTGGTAGAGCGTCTCTATTACCTTTTCTCTGTTGTAAATTTGTCACTGACAAACAAGACCTTCAAAACATAATGAATACAATCAAGAACCATCTATTAAATATTTCCTTATCAGAATGTATGAGTCAGAAAATGACTTTATAATCAGCTGTTAGTATTAGGCTGCTCTGTAGGCTCAGGTCATGTTATGATCTATTTGTGCCAAAGTAGTGCACGATGGATCTGCACTACTTTTATTGTACTGTGTGACAAGTTTCTAGAGTTCTAGAGTACCATATTAAATAACTAACTCACTCTGCAGAGGGCATTTTGAACATCCTACGATGTTACACCCCATTAAAACGTGTTGTTGAGGTTCCGCTCCTCCCTTCATGCTAATTGGCTGCATTTGTTCCACCTCATTTTACAACCAATCAGCATTCAGTAGCAACTTGTACAGGAAGTGTGGAGCCCGGCCTTTTCACCAGCCTGCAGACGCAGCGCCGACATGATCAATAAACCGATTCGTCTCTTCACGTCGTCAAATGTGAAAGCCATCTTCAAGCCGACGCTGCAGATCCGACTTCACAAAGATCCTGTTGAAATAAGCGTTCCAGCCTGGCAGCCGAACATTTTATGGGTCTCCTCTGAGACAAAGAGGAGAATGGAAGCATTGTGATAAATAGCTTCAGCCAGGGGGCCACCCGTACTCAGACACATGTGGTAGCAGAGAACACAGCTCTCAGTGTTCAGGCAGGACAGATGCCCACCATGTCCGATGTGTCGAGGAGCCGGGTCGCACGCGCGCACGCGCACACACACGATTCTGGTCATGAAGCAAACTTTATGAAGTGAAAAGAATCATATGAGCTCCCTTTGTCTCATTCATCAAACAGGAATGAGAAAATGTCCCCGCCCATCGATAGCCTCTGTGTGTGTGTGTGTGTTTTTCTTATGTAAATACACACACACACACACACACACACACACACACACACACACACACACACACACACACACACACACACACACACACACACACACACACACAGAGGACAGTCTGATGACTCAGAGTGAGTCACAGTAACTGCTTTGCCTTTGATTTCAAGTTTCTCGTAGATAAATTATTTTAAATGATTACAAGAAACTCCTCGACAGACGCCTTTTCATTGTTCCACCTTAATGAACATCAACTAGATAAAGAGCTGACAGGAACCTGTTAATGATCCGAGTTCACTGTTGATCTCATCAGAATGTCTAAAGTTCTGATGTAAAGACAGAACTAAGGTAATAAAAATCCCTGTAATCGTCTTCAGCTCCGACCAAAGCTGGCATCCTTTTAATAACAGGTCCTGCTGCATTGCATAAACACTTTATGTAAACGGGAACATCCTGCTGCTGCAGTTCTGCATGTTAACCGAACTTCAGTTCACGTTTCTCCAAACCAGAACGTTGTTTAATCCTCATTTGCATTAACAAAAAGCTCCCTGTTGCTCCGCCGCCCTCATTCAGGCAGATTGTCGTTTTCCAGCCTCTCATCCAATATGGCTGCAATTTCTCCAGCTGCATAGAAAATGCCAGAAAACTGACATGTTTGCTTTGAGTTAAATAAAACCCATGTGGAGCTCATGAGACTGATGACTTTAGGTTCTTATTTTCTTTTGAGGAGAAAAAAATGGATTCGACGCTTGGAGTGAAAACAAGCTGTGGTTAGGAGACGGGCCCGATGGCTGGGCGCTCTCACGCGAAGCCTGGCATCGAACACAGACACACTGGATACACAGGAAACACAGGAGAGATCTGGTGGTGCAGATCAACAGGATGCAGGAAGAAGAAACAGGCAAACATTTGGAGAGAACGTTGGGTTCTGCAGGATAATTCACACATCGTCAGGTGAGCAGTAAAACACAGAGAATCAACTTTTCCTAAGTATCCTGCAATTGTCTCGACTTGGCCAGCCACACCCATCTGGTTACGAGTAAAGCAAACATTCTTTTCCAAACAGAGTGCCAGGAGAGAGTGTAGTTTTTTTCAAAATCCACCCACTTCTTAAGCTGCCTGCAACGAATCAGCTAGAACCAAATTATTAAATCAGCCAATCAGGTCCAAGAAAACACCAAACGCATTGTCTTTAAACGGGAATCGCATCAAGATGTTGGAACTTAAATCAGTTTTCATTCCAAATAAACAAAAGCAACAGCTAATGCTGAACATGCAAGTCTGGAGGTTGAAAGAGTCCGCTCCAGAACTCAGCACCATGTTTAGATTAAAGCAAAACACTCAAAACAGCCAAATCGACTCAGATCCATCACAGCCAATGAGATTCAGCCGATCTGGAAACAAACGCTTCACATCCGACCAGGTGGGACTGGAACACCACGTCCACATTTTCAAAGAGGCACCAAACCATGGAAAGTGTGTGTGTGTGTGTGTGTGTGTGTGTGTGTGTGTGTGTGTGTGTGTGTGTGTGTTTGTGTGTGTGTGTGTGTGTGTGTTTGAGGGGAACTTGAGGAGTCCCACCATCTTGGAGTGATTTACCCCATCCTTGAGCGAGTGACTCATGGAGAACTTGGCAAACTCTGAAATGGAAACTTCATTTCTATAAACTCCACAAATACACATAATCAGTACAGGAGGCTGCCAAAACCCCGAACCCCAAGTCCTGCTCTGCTCAAGTCCAACTCTCTCATTACTCGCACACAAATAAAGCCAACGGAGACGGCTCCATCCAGGACATTTACAGGCCTTCAGCATCTGTTTCTGCTACAGAGGACCAAAGAGCCTCCAGACCAGCAGACCATGGTCTCAACCAACACAACACTTTAAGTCCATCTTAGAAACTTTAAGCATTTAGGTTTTGGTCTCAGATACAAGGAACCAGAAGTGGATTTGGGTGGTAATACATCACTACCTGTCCCATTTCTAGAGACTCCACCCACTTTGAGTGACATCACGGTTGGGTAACCCAAATATTCTTATAGCTTCTGACGCACGAGACAATGACAAAAGGTCCAGACCCCACAAATCTTTGGCAGAACCAAATTTTAAAAATCTAAATGCATAATTAAAACAAACTACCTCAACTGTTGTTGCTTTAATCCTTTCATGACTCTTAGCGTTACATAAATTACAGTGAAATCATTTTATTAGATATTTGTTAGTTTTGCTTGATTTCTGGTGTTTCACGACCCGCTCTGTAGAGAGCTTATGATGCATAAAGGTGTTGGAACGATAACACCTGCTTCCCTCAGTACGCTAAAAGCTCGCCTTTGGATCAGATCTTCAGAGGACTACCATCTGCTCTCCCCTGCAGACCTGAAGAGGCCAACATGCTGGCAGGTGTAAAATCAGACATTTTAAATGTTGATTTTTTTTTCTCCAAATGTAACCAGTTGATAGGACGAGATTCCTTTCATCACTTTGTCACTGTTTTGTGTCGGATCTGACTGATCAGTTTTAGAATTGATGCATCATGTTAACAGGTATCATCCATATTTCAGGGTTCTTACACAGTCACTAAAATCCAATTCAAACACTTTTACAGCATCTTCCACTGGTGAAGATTTAAACACAAGAAACATTTACTCTCAAAATGATTATTTAACTTCCTTGTCTCACAAATATAAGTGTTTTTGTGCTAAATTCAATTTCAAGTACAGTTTTAAGCAGAAATGCATCGATTCTGCTCATTAGGGCCGATACTGATTATTGATCAGTTGTGACCTGATGATACAGGTTTTAACTAGTTATCTTTAACTGGTAGGTCACTTCAGAGCTGTAGACTGTTCACACTGGACTCTGATAATTACATTTAAATTATAATGTGATGACCATGCAAAAAACATCTAATCTACAAAAATAACTAAACAGTTCTCTGCATCGTTAATGTAGTCAAACGTAACCAATCGGATCACAGGACCTCTGAAGCTGTAGTGAGCAACAACAGACGAGGCAGACGAGCACATGGAGAACGTGAAACGGCCTCAGACCATCCAGCTAAGAGGAAATAGAGCTAATCTCTGACAATGATGCTGAGGATTTTCTCCCAGGCTGCCTGAGGAGATGGATACCTGAGCATCCTCAGTGGTGATGGAGATCCATGATGTTTACACCTCAAAAATCACAGACTGCTCTCTGAGCTCATATCTGCCCTGGACTCAATTGTCCACTGACACATAATACAAGCTGAGATCATCAAAAGGGAACAAAGGGTTTTTCCTCTGGAGGCAGGCAGGGAACAGAGGAGAAATGTGATCAAATGGCATGAAAGGAAGCTCAGCAGCACGATGGCAGATAGTGGTCCATTACACACCAGCCTCAAAAACCTACTGACACCCCTGGAAAACAGGGTTTAGGAAAGATACATGAAAAGGAATAGCAAGAAAACCAAACTTATACAAGCAAAGTGAGGGTTCTGATAACGTGCAGCACACTCACTAATCACTGCTCACCATAGCGACACAATGGGAAACGTCAGGTAATTGTGCCACCATATAGGTTGTTTCTTCCACCAGTGCTCCTCCTGAAGTCATTATTCCTGCTGTGATGAAAGCCCCACCAGAGTTACCAACACCGACGGGTAAACAGAGGGAAGAGACGTTCTGATTCTGCAGTAATGATGATGCCCTCCGTTATGAATGGAGTGGTCAGCATCAAGAAGGGGGAGCCGAGATAAATACAAATACTGACAGATGGTGACTGACTTTTAATGTTTTTATAGTGAAAATGTTGGATCGGAGCAATCTGATGACCAAAAACTTTAATCTGGACACATTAAAATCCTTGTTTTTAAATAAAGTTATGCATCTATGATCCATCTATGACCTTCCCGTACTACAGGAGATCCTTCCTGTCCATCACAGACCACTACAGGAGATCCTTCCTGTCCATCACAGACCACTAAAGAAGATTCTTTCTGTCCATCACAGACCACTAAAGAAGATTCTTTCTGTCCATCTCAGACCACTACAGGAGATCCTTCCCGTCCATCTCAGACCACTACAGGAGATTCTTTCTGTCCATCTCAGACCACTACAGGAGATTCTTCCTGTCCATCTCAGACCACTACAGGAGATTCTTCCTGTCCATCTCAGACCACTACAGGAGATTCTTTCTGTCCATCTCAGACCACTACAGGAGATCCTTCCCGTCCATCTCAGACCACTACAGGAGATCCTTCCCGTCCATCTCAGACCACTACAGGAGATTCTTCCTGTCCATCACAGACCACTACAGAAGATCCTTCCTGTCCATCACAGACCACTACAGGAGATCCTTCCTGTCCATCACAGACCACTACAGGAGATCCTTCCTGTCCATCACAGACCACTACAGAAGGTCCTTCCTGTCCACAGCCTACAATGACTTTTTGAAAAAATTTAAATGAGTTAAACATCTAACTTCCCTCTGGGATTATTAAAGTATTTTGGATTTGATTTTAGATAAGACCTTTTTGTGTACAAACCAAAATATTAGTCTTCATTAGTTGTAGTCTTGGATGTTTATTCCTGTAAAACAGATTGGAATATTTGGCAGGAATTCTCAACTAAAACAAACTCTAAACATCAGAGTTCTTTTGCATCACACGGATTCTGTATTCGTCAAAACAACAGTAATGTTTCCAGGGACACCGAGGTAATTTTCTCATTGCTAAAAGTAAAAAAATCCCTCCACAGTGATGTTGAAATGAAAAAAGCAGCGTTTGAGAGCTGTTACTGCTCTGACGTGGGCTGCAGACTTCCTCTTCTCCCTTTAAGGAAACAAACTTTAAAACTATTTATCTCAACAAACCCGACGTGAGCAGCTTGAATGAATCCTCCTCACATCCCTAAGACGAACCAACAACAATCTGAATGTTTAATGTGTTGGCGTGGAGACGTATTACCATCAGGGTAAATATAGAAAGTTTACTCACTGAAACACAAACTGGGACTAACTTTAGATCCCTTCTCATGTCGCCCATCATTTCTTCACCTTTTTCTTCTCCTCCCCCCCCCCCCCCCCCCCCCCCCC
>SSNR01000256.1:710531-735421 GCA_006937965.1 Callopanchax toddi | reverse complement strand
CCCCCCCCCCCCCCCCCCCTCAGAGGAGAAGGTTTGACTATATATTAAAACATTTGTTTCCCAGAATACAGCTGCAAAATTTAACAGCAAATATTAAACCTGCTGCACAAACAGCAGAAATTAATAACATTTATTTAAGTCATAGTGGAGAAGTAGTACTTTGTGGAAAAGTGAAAGAATTCCTGAAACTAAAGAAAAGCTGATTAGTATTTAATAATTACTGCCATCCAGGAAATGGCAAAGTGCCATTTGATAAATCTACTTCCTGCAGAGCTCTGATAATGAGAGTTGAAGGCAGCATTCCAGTATTTTTTATTTTGTTTGCATGACTTTTCATTTTGCAGCTGCACTTAAACATGTCAGACCACGTTACGTCTACCGCAGCGCTTTTATAAACCTAATTCAACAGACACCGTTACAAACGGCTGGAACTAAAGAAAAGATTACCTGAAGATTCGCCTACCTGGCGTCACACCCTGAACCACAACGGGCGAGGCAGATCTCTGCTTTGTGCCTCGTCAGGATACGGGTTGGTCTGTTTATCTAACAGCTAAACTTATTTTAGTCTGCTGAAGGGGAACGTTTGTTGTAGAGTTTCTAAACACGTATCGTACAGATAGCTGTAGGCTAGAAATGTAATAATCTGTCATTTGGGGATAAATGTTTAAAAACGTCTTTTTCATGTTTCCATGTTAACAAGAGAAAAACAGAAGGAAAGTTTTGAAAATAACTTAAATAGAAACTTTGGTAAATTCTGATTTTTATCACCACCAGGAGGATTTCTTCTTTAAAGGCACATTATGCAGTGTTTGCTTGTTTTTAGCACCCCCTAGTGTTCGTTTTAAATCACTGCTGTAAAAACATTAGCATTGTCTTTGCTCAGAAACACCTAAATCTAACTGTTGAAATGTCTCCTCAGCCTTCACTGCTTTCTACTGGAGCGGTTCATCACTCAAAGAAATCAGCTGTGTTCAAGCAGGGAGAGATGGGAAAAAAAAAAATCAGGAATCATGAGCTAAAAACACTCTGGAGCTAGCATAACAGCTAGCCACATAGGGTTAGCCTAACCCTCGGGAGATACGCGACTTTGTGAGACTTTCATTTTGCTGTATAAATTAATTTGACATATTTCTGCGGAATTAGCCAATAAATTAATCATCAAAACTAAGTTTCACATGACGGCTGCAGCCATAAAAACAGAGTTGTGTGTTTTATTAACATTAAAGCTAAAAATAAATGAATAGTTGAATCAACATGTTTAAAAATGGAACTTTGACCTCATATCTTCTCAGTAGCTTAAATATCATAAAAACTACAATAACAATTTTAAAACACGTTTTAGAAAATCATGATTTCCTAGAAGGACTTCCTGAAAATCCTTTCATCTTCTTAAAGAACAAAATATTTAAAATCTCAAATCTTTATTTTTAAATGACTGCATTTGCTTTATTTTAGTTTGTTTTATAAGTGAGAATCATTAGTAGAGGTGGGCGATACATCTTCAAAATATCACAGTATTTGTAGGGAATAAGTGATGGATATTTATGATGTGGCAAATAAAAACATTTCATCTGTGACTGCAGGTAGGAGTGTGTATTAATGGAAATGAGAAGCTTTTTTTTTATGTTTTATGATCCATTGGATTCACTGGGCATGATGATAAAAACTTTTGCACAGTCACCTGATCATGTATCGTTCACATGAGGAAACATACGTTTATAGCTCCTTCAACTCCTTATTGGACACTGAATTACTCATTTTGAAATAAAACGTTTTAAATTAAAAAATTGTTTTATGATAAATTCCTTGTTGAACTGTGAGATTAACATAAAATATCACACAAATACTTTTATTGTGGATGATAAGTTATGACAGTCCTAATCAGTTAGAGATCATGGTAAACCATGTTTTTATGCCGAGAGTTTAAACAAATGTGAAAGTAGTAAAAGGTCTGAGTGAACGTCGCTGCAGCGTCACAGCGAATCAGAAATAGTAAAGCTGATTTATGGATGGTGCATCTCAGAGGTTGGTGTTTGGTGATGGAGCTCCAGGCTTCCACCCTGTTCCACATCCACCTCTGTTTGCATATTTATCTGCTGCTTTTCCAACAGGTTTTAATCATTTACATGTGGCACAGTGCTGCAGGGGGAACGGCTGGCACTCTCTGCAGACAGCTTGAGGTTATTCCTCCGGGAAGGGAACATGTGTTGAAGTAAGCAAACAAAGACGAGTGTGAAGAGATGCAGAGCGATGCCTTCAGGGTAAACAGGTGTGTCCCTTCAGCTGAGCTGCACTGGAGGCTTCACCTGTTGCTGGTGTCACTTTAGCTGAGGAACATGAAGCAGCAGCAGACAGACGTAGCCGCTGAGTGTTTGTCGCTGCCTTCTGGAGCTCGACTCGAGTGTGTATTAATAAAGCAGACTTCCCATCACAGAGTCCAGTCAGCTCATTCCAGAGTCCTCAAAAAAAACCTCTGAGTCACCGCCCGTCACAGCGCCATGGCAACCAAACACCAAACAGGGTGGCTAAAGTACAGCAGATAAAAGCAGCCGAGGCTTTCAGCCACACAAACGCCACAAGATCGGCTTCTTTCTGGAAAATTCTCACTGCTGAGAAACAGGAGCTGGCAGACCGTGAACACTGATCTCTCAGCACCTGGAAATTATCTGTGGCCTTTCCGTCACCCACATGCAGTAGATGCTGATTGATTTTAGAATGCAGTCGCTACGGATCCAACAAAAACCAACAGAAGCAGAGCTGCATGATACAAACGAGCTGCAGTAAAACCAACAAGGTCCCTACACTTTCAGCAACATCAAATCCAAACACTTTCCAGGTGAATTTAAGATTCTCCAGCACTTTACATTTTACACATACATGAACAGTAAATACCTGCTCAAATTATTTCACACCTCTGCCCCATAAATGGAAACAGATGCCTATAAAACTCATTTAATCTGTTTTCAAAACTTATTTTTACCCCCAAGTTCCATTTTAATTTCCTAATTAATGATTTGGAGTAATAAAATGTGCAATTCTGAATACATTAGAACTGATAACAAAAAAACCCCAAAGCTTTTAATAAAGATCAGGATGGATTTCAATGACCCCATAAACACTGCTGCTCTTTAACTGGTTTCAGCTACAGTTTCAAGCTCGCCCTCAAAAATTCAGGCACCCATAAAAACCCTGCAGAAGTAAGATAGTAAAAGTAAAACCAACACACGTTTCAGTTATAGTGGCATATACTGTATTGTTCCGTCTATTGTTTAAAAATATTCTAGTAGCAAAACAAGAAATACCACCAGAGGCTTCCCCAGAGCTCTGACTGAATAGTGAAAATGGTTTCATTTTATCAACTCTGGCGCATTTTGACTAACGTTCCAGAGAATCCAGTGTCACCTGAAACCTACAGCAGATTTAAGCGTCAACACCACAGACAGAACCACAACACTGGTAGCAACGATCCTCCGTGAGAACCAGAACCACATGAACCAGTCAGCCTTTGACACCAGCATCTGGTTTAGATCAGACCCACTGAGACACTAAAGAATGCTGTGACATCAAGAAAAATAAAGAGAAAATTTGTATTTTTAAATGAGAACAATACTGGTTGGAGGCCGATATTGTCTCAAAGAAGTAGAATAAAAATTATTTTTTTAAAAGATGCGAAAATTATGATTTGGTGGAAAATTAATTTTTAAAAGCGTGAATTAGCGCATGGCGATGATGCATTCAGGGATTAAATGTATAAATAAAATGAATAAATATAATTTTTCAGTTCAGAAATCTTTCTCTCTCTCTATTGATTGATCCCTCCCTCCATCGATCGATCGTGGGCCTCTCTACCACCGGGCTTAGCAAGTTTTCTGGGGGAAACCCTGGTGGATGCTACCAGATTCTTACCAATACACACCCCTAATTGAAACAGCATTTTTAAATAAACATTTTAATCATCTCATAAAAGGCAGGGGATGTTTGTGTGAGTGTTTGCTACATATCTCATGAACCACTGGATGAACGTCTACAGCTGAGTAACTTTAAGTCAACCCCATTCAAGATGGCCGCCACAGCAACACAAAAATGGCTCTAAATTGGTCAGTTTTACAGATTTTTTGTTCTCGTAATAGGTGAATCGCTTATAACACACACTCCAGGAGCTCAACATTCACACAGGATTTTGCAATATTGTGCGAGATCCTGCATAAACAATCATAACTCCATCATTTATCAAAACATCTTAGTTTAAAACGCTGGAATATAGACTAATGTGTGTTCCTTTAAAGGAACGTTTGAAATGTTGATGGCTTTTTATTTTGCTAACAAATGTTATGATTTACTTTCAGATCAATTCAAAGCCCAAACGGCTAAATCTAAGCTAATCAACGCCAGCAAACAAAAACGGCTCAAACTTATCGATTTCATACTAAAACATTATAGCCGAGTTGTGTACAACACATATTCCAAAAGCTAAAAGATCACAGGATTTTGCAGTATTGTGTGAAATTGGGCATAATGTTCATTTTCAATAATAAACATCTTAGTTTAAAAGACTGGAATTAAAGGGGACAGGTGATGTGTGTTCCTTTTAGGGAATCTCAGTAATGTTAGGTACTTCAAATGTTTCAGTCTTTATTGTAGTTTACTTTTACTTAATGAAACTCTAAGCTGAAACAAAGAAATGACACAGATATCTAAAATCACTAATTTACATCACAAACATCTGAGAAATCCACTTGGACCCCCTCAGATCCATTAGAGGATCTCAGGGGGATTTAGAACAGACAGGATGAAAGCTGGGAATCATTTGTTTCTGTTGATCTATAATGAAGGATGTTGGGCTTAAAGTCCGTCTGAATGTCAAGTCAGTGAGAAAAGGGTGTGGCTGTTTGTTCAGAGGTGTGTCGTTTTCTACACCCCCATCCCCCACCCCCGAGGCGTGGAGAAACATACCCGGGCTTGTTAACCGACGAGTCACGTACACTCAACCGGCGGGAATGTCATGCTCAGGGTTCGTGTCGGGTCTGGAACCACTCCACATTCCTGCTGTTGCACCACCTCAGATGTTCAGAACACTGGGTGTGAACTGAAAACCCAGAAGAAGAGCTACCACCATCACAAACGAGTGTTTTACTCACAACTAGCTCCACTCCAGGCACTGCTGAGGCAGCTCATGTAAACATGAATCCGTTTAAAACATGTTTAATAAAGAGTGTGTTGGCTGATGAGTGACAGCAGGGACACTAACCCTGATGTAAAACGTCACCATTGATCTCATGTTTGTGGCTAAATAACATCCCCCTAAACATACACTGATCTTACTTATCTTTATGTACAAAACCACATAGTAAACACTTGTGAAGCTCTCTCACACAAAGAAGAATCACTAGAAAACTCTCAAACTGCTGTGGGATCATGTGTAAAACCTCCTGGGAGTTCCCCAACAAACTGAAGATTTACACGTCTCTTCTGTATTACGAGTTAAACTGCTTGAAATTCTTTTGTTTTTTAATAATGTGCACAGAAAACACAGTGTTGGGCGTAGCCTCAGAAAGCTCCTCCTACCTGGTTTTGAGCTCCTTGTGCTCCTCCTTGATCTTGCCCAGCTCCAGCTGAAGCCGCGCCCGCTCCTTGGCCACCTGGTCCAGGGTCTGACGAGCATCAGCCAGCTCCGTCTCGTAGGCCGACTTGATGCCAGACAGGTCGCGGGTCACCACGCTTTCCGACTCAGAGATGCGCATCCGGAGCGAGGCGTTCTCCGCCTCCAGCGAGCGCACCTTGTCGATGTAGACGGCCAGACGGTCGTTCAGGTTGCACAGCTCCTCCTTCTCCTGCAGCCTGGTGATGCGGGCCGGCGAGACAGCGCCGCTGCGGGTGCTGCGCTTTTGGCTTGGAGTTTCCATGGAGATTGTTGCTCAGAAAGAAGTGGAGATGAGGTGAACTGTGGGCGAGTAAAGGAGAGTTAATGAGCAGACCTGAGCTGACTCCTCTGGAAAAGCACTGAATCACAAGTTAAGCTTTAATAAGACCCCTTCCTGTCTGAGATGAGACCTCTTATCTTCATGGTTCCTGTTTTATGATTAAAAATCACCAATGACTCATAAAATCCAAATCAAAGAATCCACATCCCATCCTGCCTCTGAACTACCTTCATCACTTTCTGTTCAATCCACTATCTTCACTAAAAACAAAATGTTTAAAACACTTTGAAAGATCTTCTGAAAACCTGGAGACCACTGTCTCCTCACAAGTCAAACAGTAACAAAACTAGAATGGATTAAAATCAAAGTGCAACTAAAAGTCTAGACTGAGCACAAAGAGCTCCTTCAGCTCCTTAAAGTCGTCTTTATCCACTTTTATGATCCTCACTCAACAAATTCCCCCAGACCTCCAAACATCTACCTCACAGGGTTTTCCCTCCACTATAATTACTCATAAAGCTGCAACCAACGAGGGCGAAATAAATAAAAACATATCGTTCCTCCTCCTCCTCCATCTTCTCCTCCTCCGCTCTCCAGAGTTTTAACTAAAACGAAGGAAAACAGCTAAAAAGCTGCTAATTGCTTCGGCTCTCTTGAGATCAACGTATTCTGCTGTACCTTTTTTTTTTTTTTTTTTTTACAGCTGATTAGAGCATCTCTGAGTGTTGAGTCATAATATAAACTAATGCTGCAGGATACCCTTATCTGGAAATTTATCCTTTCTGAGTAACTGCAGCTGAGCCGTAACAACAGCTAATCAAGTTTAATTTATATTATCTCTAGATTTGTAGGTTGTAACCTCCATCATCCTGTCTCAACAGTAAAGATTGTATTTTTGGGGGATGAAACTTTCAATCAGTCTGATTTCCGTTTGAATCTTTGCTGCTGATCATTTCTGTGAAGGGTTTGATTTTCCATGTATGACTCATTGAAGATGCACCGATTCTGATGTTGAAAACCCAGACCTGCTGATACAGATTTATCTAAAAGATACAAGAACATACTATTTTTTCTGCTGCAACCTGCAAAAAATACTTAAGTAAAAATATTCACATAGAAGACAGTGATAGATCAATAAATACTTTTAAAAAATCTGGGAATCAATAAAGTATGAACAAGTTCACAGACTGGAAAACTTAAATTCAGCTTAAATCATGCAGAACACTAGAAACGCAAAACAAACTCCCTGTCTGGTGACCAGAACTGGCCAGGGTTCAGGTTAATCAGCTGATCTGAAAATCAAGTATTTGAGTTTTTATTGGGTCTGAGAACATGATCCCACATCACCAGCAATAACAGATGTTCAATGTTAGCAGAATCATGATTTTCAAGGTAATCTGAACTTTTTTTAAACAAATCATTCTGTTCATTATAATTCTTAGAGATAAACTAAGTCAGCCAAAACTGAGTCAGCCAATATCAGTATCGACAGGTCAGAGCTGTCCAAGAATCCGTATCAGCTCTCCAAACCAGAATATGTGCCATAAACACAAATAGACTGATATGGATTCAGTACAGAGCGCTTTAGTTAGTGTACAAATGATCCTGTACTTAAACAGATCAGGAGTTTTAATCATTAACTGACTAAACCTGAGGTTTTACTTCCACACAGGAGTGGGTGGAAACGCAAAACTTTTACAGTCCTCTGACCGCCCACTACAGAGTGCACACATGAGCGTGCACGCCCATGTGGGTGGGATGTGCACACACCAACACTCACAAGCTCTCCGGACTAACTTTGAATTAAAACAGCACAGATTTCAGCTTCCAGAGTGTCTGGTTTGTCCACACCACACCCAACAGTCTGAGCTGACAGCAAAAACAACTCAAACTCTGAATCCTACCGTGGCTGGTTGAGACTCCTCCCTGCAGCCTGCTGGAGTCTGAATGTCAGCTTTCTGGAAGTTTATCTGCTGCTGAGAGTGAGTGGAAGCGGGTCTGAGTGCCGTACCTCTGATGAGCGCCGTGAGGAGGATTTGTGGGATAAGGTAGTCCTCGGCTGGTGGGTGTGTTCGCCTTTGGCTCGAGCCCTGAACTGCTCACCGTTGCTGCAGCACATGCAACTCTACTGCTGTAGAGGGAGAGAGGGGCGGGAGCAGTGGGAGAGGGGAGGGTGAGGCTGTGAGGAGGAGTCAGGAGAGTGGAGGGTGTGTGTTTTAGCACACACACATCTGCTGCTGCTGCTGAGCTTCATCTCCCTCTGCACAGCCTCTATCCATTCCCTTTCCATTCCTCTCACAGGCTGACCTCACCGCCTGGAGTAAAGGTCCGGCAACAAAACGCAGTGATGAAAGCACAGATTTCATCCTGAACTCCTCAGGTTTAAAAGCATTTTTCAGACAAATACAAAAATTATTCCTGCTCCAGAAAAAGCTTTAAAAGGTGATCTCAGACTGACTGACACAGAGCCAAGTGAAATGTGCATCAAGTAAAATCCTGGTAGAAAAAAAAAAAAAAAAAAGTGTTTAGTCCAAGACTGAGAAGGTCCACAAACTGAATCCGAGTGACGGATTAAATTATTCCCACCAGTCACCTTAAGAGTCTGACACTCAACCCAAACACACTCTGGTCTTATATCATGTCTTCTGGGTGGAGTTAAAGGATTCACAGGTCCAATGAAGTTCTGATGCTGAGGAAAACGACGTTTTTTTTATTTATCTCCTCACCCTGGAAATAATGTGCCACAGGCCTGACGGTGCGTCTGTTTTTGGGCATGGGGCAGCGGCTGAGGGAGTATCCCGGCTGCAGCGCGGCCTTCCAGCAGAACCACCTCCAGGTCACATGTCCCGGGTACTAACTGATCACATGATCTGCCCACCTCCTTTAACATCTTCACTTCAAGTTCTCCAGCCTCTGCTCCAACATGAGACAAAACAGAAAGTCAGAACGCCTGGCAGGAGGCAAAGCTCCCTTTTCCTCGTGTTGTTTGGTTTCCCAGACTAAAGTATTCCTCATTATAAATAAAATCAGAGGGAAATTAAGACGCTGAAGCAGTTTTTCCTGTATCAGAGAAACTATGGAGTTCCTGCTGCCTCCCATCACAGCTGTAGTGTCTACGGAGTTTCATCAACCTCCTAAAAGCACTGAACTAAAACTAAGACTAAAATACTTCAAACATGTTGAGGATTATTTCAAAGTGACATTTTTCTGATGTTTTTTCCTTTTTTAGATGACTAACATTTGTAGTTTTTAATATTTAGTTTACACTGTGAAAGTATCATTTTTACTTACATTTCTGATGTTTTTAAATTAACTTATTTAGTTATTGAGTGTCCTTTATTGAATGTTTGTACTTTTTAACATTAAAATTTCTGTTTTATCATTTCAAAACTGTCATTTAGTTTCTTTTTAAAACGAGCAATATGTTAATAGAAAAAAGGCAGGTTTGACTCTGATTAGATTAATTTTCTTACACTGAAGGAAAAAAATTTAATAAAAATCCTCAGTGAGGTGTCGGCAGGTGAACATGACCTCAGAGTTGATTTATCCACTACAACTTCAACTCGTTTGTTTTCACGTTTTTTTTTTTTTGTAGCGTTTAAACACGCAAAACTGAAAAGATATGAATATGAAATGCACCCCCTACCCCCAAAATATATCAAATGGTGATCTGATATGGAAAATATTTATGTTTTTATTTTAGCACAGCTAGGCAGTTATATAAAAAACTGACATTTTTCCTGGTCAATGAACACATCATTTATGTTAGCAATAGCAAACCTATGTAAAAAATTCTCCCTTTGAAGATTACAAATGATGTTTCTAATATATTTTTATTATTTTAATAATTTACCAAAACCAGAATCAGTGCATCTCTACAGCTGGGTCTTTAAAAGTTTAAATATCTATTATTCAGGTACTTTAAAAGTCCTTTAGGTATTAATCTGCCCGGTTGAAACCTCAGCTCGAGCCCAGAAACAGGAGCAGGCGTGACAGACAGATCTCTGATGAAACTCTGCAGACGAGACGAGTTCTGAACAATATGCCAGCAGACTGCTCTCTTCTCGTCTTTACGCTGTATTTGCCCCGTGGCATTCAGAGTGGGCAGGAAAAAAAAAAAAAAAGATACAACAAGGCATGCCCAGGATGTGATCGAGATCTGACTTGGATCTCAGAGAGAGAGAGAGAGAGAGAGCGAGACAAAGAGCCTCAATGCACAGGAATTTAAGCATGAAATTAAATAAACAACTTGCAGTCGGTGGGAACCAAGAATTTTTCTGAGGAAAGTTCAAATCTCCGTTTCAGTTTGAAAACCTGAGAACAGCTCATACGAGCTCTACAGAACAAATGCTTTTTTCATTCTGTCGCCATGCGGAAGTTTCATTTCCAGATTAATTTAGATATTTAAATATGAACTACTAAATGACTGGAAAAATGTACCTGAATGCACCTTTGAACCAGCTTTAACCCTTTAACTTCCACTAAGAAAAAAATGATAGATTCTATGTTTGACATTTCTGATTAATTTGGGAACAGAGAGGGTTTATTAATAAATGTTCATATTAATTTATATTAATACTCAACAACGTTAAACTTTTATTTCAAGCATCCGCATACTTTTTGGGATTTTATTCAGTTTAATAGGGTTTTTTCATGTAAATTCAGTGGATGCTTCAATAAGATAGAGGGACTAAAATAAGCTCTACCTAGCTGACCTGAAAGTTAACCCTTTAAAGTCTGAAATATGAAATAATTTATTAGGTTTTTAAAATTTATCTATTAGATCCGGAATACCATGATTGCAAGATCTCTGTCGCCGTCACAGTACCCAGGAAGTCACGTGTCTCACGAAGGTTAGGCTAACCCAAAGTGGCTAGCTGTTATGCTAACGCTGGAGTGTTTTTAGCTCATGATTCCTGATTTTTTTCAATCTCTCCCTGCTTGAACACAGCTGATTTCTTTGAAGGAGTAAATAACCGCTCCTGTAGAAAACTATGAAGGCTGAGGAGACATTTCAACAGGTAGATTTAGGCGTTTAGAAGCTGAAACAATATGCTAACTTGTGTAATGCAGTGATTTAAAACGGACACCAGAGGGAGCCCAAAACAAGCAAAACTGCATATTATCACTTTAAAGATCTAGTTTTTAAAACTCACTTATGTATTGAACATTAATATAACAATGCTACAATCAGTTTTATTTTATCATATAATGATTTAACAATATAACAGTAATTTAAAAAAATAAAAACCATCCCTTTCCACCTGTAGATCCTTTACTAGAGGGCAGCACACATGTTTATTACTGGATACGTTAGGTTTGTAATGAAAGTACTATCTGGACAACTTTACCCCAAAAGTGGTTTGATGCAAAAAAAAAGAAGAAGAAAGTCTGACATGTTAATCCCACTCTATCATCTCGTTCTCAGAGAGAGAATTCTCCCCTGGTGGACTTTAATCATTACTAAAAGCGTGTGAGAATACACACTGATCAGATGTTTGGGTTGAGATCTGATTGTTCAGACT
Organism: Callopanchax toddi; assembly: GCA_006937965.1. Lineage (NCBI taxonomy): Eukaryota > Metazoa > Chordata > Actinopteri > Cyprinodontiformes > Nothobranchiidae > Callopanchax > Callopanchax toddi. The sequence goes on along the minus strand of SSNR01000256.1, from coordinate 723,975 downwards.
GAGTTTGAGTCGTGAAATTAGAATCATGAAGTCTTTGATCCAGTGTGGACTGATCTGAAGAGAAACCATGAGAGGAAGCAGCTCCTCCAGGGGGAATCTTGTGACAAAGTGCCCACATCCACAGAGTGACTCATCTGATCCACAAAGTCCGTTTGTGGAAGTTAGACTCTTTGTGCAGCGTGTTTTTCCATCAGTGTGACTCATTAGTTCCTCTCAATCTCAGTTCTGTAAAGGTCTGGATGGAATCGGCATCACTGAAGAACAAGCTGCTTTCATTTAGCATTTGATATTCTAAACATTTTACACGTGTGAGATGTCAACGCAATTTTCATCAACACAATGTAAAACCACCCTGATCACATTACAAAGGCAGGGCTGAGGAAGAGGAGAGGGGGTGTGGTCCAACTTTTTAACCCTTTCACTGGTGAAGTCAACTGGTTGTTTCAGTGAGACCTACCAAGCACTGAAATCAACAGGAAAACAACATTAAACTAAACAAAAACCTTAGAAATCTGAACAAAACAAAACATCTCACATTAAAAAATAATTGTGTCTAAAATGAACAAAATATATGCATTTTCTTTGCATTTTTCTCGGTGTGGATGTTAAATGCATATTTCGATCATTTTGAAGTAGCGTTCCATCAGTTATCATTCACCAGTAAAGACCACACCCACCGATGACATCACTCAAAATGTCTCTAGAAACAGAAAGACGTCCTCTGACAGGAGCAATACTCATCAGGTCAGGGGACACACTGGAGCAAATCAGTGACAAATAAGCAGCTAATTTTCAGGTTTTTAGAAACATTTGATCAGAAATTTACAATAGAACGCTTTGTTATCCGTTTTGAATGAGAGTGTTTGTTTCAACCAAACTACATCCAAATTACTATGCTACTGTATGTGCTGTTGTAGCAGCTTAAACTCTGTAAACTAATCGCCACTTCAATGGATGAACCCGATCAAAGATGATGCTGTCAGGCTGCAGCACCTAAAGAGACTCCACACAATGAGAGTTATTCCCTCAAACATCCCGTCTCCTGAGTCTGGACTTAGCTGCTTCTCTGGGAGCGACTCCCACCCTCCTGTCAACAGTGTCTCCGTCTCAAACAGCTGCCCTGTTATTGTTCAGTTTGTTTGCCTCGTTGAGCAAACTGAGCAGTTGTGGTGAAACTGATGAAGGTCAGCATGAGCAGAAATACTCTAACAATAAATCCAGCACCATCATCCCACTGCTGCTTGATGAAAATGGACCTAGAGGTGATTTATGCTTCATCATTAGAGGCTGGCTGATAATTATTAACAATAATTTTAGTATATGTGTGCACACTGAGGCCTGTATGGCAAAGGAAGGCTGTTCACGGGTTAGAAACAGCAAGCCTCTCTTAACTGACCCCAATGCCCACAAATGAAACCAAAACTGACTAAAATAAATCAATTAAAACCAGCAGGTTATCAAAATAATATAAAATAGCTCAAACTGATTTCACAGAAAAGGTTATGATAATTTTGAAAACATTTTGAAGATTTTACCAAGTTATTTTACCAGGGGTGGATTGCTGTAAGAGATTTATTTAATAATAATTTTATATTATCTGAATGGCTGGCATATAATTTTATTGCCACAACTGTCAGTTCACAGAATTTTTTGAAGATGTAAGACCCCCATTGGACTCTTCATTACAGCATTAAGTTTAAGGTTTTAGTGTTGGGTTTTAAGCGTAAAGGATCTGGTCCTGTTCCATCTACAGAAACTTTTACAATGTCACTTTATTCTAACATACTTTATTTACAAACCTGAGATAAACAAACCAGATTATTTTAGAAAAATTTGAAAATTATCCTGCTATTTAATATATAATGCATACATACATACATACATACAGTGTGGAACTTATAACAAATACAAAATTAAAAATAAGTTCAAATATCCTCCAGAAAATATGTGCATTATGATGCATTATGATGACTTCATTAAATTGCAGCTTTTTTATTTGATTTGGTCAAACTCAAAACTTAAAAGTACTTACAAAATGCAAACAGAAGTTCATTAAATTAATTTAAAGTAACATTAACCAACTAAGAGAACAAGATTTTTTTAAGGAAAACTAAAAAGTCAGGACAAATTAAACATTAATCCATTAGAGGGATTAATGTGTGGAATAATTGTAATTAGGAGTTCAGGTTGTGTTGTTCACTATTAAACCCTTGTGCTGTATCTGGGTCAAATTAACCTGAGGATGACCAAAGGTTCTAAAAGTTAGGATAACGCAAAATACAACTTTTGATAATTGCAGTTAAACTTTTTTCTGTTTTAGTTTAATGGTTATATTAATTTATTTTTGTGCTTGTATATTTAATATGCAACAAGTAAAAAAACTAAATTATAAGGTCTTTATGTATAATTTGGTTGGATAGGCTTACCTGATAAATGTATATATATTATTGCATATTGGCATATTTGCGCCCTTAAGGGTCAATATAGATTGTTTTTATATATCTGGAGAGGCGGGGGTTAAGCTGTAATCATGTTTAATGTTTATGTTTGTTTTTTCCTTAAAGGAAAGCAACAAAGTCCCACCTTTAGTCCAGTTTCCCGTTTCAATGAGTCATCCTAAAGCTTCCGTTCCGCGTCTCTCTGGCGCCCCCTGCTGCCTCGGTGGCTGTACTGCGTCCCATTCAGAAAACCACTGTTCCAGCAGCGAGGCGCCATCCACAGACTCCAACTTAGCATGGAAACTTTTTCATAGCGTGGGTCACGGAGTTCATGAACTGATTCAACTCTCTGTCTGCCTTCTTAAGTAACGCACACAGGGACTCGAGGGGGAAACATTTCAGCTTAAAAACCGCGACCTGCCCGGAATTTCGTCTTACCTTCTATCGCCTTCTACCGCCGCCGTTTCAAACACGCCTCTCTTCTTCACGGTCAACGGTGACCTTTCAAAATGTCGACAGTCCGGTTAATCATCACATAATCCCCCCCGGGACGAGGTTTATTTATAAGTTCAGGAGAAAGACTGAACCGAACCCATCCGGGTCGAAGCAGCACCCACCTGCAGATCTGTTCGGTTGATTAGCCTGTCAATCTCTGTTAATTACAAAGCTGCCCGCGGGCGCCCCCTGGCGGCAGTAATTAACACATCATACGGTCTGTTTTCAGGTCAGAATTCAAATCAGGTCAAGTTTATACTGAAAAAGTCTGAGAAATCCATAAAATAGGAACTTATAACTGATCTGAGTAATTTTAGACTGTATTACTTTAGATTTCCCCCATTACATTCAGGATGAAAATAAATGTTCAAACTTATTTTATTTCTTCTTACAATTAAAACTGATATGAAAATTGTTATGGGATAAAATTAAATTAGTTAAACAAGTAGATAAAATGTTTAATTGATGGTCTTTAAATGATGTGAAATATTTGAAGAAATAAGAAGACAGTGACTCTCAACTGGTGGCTAACCTCAAATTGGGTCATGATCCCATTTTCAATGGGTCGTGGGTTTTTGTCTGGGCTAAAAAATGTTGACAATGGAATGTTATCTATTCACATTCCTTAACAGGTGGCAATAACACCCTTCAACACTATTTGCCATCTGCAATTTTACACCATAGAAGAAGATCTGCAGAGTTTTATGCTGATGACTAAAGACAAGTGTAACTAGATTGAAGTTCTTATACTGAGGACTAAAACCAAACACAGGTGTTGATATGTGACCTCAGGGTTGATTTATGATATATAAATGTATGTATGTATATATTTCTCTTGCTGGGGCCACCACTTGATGTCATTATGGTTGATAATTAAATTTGGTGTGTTCTGTACTGTTTCAGGTTCAAACTGCACCATCATTTAAAATAAATTAATAAAATGCACTTTAATCAAACTGCGTGTCGTAAAAACATTGGAATTCCAAAACTAAAGTAATAATTTCTAACATCTTTGGAAATAAACAAATATTCATGATCAAACTATTTTAGGATCAGATGAGATAACTTTATTGTCTGCCATCACAGAAAATTGTCTTCCATCGCCTGTTTGACTGTCATTAAAAATACAAGACTCATTAAAAAGATAAGATATAAAGTTATGTACAGAACAATTCTAGAACTGAAAATAATCTATTAAATTAAGGTAATTAACAAAAAATTTGATTAAAATCAACATAAAAGACATTTGATTGTAATCTTCCTTTATTTAGATTTAAAATCTCTTTCAGATCAGGCAGATTAATTCAGGACAAGTTACAACTATTAAAAAACACACACACACACACACACACACACACACACACACACACACACACACACACACACACACACACACACACACACACACACACACACACACACACACACTATTCACTTTTACTCTGTGACAAACAGCATCCAAAAAGTTTGATTTTCGTGTCCCCTTGAGAATATAACCTGTTTTAGCTGATTTAACGTCTAAGCTCCTTCTTGTCAGCCACAGACCAGTGCCCAGTCCAGTCTTTTTAATTTTTTTTTTTTTTTTTTTTTTTGTGGCACGCAATTTCCACTTTGATATTTCTGGCATGAGTCTCTAAGGGTGAGGACATGACTGAATAAAAAGGTCCTGTAGTCAGGTTGAACATAGATATATTAAAAGGCTAGATGCCTTATCTGGTTGTCGACCGCGTAGCTAAAGGGTGGCCATCTTATTGCAGTCAGCTGACGTTCTGCTCTCTATGGTAGCCGATGGAAGGTGAGTGAACTTAACTAAAAACACTCATAATTCGATGAAATATTAACGGTTTGCTTTATTACAAACCTTATTATATACAGGCTTTATACGGGATACTTGCAGTTTATGAGTTTCCCGACCATAACCGATATATTTCACAGCCACATCTCTGATGTTTATAACAAAGCAAATTGTTTGAAAATCAGTTAAAAATTGAGCAAGTTAGAGGTATTTAATTGTACATGATGCACCATTGACACCAATGTTACGGAAGGGGGCAGCTGTCTGTAGTAAGATGGGCGCCACGTTGCTACGTTGCAGTCCATTGGTGAACAGCGCGGGTAAGATGTCTAGTGTTTATATATGATATCTATGAGGCTGAAGTGCCATTCTATTAGTTATATATCTGCAATAAGGACCACACCCACTGATGACATCACTAAAAGCAGGTGGAGTCTGTAGTCAGATAAGAAGAGACATTGCTGCAGATCGATGACAAGTTAGTGCATAGATTTTGGGAATAAAACAACTCTTGTTGAGAAAAGTCCCACTGATGTGTTAGAATGCTATTACCTCTTTTTAAACCTCCACAATTTAGCATGACACTGTTAAGTTTACTTTATGGTGTTTATGCTGCTGCAGTAGCATAAACACCAAAAGTAAACTAAACAATCTCATGCTAAATTGTAGGAGCATTGTCACTGATCTGCAGTAATGTCTTTCCTGATTTGACTAGCGATGAGTATTCCTCTAGTCAGAGGTTTACTTCCTGTTTCTCCACCTGCTTTGAGTGGTGCCACCAGTGGGTGTGGCCTTTAGATAAATAACTGATAGAACGCCACTTCAANCCTGTGGGCCCTCGGAAGTCCAGGAAACCCTGTGGCCCATCGGGGGGTCAGGACACCCTGTGGGCCCTCGGAAGTCCAGGAAACCCTGTGGGCCATCGGGGGGTCAGGACACCCTGTGGGCCCTCGGAAGTCCAGGAAACCCTGTGGGCCATCGGGGGGTCAGGACACCCTGTGGGCCCTCGGAAGTCCAGGAAACCCTGTGGCCCATCGGGGGGTCAGGACACCCTGTGGGCCCTCGGAAGTCCAGGAAACCCTGTGGGCCATCGGGGGGTCAGGACACCCTGTGGGCCCTCGGAAGTCCAGGAAACCCTGTGGGCCATCGGGGGGTCAGGACACCCTGTGGGCCCTCGGAAGTCCAGGAAACCCTGTGGGCCATCGGGGGGTCAGGACACCCTGTGGGCCCTCGGAAGTCCAGGAAACCCTGTGGGCCATCGGGGGGTCAGGACACCCTGTGGGCCCTCGGAAGTCCAGGAAACCCTGTGGGCCATCGGGGGGTCAGGACACCCTGTGGGCCCTCGGAAGTCCAGGAAACCCTGTGGGCCATCGGGGGGTCAGGACACCCTGTGGGCCCTCGGAAGTCCAGGAAACCCTGTGGGCCATCAGGGGGCCAGGACACCCTGTGGGCCCTCGGAAGTCCAGGAAACCCTGTGGGCCATCGGGGGGCCAGGACACCCTGTGGGCCCTCAGAAGTCCAGGACACCCTGTGGGCCATCGGGGGGTCAGGAAACCCTGTGGGCCCTTGGGGGGCCAGGACACCCTGTGGGCCATCGGGGGGTCAGGAAACCCTGTGGGCCATCGGGGGGTCAGGACACCCTGTGGGCCCTCAGAAGTCCAGGACACCCTGTGGGCCATCGGGGGGTCAGGAAACCCTGTGGGCCCTTGGGGGGCCAGGACACCCTGTGGGCCATCGGGGGGTCAGGAAACCCTGTGGGCCCTTGGGGGGCCAGGACACCCTGTGGGCCATCGGGGGGCCAGGACACCCTGTGGGCCATCAGGGGGCCAGGACACCCTGTGGGCCATCGGGGGGCCAGGACACCATGTGGGCCATCGGGGGGTCAGGACACCCTGTGGGTCCTCGGGGCCCACTCAGACTGCACTAACACCACCATGACAGTGATTGATACACTAACCTGTGCTGGGTTTCACATGAATTGATTTAATTTAATTAAAGCTATAGCCACGAAGCCATCATATAACTATTCCTCAAAGCAACAGCCTGACTGCTGCTATCGAGCCGTACAGATGGTCCAGTTGAACGGTGCCGACAGTTCAATTCCCCCTGACCCCTCGACTCAGACAAAACATACAAATCAGGAGCAATCAGAGCGTGCTGCTTTCAGCGTTCCTACGCAGCTCTTCCTGGATGTGCTTATCATTATGTAACAGCTCAGAATGAATTTTACATGACCGACGTTACCGAGCTGAAAATGGCTCGTTTAGATTCATAATGTTCAGAAATGATAGAGGAGGACGGAGGGTCACTGGAAGCACGGTGATCACTGAGAAGACGATGAGTGTGTCCACGGTGGCTGTGATGAGGTGAAACATCACTTCTCCTACTTCAGGCCAGAGTTTATTATCTGTAATGCTATGAAACCATTGCATAATCCAGCCAGAACAGATAAGTTGATCTTTTGGTTTTAAAAAAACAGAAGGTGCACTCTTCAGGGTTTTATCTGAAGGCAGAAATGTGCAAAATATAAAACACAAAGTCAAAGAAACAACAGAAAACACGTTTTTTAAATGATTCTAAATAATGATGCAACAAAAATATGTTTTCAGCTATAATCAGAATAAATGTAGTCATGTAATAAACATGAACCATACTTAGAGCATCAGGAGTCGATGATTAAATGACTTTCATATGATTATTATTAAAGTGTCATGAAGCTGACTTTAGCTGCTGTTTTAACATCTTTAACCTGCATCATCTTTTCTTAACTTTACTTTAGGATCCTCTTTAATGCAACAAACTTCAGGATTCACTAAGACATTTTATTTGTTTTATTTTTAACACAGGATAAGAAATGTAATCTCTCTAAAACAGAGGTGGGCGATCCTGGTCCTCGGAGGCCACAGTCCTGCATGTTTTAGGTGTTTCTCTGCTTAAACACCTGATCTGAATGAGTGGTGATTGAGAGGCCTTGAAGGCACACTGAGGAGGTAACTCATTTTTTAAATCAGGTGTGTTGAAGCAAGGAAACCTCTAAGACATGCTGGATACCAGCTCTCAAGGACCAGGACTGCCCACCTAAATGATGAGTCAGAAAGTCCACTCTGGTAACAGATCTGACACATTAGATGTGATTTCTCCTAAATGTGATTTTGTTTAGATTAATCATCATCAAATCAAATGTTTTTATGTGAAATGTGTTGATGACGTTTGAATTTTGGGGTATTTCTGTCCTAAACCTTTTAATTCATGTAGTCTTTAAAGATGTCAGAGTAAACGTTAATGTTTATTTTCTCTCTAATTTTATTTGAAATGCAGCTGTAAATGTCAGCTCAAGCCATTTTCATGATTAAATAAATGATCGTATTATATCTGAATATAAAACATGAACTGGATTTCATTAGATGATCAGGTGGTTTATTTTATTTAAAATTATAATTTAGTCTGTTTTAATGAAATGTGACTGATGTTTGCAAATAAAACAGTGAGTTTGTTTTTATTTATTTTCTGTCTGAATCAGCTGACTGTGTCGTTTATTTAATAAAATGAGAGACGGATCGCAGGAGGAAACAGAAAACTCTGATCCGAATATTTAGGTCCAAAGCCTTCTGTGATGTGAGATCACCGCCATACGGGAAGCCTGCAGTGAGGTGAACCTTTCTCATCATCATCATCATCACTGGGCGTGTCACTATAGCTGTGCAGCATCAGTGTGATTACACATGGCAGCCGGGGCAGGGGAGGGGTGTGTGTAAGAAGGGAAAGTGAAGGAAAGAGATGACCTAATGCCCGTAAAAAGCTATGAAGTCATTCTACCTGACTCATATTCCCAGTTGACACCAGCTCTCCCAATCACATCCTCCTCCAGGAGTGTGTTTGTTGTCTGAGTGTGTGTGTGTGTGCTGAATGCATCACAGCAGGTGGAAAAAAGAATTAAAGTAAAAAAGGAACCTGTTAAACTGATTATTTTCGTCACCGACTATTAATCTTGAAAATAAATGTTTGAATATTCTCTAAAAATAGATTTTTTTTACTAATCTCAAATAGGAAAATGCAGGGATGTTTATCCTCTGTATTCAGGATTTTAAATCGTTAACTAAACTAATCTGTTGGGATGTTTGCAACTCTGGGTTTTTACACTTTTGCCAAAATCAAATTCAAGAACTTTCAAGGTGATTTTTCTAGATTTTCCAGCCCCTCACATTTGATTTACATGTAAACGGTACTCAAAACATTCATTTCACTTCCTTCCCTGTCTCATAAAAGTCAACGTTTTGGGGCTAAAACCTATTTTTAAGTTACAGTTTGTAATAAAGATGCACTGATTCTGGTTCTGTGGATTGATACGATTACTGTTTTTTTGTGCAGCTCTGACCTGCTGATAACCAATTTTGGCAAATTCTGATTTATCTCAAATAAAAACTTATAATTACCAGGAAAAAATGTGTGTGTGATTATCTATTCATATAAATATGATTAGCTTGAAAATTATAAATAAAAGTCAAAATGTCGGCGTGGAAAATGGGTTTGAAATTAGTGCTTGGTGAGTTCATGGACCAGAAAAAATGTCAGAAATGTTAGTGTTTACTGACAGGAAAAGAAATCTACCATTTGAGTCCCAAATTGTCCGATCATTGAGTTGATCATGCTAAATATTGGCCATTTTCCATCACCAGCTGACTTTTTGATGCATCGCTAGTTTCAAGCACTTTATTTAAATAACGAGCACTTTGAAAACTGAAAATACCACACAGAAATGTAAGCCTTTTTAGGGCTTTTAAGAACCCGTATGACCCCTGAAAACCTGAACACATAGTGGGAGCAGGCTTTAGGATGTTTCATTTGCTCCATACAGTTTGGGTTCCTACATTTAATTTGTTCTCCTTTTTAGCCTCCATTGTTTTTCTCTTTGCTTCAATTTTGACAAAATTTAGTGTGTAATTACACGAGTTGTGGCTGCACAGACCAACAGAATAAAAGCAAACATGACAACGCAAACAAATAAAAGTTTGAGGGGAGGATAAGAGGAGGGACGGACCACACACAAAGCCTGGCCTCTGCATTCACTCCTTCAGCTGATCGACTTCAGGGCTCTCTGTGGATTACAGGCACATGATGTGGTATCATTTGCATGAAGACTTACATCATCCCTGAGAGCCCGTTCAGCGTGGCATCAGCACGTGGTGCTCAGCCAACTCGTCCCTTTGTGCTCGCATGAGGCCTCATTCAAGTGACGGCGGGGCACCGAGAAGTCCTGAAAAGGACATCTGGCCGTGGAAGTCAAAGGGATGTCCTTCAGGGATTCTCAGACGCACGCTTGCAGCCTATCATCTGTCCACTCTGAAAGCCAGACACTGTCCACAGGTGAAAGCAATATTTGCACGAGCTTGTGAACAAAGAGATTTGTGTGTGAATCACAGCTTCCCTCCAAAGAGGCCGGTCGGTCTTTCATTAGAGGAAAACGAGAGAAACGACATCACGGAGACGACCAGATGGTCAAGATCAGACTTTTTTGGGTTTTTTTTTTTACGTCTAAGTAACGTGACCTGGGCACTCTGGATTTCACAAGTATCCTGTTGCTAACACACACACACACACACACACACACACACACACACACACACATGCATAGGAGTACAAATGACAACTGTGGCCTGTAGGGAGTGAGTCTGAATGGAAACCAGACCTGCTGTGGTCCTTTCAGAGCCAGTCATAAAGATTATGTGGTACAACAGGCCACTCCAAACTCACACATCCAGGCAGAGAGGACTGTGGAAGCGGGGGAGAAACATGATCCGGGATCCATGGCTTCCATTGATTCAGGGCCCTGCACTCCCAGTGGACCCCCTTTAATGGAGCCAGACGACCTCTCGGACACACTGGCACACTTGGCTCAGCGGTGAGAGGTGCCCGTCCTGCAGGACCTCCAGCCTCTCGTCTAGGTGGGGATGGAAAACAGATCCCCGCTGGGTGCCCCCTCACGCCATCCTGCTCTCCTCCTCCTGCTGCTGCTTTCTATTTTTTTATTGAATAGAGCATTTTTTAATCCAACTCTCATACCAGGAGTCTCCCTCTGCAACACCCCCTCAGGGAACGAAGCCCTTCCTGATTGGCACCCGGAGAGCACGTCTAGACTTTGATTACACATGTAAATACACCTGCTCTACCTTTTCTGGCACCACCTCATCACAACAGTAATGTTGCTCCTATTTTCAAACCGGCTGTTTGGAAAGGTGTGATGATATTACCACTCCACTCGGTGTGTTATCACAAAGCAGACACTAATTCCCACTAGAAAATATTAAAACAGTGGTGTGGTGTGGCCTTACTCACACTGTTTTTGTTAGTTCCACTCAGTGAAAAGCTGCATTTGACAAAGGACGGATTAAAACTGGCTCATAAATGTGAGTTTAAAGGGGCAAATGTGTCATTTTTAAAGTGGCTTCTATCAGTTACTCATCTACAGTGAGGACCACACCCACTGGTGACATTGCTCCAAGTGGGTGGAGTCTCTAGAAATAGTAAGTAGTCCTCTGACTGGAGCAATACTTATGGCTAGTCAGATGAGGAGATACACTGCTGCAGATCGGTGACAAATAAGGGGGAAGAGAGGTTTACTGTTGATCAGGAGGGACATCAGGGTTTGATCCCTGACCCCAACAAGCCACGTGATATTGAACCTCTACTTGCCTCCCAAAGTTGTAAAACAGCTGCCCTCTGCTCCTCTGGGATCCGGAGAAAAAACTCCACTACATACTGAGGTACCAGTATATAAGTATATGGCCACAAATCAATTCCCTTTACCCTTAATCAAAGAAAAGCATCAAATTCCTTAGATTTGATTGGTCAGTTGTTTTTTGGTTTCTTGGTTTTGAATATTTATTTTCCTCCATCATCAGCAACAAGACCAGGATCTGGGTCTTTCTTCACTGATGCTGCTGAATTTAGTCATATTTTATGAACTAAGTTCACAAATCTGACATTTAGTAAAGGTCATTGAGGGTTTGTGGTTCTATTTACCATTAAATTAAGAGCAAAAACCTTAAAGACAAATGGTTTGGATTGGACTTAAACTTTTACAGTTTAAGATAGTTTTTAAGCCTTTCTTTAGTAGAAATCTTGCCTTAATGGTTTCTTCTTCGTATCTATTTAGAACCGAAGTCAAGGGCTGCAAAAAATCTCTCCAAAAGCCTCAAAACTCCAAAGGCAGGGCTATTCAATAGGCGGCCCGTGGGCCAGATCCGGCCCATGACCCGCATATTTCTGGCCCACCAGCCATATACAGGCTTTTTTTTGGATGAGCGTGTGTGTGTGTGTGTGTAGGCCTGCAAACAATAACTTTTAACTATCTAATGTCAAAGGTCTCCTTTAGTGAACAAATGTCATTTTAATGTCAGTTCTAGTTTTTTTTATCAGGCTTTCAAATACATTAAAAACCAGATTAGATTACATTTATATTTCAAATATGACAAACTTCTGCTTTCACAGTAATGATTGTATCTGTACAGTTTAAACATTTATTCAGCGCTCTGCCTTTAAAATCTTGTTCTATGCTCATAACAAGCATGTTGTGTGTCGTTTGGGCTGCATGGTGGCACAGTTTTACTGTTGCCTCGCAGATAAAAGGTCACAGGTTCAAATCCTGGCAGCGGCCTTTCTGCGTGGAGTTAACATGTTCTCCCCATGCATGCATGGGTTTCCTCCAGGTACTCCGATTTTCATCACAGATCACAACATGCCCTAAATCCAGGACTCTCTTGAATAAGACCTTCTGAAACTCAATGGGACATTTCCTGGTTAAATAAAGGTTAATAAATAAAATCCACCATGAATTGGCGTGGATCCCCCCGGCCTGTGGAGTCTCCACAGAGTGTCATCCCGGTTTGTAATTGAATACCCCTGGCTGCCATGGACTGTACTTTGGGCACCAATGACTAAAAGGGATATTTGTGTAATTTTGAAGGGTTCTATCAGTCATTTAAAGACCACACCTAACAGTGACATTACTCAAAAAGGGTGGAGTCTGTAGAAACAGGAAGTAGTCCTCTGCCTGGATGAAAATATAGTCAGATCAGGAGAGACGCTGCTGCTGAACGATTATAAATTATCAGCTAATTTTAGCATTTAAAACAACTCTGCTAAAAAAAAATCACACTGATGTGTTGACCTTTATGGAAAAACCAGGTAACATGGTTTTTTCACATGTGGAAAAACGTGTGCTCACATGGGACGTCAGTGGTTAAAATATTTTGTTACTGTTGTTTAAAATGATCCAAAAATCCCACCAGAAACATGTGAAAAACATGTCCTTTTTACCTGTTAGTAAACCTACAGTGTTGCATGAGATTGAGTTTTTACTGCTGCAGCATGTATAGCATAGTAAATCAGACATAAACACCATAAAATGAAAAACAAACTTTTTTGAGCAGGAGTTGTTTTTAATACCTGAAAATTTGTTGCTAAATTATCACCGATCTCCAGCAGCGTCTCTCCTGATCTGACAGCCACGAGTGTAGCTCCAGTCAGAGGACTACTTCCTGTTTCTGGAGACTCTTTTGAATGATGTTTTTACCTGATGATCCATATCCTTTAACTCTGGGAAACAGGATGTTTCATCCAGTAGATTTTAGATCCATGCAGGAGCTGAAACCATGAACTTTTTATCTCTGTGTGTGTGTGTGTGTGTGTGTGTGTGTGTGGGGGGGGGGGGGGGGGG
>SSNR01000256.1:676970-710482 GCA_006937965.1 Callopanchax toddi | reverse complement strand
GGGGGGGGGGGTGCTGCCACATGCCTGCGAACCTGAGACGGAATGGTACGGCGGGAGGGCGGCTCGTTTTTTTGTTTCAGCCAGGAGGGAGGAGGGAGGAGGGGGAGCCGGGTGAACCAGACTGGGTGGAGCGACGCCTCGGCTCGGCCCCATCCAGCGCGCAGACGGACGGAGCTCCAAACTGTACCGAGAGTCTGGCGGATGGAGGGAGATGGGGGCGGGCTATGGGAGGGTCTATAGCGCAAAGAGGGAGGGGAGGAGGTGAGGAGGAGGAGGAGGCGGCACGGGTGCTGTTTCTCCAGTCTCTTTCCCCCAGTCTTTGTCTCACACACTCTTTTGTTAGCCATGCCTAGCCTGCTGGTTCTAGCAGGGATCATGGAGAAAAATGGGGGCTACGGCGGGGATCTGGCCGGCTCCGGCTTCGGCGGAGAGGGTCTCCTGGTGCCGCCCGACGAGGAGGAGGACGACTCCCGTGCCCTCAGGGTCGCGCTGGGCCAGCTGTCTCTGCTGGGGCTCGGGGAAGGCGAGGACGGCGGCGGAGCCCCGACAACAGGAGGAGTCCAGGACCGGAGTAACAACAACAACAACAACCACCTCCACAACCACGCCAACAGCGTCGGGAGCGGCGGGGACGCGACTATCCTGCAAGGCAAGAGCAAGTTGTGCGCCCTGTACGAGAGCTCCTCAAGTGAGACGAAGGGACGAGGCTGCAACATCACGGAATGCGTCCCGGTGCCGAGCTCCGAACATGTGGCCGAAATAGTAGGGAGACAAGGTAAAAACCCCAGAAAACTTCTTGTTTTATCCACAGAGACGCGGAGCCGCATGCTCCCTCCGCTCCAGCTTTCTGTTCCCCAACTGTTACCTGGTGTTTTTCACAAAGAAAAGGGAGTGGTGTGCGCTTTTTTCTTCTTTTACTCCTCAGAGACACCATCCTCCCACTTTTTTTCCGCTGCAAATCTCTTACAAGTTCTGATGGCCGCTCAGAAGCGACCCGCTCGCCGCTTTGCGCTCATTTCTCGCGTTTTGTGTGAATTTGCGCACATCAGGACGGGCTACTTCCACGCCATCAATGTCAGACGCGCCGGAGCGGGAGAGCACTTGCTTCCTTTGTCGTCTGAGACGCGCCAGACTCTTCAAAAAAAGAAAAGAAGGAAGAAAAAAGGGGCAGCTGTCGAGGAGAGGGAAGTCTTTCCCTTTGAGCTGAATAAATGAACCTGAATCAGGCTTTTTTGTGTGTGTTTTAATGTTTCCTCGTGTCTCAGCTTCTCCCATGCAGCGCCTTGTTGTTTACCTTCAGCCCTATTGGCCCAGTGACACAATTGGACAAAGAGGGAGTCTGGTCACTTTGTTGTTGTGGTTCTGGTCCTCACATCCAGGAGTTGGAAAGTTTAAAACCCAGACTTGCTGCTGATCCAGATGATTTTTATTCCTTTTTTAATAGTTTTTGTTGAACAAAGGTGACGTTGAGCTGTCAAACAAAGGTGTGTGAGTGTGTGTGGATATTAAATGCACACACAGGATGCTCTTAAAGGGTGACTCAGCCAGAAGTTGCACCAGGACAGAGAAGTGTTGTTGTGTTTATTTTTATTGTGATTGCGTCTCCTCTGTCCTGAACCCATCAACGGGTCTGGACAAAAACACGTCTGTAGCATGCAAAAGCTGAATGATGTAGTCACGCCTTGGAGCCCCACTTCACAGCACGCTCTCAGCCACATGGTAGTCTGTCATGATGTGGGGGGTGGGGGTGGCTCAGAGTGAGGCACAAAGACAGCAGGGTGGGTGAGGCTCTGTCAGGAAAATCTTGATTTACCTCAAAACAAACACAATCAGGCTTACAGGAACGTCCTGGGGGTCCACGTGAGCAGAGATGGCTTCGTTTCCAAACATTTCATCTTTTTTTGGGGCTGTATGAATTCTGATTTTGTGCTCCTAAGTGCCCCCTTTCTCCCTCTGTGGTTCCCGCTCTTCACTCTAAAGTGTAAGTTTTGAATTTTAATGGGATAACTGACAAGGTGGCTCCGGTGGGTTCAGCGAGAGGGCCCCTTTTTGTGCTGCTTTTCGAAGGGGGGTGTGGGGCTGAGAGAGAGAGAGAGAGAGGATGGCTGGTTGGAACTGGAGCTTCCTGTCGTGGAGGAATGATTATTTTCTCCAGTCAAGAGTTGCTGCTCCTCTCATATGATGAAGCGTGGCTTTGTTTTGAATGACCTCATCCTCTGTAGTTCAGCAGATTGAGAAGGAAATCTGTCTCTAATGACCATAATTCCTGATTCTGATTAATTCCTCTTTGCCTGTTTTATTTATTAATAAGTCTTTAATTAAGACATTAACATGGACTGGTTAAAACCTAAAATGTAGTTTGAGAAAGGGAATTTCTTAATTGTTCCTTAAGCTCCTGTGTCATGAGCAGGTCTATTAGCCTAATACCAACCGTGGCCTTAGAGGGCATTTTCAGAATTGGGGCATGAGCAAATCTAACCCCTCTGAGTATCGCCATCCTTCCTTCTGTACAGTTGCTTCCTGGGAAGTGAGCGTTCCTGAGCAAAGTGGGTCTGTGTGGGGGCATTAGGGAAATATCCCGCTTCAATCTTGAAGTGCTTTTAGATGCTTTCATGCCTGCTGCTGTGATGCTCAGTTGGCTAATTCTGAGCGAGCCTTCCTCGGCTCGTCCGATGAGCCGCGCTGCCCTCCTTAGGAGGCACTGAGACGAGGAACAAACTCGTCGATAAAAAGTGGGAATTCTAACAAGGAAGCTGCCCGAGCAAACGGATGGAAGCTAACTTGTGTTGATGCTCGATTCGTCCTCGGTGGGGTGTGTGATAAACAGCTGCTGCGTTTCTGTAACGTGCTCTTCTTGACCTCAAATGTACCTGCCAGAGTCCTCTTTAAATAATTACTGAAACAAAACATATCCTGTTCTGTCCTCGAACAAGGTCGGGCAAATGGTCATGAAATAGCATTACCCTGCACTTGTTTGTGTCAGAATATTGTCTTAAAAGCACTGAAGAATGATCAAAACCTGGAACTTATGTGGGTTGACTTTGTTGTCTTTCAAGTTCAAGGGGAGGTCACCGGTTTGGTTACAATAAATCAAATCTGTTGTAGCCTAAAAAACAGCCGACACCTCTTCAGTCTGTATTTGGTAAGTAGTTTAAAGTAGCTTCAGAAAGAAAACAACAGTTTTTAAAATTTCTATGCTTCTCACTTCTCATCCATGATGCAAAACGTCTTCAAGGAAACATAAAATAAACCTGTTGCCCTTTTTCTGAACCTACTAGGACCTGGATGGCTTAGAACCTTCACCAGTATACTTAGTATGCAGTGATTTGGAGCAAACTAAACGCAAGAGTGCTGGAAACCCCATAATTCATGCTAATTACTGAATATGGTTTGCTGGTAAACATTAGCTGAAACCAGAACATCTAAACTAAGTATCCTACTGCCCATAACTCTTTGTTTGCTTCATGTAATTAAACCTCTACATGTTTATTTGTTTTAAAAAGTCAAACTGTGTCTTTTCAGGTTGCAAGATTAAAGCCCTGCGAGCTAAGACCAACACCTACATCAAAACCCCGGTTCGAGGAGAGGAGCCTGTGTTCCTGATCACGGGCCGGAAGGAGGACGTTGCACTGGCCCGGCGTGAAATCATCTCTGCTGCAGAGCACTTCTCCATGCTCCGGGCATCTCGTAACAAGCTGGGCGTGTCCTTTAGTGGCTCCCCGCCCACGCCCCTGCCAGGTCAGACCACCATTCAGGTGAGAGTGCCATACCGTGTTGTGGGGCTGGTGGTAGGGCCTAAAGGCTCCACCATCAAACGCATCCAGCAGCAGACCTGCACGTACATAGTCACTCCCAGTCGAGACCGGGACCCTGTCTTTGAAATCACAGGGTCCCCGAGCAACGCCGAGCGGGCCCGCGAGGAGATCGAAGCGCACATCGCCTTTCGAACGGGAGGTCTGCATGACCACAACAATGAGAATGACTGTCTGGGCCCGAACGGAGGAAGCAGCCCGGGGAGCAGCAGCGGTGGTCTGGAGAGCCGGCTACAGCAGGTGTGGGGGCTGCAGGGGGGCCAGCGCAAGCCTCTCACCAGCAGCTACCGCCAGAACTTCTCAGACACCATGGTTGGAGGGGGGAGTGGAGGAGGTGGAGAGGGAGGGGGAATCTACAACAAGGGCAACTTTTCCAGCTCCGGAGAAAAGCCTTGCTCCTACTTTGGATCTGAGGGTACACAGAGCTGGGGCGACCCTGACTACCCCAAACAGGTGTCCTTTTACACCCAGCAGCGCTCTAAAAGCTTCGGCGGCCTTCCACTGCCCCTGACCAGACTGTCTCCGGGCCTAACCGAGCCCTGTGGAGGCGGAACCACCAACAGTTCCTCAGTCACCAGCATCGTATCGGGCTCGCCTCACGCCCAGGCCCGCCGTGCCCATAGCGAGCCCACCTCAGCTGGGGAGGGCTTCCCGGGCCGCCTGCCAGTGCCGGACTCGCCACCGGCCACCGTGCGGGACTGCATGACCTGCTTTGAGAGCAAAGTGACGGCTGCCTTGGTGCCCTGTGGCCATAACCTCTTCTGCATGGAGTGTGCCATCCGAATCTGTGAGCTGAACCACCCGGAGTGTCCGGTGTGCCACACCCAGGTCACACAGGCCATCCGGATATTCTCCTAAAGAACCACGTCAGTTTTTATCTTTAGTTCCCTCAGTGTTTCTTCAATAATTATTTACTGTTCTTATGATTATTATTATTATTATTATACACATTTTTGTTTTTCAGAAAATTTAAAAACAATCAAGCAGATATTTTAGAAGGCCCTGCTTGCTTTACTAAAAAGTATAAGAAATATTTTGAAGTTTTTCTTTTTTATATATATATGCATATATATTTTATAATAGTTTTGTTTATAAGAGAAGTATAGTACCCTGCATTTTCAGTTTTTTGACTGCTGCTGTTTTTCATTCATGAATTTCAGTGTAGGCAGAAGTAATGTGAACATTTTATTAATCAAATTTTTATTTTACCATGAAGTGGGTTTATATACTGAAGGAAGAAGATGATTGTTGAGGAACCCAATCTGCACGTCACTGACCTACAGAGTCAATGATGTTATTAGACGGACAGAAAAAAAAGTCATTGCACCTTACAATCATCTCGGTCTAAAATCGGATTGTCAATCGTACCGTGAAATTTTCAGGAGCAGATGTGAAGGTAAATTCAACCTTTTCAGAAATACTGTGATCGTGGTTTTATATAATTGGTCCAAAATATTTTGGTAAATTGAAAATGTGAATAGATTGGTTCCACTCAGGATCTGAACAAAGCAACAAGAAGCAGATCTTTATTTCACTCTTAGAAATCAGATAAAAAGGAAGAGGACGTCAATTATTTATAGGAGCTGGTTAAATGTTATTGACGTAATTATATACAGGGATGGGAGGAGGCTGCTTAATAGTAAAATTCTTTGTCCAGTAGCCATTGGTGACACTTTGGTCACTGCAGTTTGTTGAAAAGATTCAGTGATGCTCGCTGCTCGTGGCACTTAAAAAGCACCAATTTAATACGAGAGAAAAAAGGCCTTGGAATTTATCCAGTTGGCTTGTTCCTGATATCCCCGGTGGACTTGTCTTGAAGCCACCTAAACCACGCTTTATTGTCTCGTGTGGTCGTTTGGCTGCAGCCGCTGAACAATGCAGGACAAGGCAGGACCCCCCTCCCCCCGGTCAAAAAGCATCTCTGAGGAGTGTGCTGCAGACGAAGCCGAGTAAAAAGTGTAAAATGTTTCCTGATTCAGCAGCAGATTAAAGGAGTTGATACTGTAAAATACAGAGTCCAGAAGTGGTAATCCTTTCTCCTCGTCTCTGCTGCTGACAGCATGATGTGTGAGCTGCGAGGGGCCTTCTGCCTCCCTTCGCCTGCTGTAATTAGCCAATCTGTACAGGAGCAGGTGTTTCGTGGCACATTGTGGCTTTGACCCTGGGTTTGGAGGTCTCGCCTAGCCCCCTTTCTTTCTCTCTATTCTTTGGGAGTGGCTTTCATACCCCCATGCCTCCCCCAAGCTTACAGTTGGATGGTATTGTCTGGGTGGCGGTGGCGTGGGCTGCAGAGAGCTCGGACACGGCCTGGATCTGCTCATTGATAATTAGGGAAATGGGCCGGTCCAGGTGCGGACCGTGTAGGGACTCTGGACCCTAAAGAGGAGGAGTGGGGGGGGGGGGAGCTGGATGCAGCTGGGCGAATGGGACCCCCTCCTTCCACTCCCCCTTTCCCCCCTCTCCTTTTTTAACCCGAGTGGGGATCGGGGGGTGGCTCTTTTGTCCCAAAACATCCAAGCACACACAAGCTGAATGACACTAGCCGAATCTGGCAGCTGTGAAATAAAATGGAGGTTTAGGAGAGAAATAAAGGATAGTTACCTGGTATACTTATTCCCCATGATGAAAATGCACTTACAGTGATGCGGTATCGACCCCCTTCTGTCTTTACGGGACGGGGTGTCGATTGTGTGATCAGAACGTCCGCAAAGCCTCATTACTGTAAGGGCCGTCACGGTGGACGCCTTGTCCGGCGGCAGCCCCTCGCCTTACGTTGAGCTCTCAGAATGAAATCAGACTATTGTAATTGACAGGAAGGCTGAGGAAACGCCCCATTTAACCAGCACTCATGCTGAATCAAATTACACACCCTCTGCGTCTGCCTTAGCCCCAGCCTGGGGATTTCAGAGGGCTAGAGGAGCGGATGGGGGAGGTAGGGATTAAAACTGTTGAATGATTGGGGGGGGCTGGGAAAAGAGAGAAGTATGCTCCAAGACAAAAAGAAAAAACCTAAACCCTGCAGACCGAGCAGTACTGTTGATGATCCGAGTGTTTGAGTGCGTTCTGGGCTGCTGTCACATGTGGGCCATGTGTCGCGGTGACCAGTGATTCAGCAGGCCTCTCTGCTGCAGTGATCAACTATTTGGCTTCCGTCTTGTTTCAACAATACAGGTTTTCAGGGCAGAAAAGGACCCTCCTTAAAGGGAAAGGAAGAAAAAAAAAACCATCAGAAAGAGCGCTCGCCTGATACGTGCACTGTACTCGCAAAACGTAACTTGAAATCTAAAGAGAAGTAGGACTAGTTTGGGGTTTTAAAGGTGGAGAATTGCACAGTGCTCTGGCCTAAGCTTTCAGCATCACACTCGAGGCAGTACGACACTGCTCTTTGAACTTAGTATGTTTTTGTTATTTTTTTGCTTTCTGCCTTAATATTTTTTATGGAATATTGCCATTGCTTTGGCTCAACAAGGTAGCAACTTTGGCCTTTGATAGCACCACTCCCCTAACGCAACTTTTTACAGAACTTATTTTTGGAAAAGAAGAATGTGAATCAAACCGCTGGGGTGGGGATTAGAGGGATTCCGGACATTAGGCTTCTAAAATAAACACAAAATACAGAACGAAGCACCTTATTACAAAACATTTGATTAATACCAAACCGACCACTGATGGTGAAATATATCTCAGAATTTGAAAGACATGCACATAAGGATTCCCTATCATTTATTTTGTGTGTTTTGGTGGTTCTTGTTCTTAATAGTGGCAATTTGGGAGACCTCTCATCCATTGACGCTCTTTGACGCTTAATTTTTTTCAGTTTTGCACTGGTTTTATTGAAGAGATGTCTTATTGGAGATTCTCCCAGTTTAGACGCTGTAAGTTAATGAGTGTTGTGCTTTATTGGGAAGCACTCTTCTGTAAATATAGTGTGTATTGGTTAGGAAAGGGCAGACGCCTGAAGTGAGTTTATTATTTTTACAATCTCAAAGTGTCATTTGTCAATGTTTTAGCAGAACAAACTCAAAAGTGTTTGGGTTTAAGGAGAGCTAATCTTTTATATATGCGCCCCGTCACCCATTTGACTATTATAGTATATTAGATAGATCCATACGTGTAAGAAATATTATTTAAACTTAGTATTTCATCTAAATATAGAGATAAAAATTAACCAGACACTACTATAAACTGTTATAATGAATTTTATGAATCCACTGATGTACTTAATCTCAAATAAGACTCGAATGAATATGTTTAATAAGTTTACCCCAACAGAAGAAAGCAGCTTTTATTTATCAGGATGAAAAGCAATAATAGGACGATACTGGGACGATTAACAGTCTGTTCTTTTAAATGTGTAGAAAAATCACTTTGATTATTAGAATAAGACCACTGTGTTTCTGTCTGATGCCAGTGGAGAATGAAGAATCAAACTAAATCCTAGAAGCTTCAGGATCAGTAATTGTTCTTATTCTGTTCAGGATCTCAGTTATTTATTGTTACACAAAGAACTTTAGAAGATTCCTTCTCGTTTGAGGTGACTGAAAACTGAATGTGTGTTTCAGAATGTGAAGCTGTAAGTTCTGCTGCTGCCTGTTGAGTCCGAGCTGATGGTTCGGCTGCCGATGAGCTGACTCCTCGGCGGTTTGGATTTAAAAAAAAGTGGCAGCGAGAAGCAGAAGGTGGGACCGCACGAGATAATGGGCTGCCAGCGCTGTCCACGTGATTCTTTAAGGTTCCACAGCAGAGCGGACGAGCTGATCGTACCTTAAAACGAGTTTGGTTTTAGACAGTTTTGATTTAATGGCCTCATTTGATATTTGTTTTGCACTGCCTTGTTTTCTTTTGTTTACTTTGAAAGAAAAAGGTCAGACGTAGCCAAAGAACAACAACGTTTAACTTATTTTAGCATCAAATTAAACTGGTTTAGATTTTACTGAAGCAAAAAAAAAAAAAAAAAAAAAGATCTCATAGTTGGAATTACTCCCACAAGTCCAAAAATTGATTAAAATGAAGACAAATGTTTTAGTGTTGTAGTTTATTAGACTTGCAGACTCGTTTCTCCCCAAAGAGCTGAGATCAGAGGACATCCTGACTCTTTAGATCGCTAACAGGGTGGGTCGTCGTTCTCGCTGAAAACTTGACCAATCTGAAGAAGTTCAGATTAAAAATGAACTTTATGTAGATTTAGATGGATTAAAAAGAAATTGGACCCTCTATAGTAACCCATTAAAGATGATTATAGGTTTTAAAAGAATCACTGAGGCATTAATCCCTACGTTTAACGGCATGTTAGTGAAATATAGAACAATAGGGTAAGATTTATTAAAATAAAAGCTTCAAGCGCGTAAAAGGATTCATCAGCCTGATATCTAAAGTGTAAAAAAAGCTTTAAGACCTTAAAGAGAACATCAGTTTAAATCATATATTTACTGTGTAGTTTAATTGAGACATAGTTTATGATTCCTAAGAATATGCTAAGTTTTATTTGTCCAGCTCACTTGATTGAGACACTTTTGTTTCTGCGGAGCAGCAAAAGGTGGGACGGCTTTGTGATTCATTATGTTCGTGTTAGTATTATTTACAATATTGTATTATGGCTACAGTTAGAGTAAAAGTAGATGTTTTTCTTCTCTTCATATCAGAAAAGGTCTTTATGCATTTATGTAGAATCCCTTTTAAGGAGTGATAGGAAATCCTTACTTTCAATGGATGCACTTAAGCAATTCTACCAACCTGTCAGTCACACATTAAAGCAAGCAATGCATTTGAATGTAAACAAAAAATGGGGGGGAAACCTTAATGCACCCTTGTTGTTTTGTCAGTTTAAAAGTGAGCTTTAAGTTTGTTTGTTTTATGTTTATTTTTTAAAGATTTTGCAACAGGTTTTCAATGTAGTCTATATTTGAGTTCTTCCACATGCATTTATAGAAAGTAACTTAAAAACGAATAAAAAAACATATTACAGTTTTTCAAATCTATTTTGCTAACATGGGTTATTATTTCATAGAAAGCAGAGGAAAAAAAGTCAGTATCTGGATGTTATTTATGAAAAATAAAAAAAATGAAACAGCATATTTATGAGTAACCTTGAGACATTTTGTTTTTTAATTAAAATTACAAGAAGTTAATATATTTCTAAACACAGGGAAGTCAGTTTCTACTAATAATTAAAATAAGAAGTATTATTTATGAAAGCTATGGACACTTTTCTCATGTGCCAAGTGGGAAAAGTCTCCCATAGCTGAAATTATAACTTCAGACGTGCACTACTTCAACACCAGTGCACTAACAATGGAATAATGACAGAAAATAATATTTTTAGAATTTGGAGATATTTTAGTCACAGAGCATCATTTTTGTGCCTCGATTATATCTATTTTTCCTGCATCAGCATTCTTTGTGCAGTGCTGCTTGCTGTAACCCCTCCCCCTTTCAACTAACCCCATGTTACTGACTGAAACCCATTACTCATTTCCTCTGTAATCTAAACTTGCTTTTTTCTTATCAAAAATACTAAAGAAAAAAAAACTGCAAAGCTTGGAAAGAACGAGGCAGCTGTGACCCTCTCGCCCAGTAGGGCCACGCACAACTTGTAAACACTTTCATTCACACATTTTCTTCATCTGCTACTCAAGTCTGATCGATCGATAGCAACGGAGCGTAATCGGCTCCAAAAAAAAAGGCCTGATTGGGTGGAGTGTAAGTGAAGGCACCACGGAGCAGACAACAGCGCACTGTGTAGATCTATATGTAACTAGATGAACACACACACACACACGTACACACTCAGCAGATTCATTGCCGTACTAGTTTGCATGTATATTGTATGGTCACTTAGACAGGAGGAACGATGCAGGGTGCAGCAGGGCGCACGTGGACCGTTTCTCCGCTGTAGAATTTCATAGTTGGAGTCTCTTTAGAAAGTGGGAAACTGTGATGAGTTTGGAGCCAGATGAAGACCATTTCAGACCCCGAGTCGACCTCCACGTTCTCATTTTACCGGTTTAGAGAGGAAAATTTGTTTCCATTTGCCAAGGAGCTGAAAAGGTGTCTCAAAAAAAAAAAAGCTTAAAATGTGAAGAGAATTCCTTACGATGGCGTATTGCGTGGAAAGGTTGGGGGCTGACATGGAGCTCGCTGGCGAAACTCACCCCTTTCCAAAGAGGCCGATGCAGTCTGACAGTTTGTCTTTGGTAGCGTTTCCGATTTTTCCAGCACAGTAGAGGTGTTTCATACCGGTCTAATAGTGGTTGTAGTGCATTAGTTTTTGGGCCAGCGCCAGCTGGCGTTAGTTTCTGGTTTCTCTGTGAACAGTCAGGGAGGGTCGCCGCCCTCTGCAGTGGAACGTCAACTTTGATGGACGAGAAAGAAAAAAAAAAAAAAAAGTTTTTGAACTCTGTTACAGTGTGCCATGCCCTGATGAGGCGTGTGATATTGCAGGTTTATTTCTTATAGCACATGTTTTTTTGTGAATTACATTTTTGAAGACATTTTTATTAATATTATTATTATTATTATTATTGTATCTGCGCCATGTTAGTTCTGGTTCTTTATTTTTCCAAGATTCAAAATGTATTGTAAATGTTTCTAATAAAACAAAAATGAAATGATCTCCAACTCAAACGGATTGTGTTTTGTTTTGTTTTTTTCTTCTTGGCGACGCAAATCCTGATGGCTAAATTGATCTTTTGATAATGACTATTAATATTTAATATCAGTAATTAGAGGCACAATATCATTCTCCAGCACTTTGCAAACATCTTCAGTTACACTGGACAGTAGATGTTCTCGTCCAGCCCTGTCAATAATCTGAACAACAATAATCACGATTCCTAGAAGCGCTTGAAACCTATAAAAGTTAACACAATTTTTTTAAGTGCTTGAATTTTGTAATAAATATAGATGCACAAAAAGAATTCACTTGTGATCAGAATCTGACAAAATTCAGTCTAATCGGCTTAATGGGCTGCTTAATGGGCTGCATGGTGGCGCAGTAGTTAGCGCTGTTGTCTCACAGCAAGAAGGTCGCAGGTTCAAATCCCAGCTGCGGCCTTTCTGCTTGGAGTTAGCATGTTCTCCTCATGCATGAATGGGTTTCCTCTGGTTTCCCCCACAGATTGAAACATGCCTGATAGGGTGATTAACTGCTTTGGATAAAAGCATCTAATAAATTAAAATAAAATGTGAAACTAAATTCTGATTTTAATATTTGTGTAATGTACTCACCGTCACATCTTCCATGTGAAAAATTTAAACTCCACAATTTAAGCTCAATCTGAATTTCTTTAAATAAAAATGTTGTTAATTACATTTAGTTGCTGAATCAGATTCATATAAAATCTATCAGGTTACAACTGAACAAACATCAGAATCGACCCCCCAAATCAGAATCAGTGCATTAATACTTAAAACTTGAAGAAATTTATTAAAAGCATTTGATACAAGCAGGTGAAATAATTGTGAGGGTATCTGTTTTGTTCATGGTGTGTGAATCTTCACCATTTAAAGGAGCTGGAACATCATGGAGGTTAAGAACCCTGAATAATGGGTCAGATCTGCCCAGTTTAAAACTGAAGAGACGTAGAAATGAGCTATAACAAATAGAATTTATTTATACATGTGCAGTCCAAATATACATATAAGAGAATAGAGGTTTAAAAAGTCCTGACCCACACCACCCAGTTTAAGACTTGTGAAGTGAACAGAAGTCTGTGTTGATGTTGAAACGCACCAGCAGGACAAACACCATCTGTGTCCATAACCTTTGGATTTAATCAAGCCCCTCCCTCTAACGCCACCATCCACTCTCTCTTTCCTCATCTATTACGCTATTAGATACTAACAAACCCAATCCTGGCTGCCGAACACAACCCCCACCCCTCGGAGAGGAAATAAAGACAAGTGAAAGTGAGGGCAGACCTCAGGGAGATCCCAGAAGACCCAGTCCTGTTCCAGAGATGGAGAGGAGTAGGTGAGCAGGCAGTGGAGGATTTCATTTACAGTAAAACAAGCCATCTCGGGTACATCAGAGACCACAGGAGCAGGGCAGGGCTGAGTGCCCTCGCTATCTCA
Organism: Callopanchax toddi; assembly: GCA_006937965.1. Classification (NCBI taxonomy): domain Eukaryota; kingdom Metazoa; phylum Chordata; class Actinopteri; order Cyprinodontiformes; family Nothobranchiidae; genus Callopanchax; species Callopanchax toddi. The sequence continues at coordinate 697,598 of SSNR01000256.1, read as the reverse complement.
TCCCCTGAAATACTATCCACTCATCCCAGCTAGCAGTTAGCAGCTCCTGGTCGGCCGTGCATTTAAACCAATTCCCGAATCTTTCCCGCTGTGCCTGAAGGTTGAAAAAGGTGAATCGCCACTAGCCGAGCCAACACTCTAACATGCACTGCAGTTAGCCCACCCACCAACAATGCAACCATACCACCTTACTTAAAGTTGATGTAGTGCAAAGCTTTCAGGAGTATGACTCATCTGTGGTGCACAAAGTGCATGAAGGGAAGGAGAAGCTTCCAAACGAAGATCAAAGGCAATCAGAAATCACGTGTTGCTGTTAGCGAGGGAAGCTATCGGCCTGCTGGAGCAAAACTGACCAAGATTCACCCCGTTCGTTTAGGAAAGGTGATTTTTAGATTAGAGAAGTATTTAAAAAAAAAAGTCATATCCTCTTACAGTGAAGAAATTAGTGTAGAAAAATCAACCAAACCCTCAGCCAAACAAAACCATCTAGTGTTCAATAAATACGGTGAGGGACATTATCGGCTAGACTGAAAAAAACTAAACAGGAAGGACAGTTGTGACAGCAGGATGCAATTCAGTCTTTTAGAAGTGGACTTTCACTGCCCAGGAGTGAGAAACAGAAAGGAAGCATTTACTAGCTTCTAAAATACAACTTTAAAGGAAGGAAAGTCAGAAAAGACAGAAACCGCAATGAGTTAAAGAAGCAAGTTAAGTTTTACGTTAGACTGTGAATCCTACTGATGTAGCTCTGTAAAGACCCGTTTTAAAGCACCTCACCTGGTTTCGTTCTACTCACACTAACCCTCCCTCCTCACACATCCTGTCTAGTCATCTAAACCTATTCACCATCCCTCGTTTAGTGCCAACCCCCACCTCCAGACCTGAACCAGACTACAGACAAAACAGTTTTAAGTGTCCCTGCATGACTGTCACTACCTGTCTCTCCATCTCCCCTCTCCATCTGTCTGTCTATCTGCTGGTTTCTCTGCTGAGGCGAAGGAGGAAATCAGTGGTGGAGTCTCAGTTGGACTGGCAGCAGGACCCCTTACTGGACGAGCTCTGGGTGGGCTCAACTGTGATGGGGACAACGTTGGAGGCTGGCGAGAAGTCGGAGTTGCTCTGTCCTGACATCTGCCTCTGTGACACGATGTTGTAGATGGCTGTGGCAGAGAGAGGAGTGGTGAGAGGAGATGAGTGACGAGTAGATGCCAATAAATCCAAGCAACAGTGGGACATATTGTGAGAAGGACAAACTGCATGGCAAAACTGAACAACAACTGTTGTATCCAGGCTCCTGGCAGCAGAGGGGAATTCTTTCCATCCTAAACTGGCAGCGTTATGTTGTGTGGAAGGATCAAGTTGGTTTAGGCATTTCATAACGCTACAGCTAAAACGACTAAAAGTGGAGCATCCTTGGTCACCTGCAAGCTCGGAAATGACTAAAGGCTCATTTTTAACATTCAAATCCAACCACAAAGTTCAGCGTTGCCTTTTTGATGGATTTATTCTCTCTACCCTCCATGTTTCATCCAGGACATGCTACTGTGTGCAGCCCAGAGAGTGACCAGCTAGAGCAGCAAAAACTTTAAGTATTTTGATTTGATTGATGCATTTCCTGTTATTGTTGCTACTAACTTTGTTCTCTCTGTTTTTGAGATGTTGACTGTCCCTGTCCAGTGTTTGTCTCTTTCCTGTCCTCTCAGACCCCAGAGGAGGAGGCTCCGCCCATTCGGAGGTTTCTTCCTGTTCAGAGGGAGTTTTGCTTCCCACTGTCTCCTCAGACTGGGGGATTACACTGAAGTCATGTTTCAGTCCAATCAGCTGGTTCCTTCATAACGGGACAGTTCGACTATTTTATAATTAAGTTAATTTTATTACAGCTGAATTACATTTATTGCAGTCAGTCGACCTGAAATGACCTGGGTTTGAGGCTTTGAGATTACTTTTGTTGTGACCTGGCGCTTTAGGCATAAACTGAATTGAATTGTTCCAGGACCTCTGCTTCTCCGGAACATTTCTGAGAGTCACTTAGCTAAACTATGGCTTAGAAGTCTCTGTGGTGGTCTGTCGATCCATTTGAGGGGAGTGTGTCTGACTCACTGCTGCTTTCTACCACTTTCTCTTTGAACAGCCACATTTCAAACAAAAAAAACACAGTCCAGAAATAAAAGCTACTTGTGAACGTTTAAGGTGAATCAAGATTTGTGGTTCTGTCAGGTGACGGAACCATACAGGCAGTGATGACCCTCTGACCTGTGTTCTGCTACATGAGCTACGTTTCCTCTGCTCCACTGGGTCTACAGTTCAGCTCTTATTGGCGCTCTAATGCACTGCTTTTCCTGCCTTAATGAGCTAATTAGCAGCGTTAACTCAATGGGGCTTATTGGTTTGAAGTTTTTATGAATTAGAAATAAGTGACAAATCAGTGGTGTGGGCAGAATGGTCAAACGCCTCGAGCAGGATGCTGAGGATTCAACATGGAGCAGAACATAAACAGCAAGTGGCTCAAGCAGACTGATGGCGTAGGGAGACTCGAGTGGAGGCGCCACTCGCCTTTGGACCGTCCCTTCAGGCACTCCAGGGGCTGACGGAGTCATTACAATCGCCTTTTACCCTCTATGTTATCAAATATCTGACAAAAAACCCTCCACTTATAGTGTGGCTGTGAACCTCCTGAGGAGGGAGCTTGTGGACATTTTCATGAGTGAACATTTCTGAACAAGAGTAAGAAAACATCTGGTGAAGAGGGAACTGAGTGAAAGTCCAGCTGTTATCAGCTCCCTGGTGTTTAAACATCTTCATGCAGGCTTAACAACTATTCATATTTATACCCTTAAAGAAAGATCCAGGAGGCTCTTTAACAACAGCATACAGTCAGAAGATGAATGCCACGAAAGGATTGGGTGGAATTTGCTGCCATCTAGTGGCGAAAGTTAGGTGTTATATAATGAATCTGATTCAGATTCAGGGTGCACTACAATCACACAAAATCATGTTTTTATTATTATTCTACAAGGCTTAAAAACATCATTCCTCAAAAGCTGAACTTACTTTATGATTTAATACGAAAACAGGATGAAACGTGTAGAAAAGTAAGCCTGACCTGTGAGGATCGTCTGAAAAGCCAGTTCCACGTTAGAGGAGTCTAATGCTGATGTCTCCAGGAAGGACAACCCATGTTTCTCTATAAACAAACAGAACTGCATGTTAAAAACTATTATTTACTCACAAGCACAAAGTTAAAGGGATGTCTGGGTCATTCTGAAGTGGCGTTCTAGGGGTCTGGTGTGGACAGACTATGCGAAGTGATGCTGCAAGTTTAGGATCTTCCAAAAACCCTTAAAACAAAACTCTTAAGTTGATGGTGTTCATGCTGCTCCAGCGGCGCGTGCACTAGTGTAGTAATTCAGATGTTTCGGTTAAAACAAACTTATGCAAAATTTGTAGATGTTTACAAACAGGAAGTATAGCGTTTTAATGCATCAGTATGAATTCCTTGAGCAGAAGTTATTTTTAAAACCTAAAAATTAGCCACTAATTTGCAGAAGTGTCTCTCGTCATCTGACTGAGTATTTCTCTGATCAGGACCACTTCCTGTTTCTAGAGACAAGAGGTGCGTTCGAGATGAGCCAGTTCTGCGCAGATTCGATCACCGGTGATCGGCGCGCATTGAATGCCGGTTAGATTTCTGTCCGACTTGACGCCGACTTGCTCTGATGTCATGCCTACGTAGGCAACAATAACCTCGTGAGATCAAGGCAGCCACAGATTTTGAGCCAGGCGGCTGCAGTTGCTCTCCACCGGCTGCAAAACCGAGGGCATGACGGGAAACGCCTGGCTCTCACCTGATCTCAGATCTGATTGGTTCACGTTTTGATCCAAACATCCTGTGGCAGAATGCAAAATGTTGTTATATATATATATATATATATATATATATAGTGTAAATACATGCCACGTTGATGATGTCAACTATAAAGGCCACAATGAGAAATGTGATTTGTTTCAAAGAGTTTTCAGTAGGGACTGGTTCCATTTTCTATAAAGTTCAAACAAAACTACTGTCTAATTTTTATAATCATATCATTTAGTACAGAGCATCATCTTGTTTATTTTCTTTGATATGATCTCTCTGGATATATGTCTATTATTTTGTTTACTTTATTAGATACTTTGTATCTTGTTCACGCTTGAATTTGTTTTGAGATACTTTGAACTTCAAAGATTTTGGAAAAAATGAAAACTCATCCGCTATTACGGACATTAACGCGATATCTTCAGCCTTATCATCACCCACGAGCTACATTTAGGAAAATCTGTCCGACTTAAAAGCAGACTTTTGGCCACGCCCCCTGCTGCGTCCGCCTGCTCTCGTCTGTTTTCCAGGCGAGGCGCAGTTCATCTCGAGCAAGCCTTACGTCTGTTTTGAGTGATGTCACTGGAAATGTCTCTTTAGGAGTCCTACATGATTTAGCTGCTTCTCTGCTCTAACACACCTGATTGGATGGCTGAACCTGTTCGGCATGTTGTTAAGCTCTGCAGGAGCCTGACAAACACACACCGATTTAATTCAGGTGTGTTGCAGCTGGGAAACAACTAAAACATGTAGGAGAGCAGCCCCTGAGGAGTGGAGCTAGAGACTTCTTTACAGCATCACTATCAGCTGGTGATCAGAACTTAGAGTTATATTCATTAGTGATCAGCCAATCTGAAACTCAAAATCAAAGACTTTTTGTTTCCCCAGTCAGTGAACTCACCATTGCTAGGCGCTAATTCATGCTAGCAATAATAGATCATCTATGTGGAAGTGAAAACATCCAGAATTTCAAGTTAATCAGAAATATAAATGAATGTATTCTGTTCTTTATGATGAATCGGAAGCACCCATAATTGACTTTAGCTGGTCAGCGCTCTACAGGAATCACTAATATGGTAGAGCCCAATAGAATATGCAGTTTAAAAATGGTGCAGACAAGAAAAACACTGTAGAAAAATCTCAAAATGTTGTGCACGAGCTGACAGGATAAACTGATCCCTAATCAGGTTCTTAATAACAGTGATTGATTGTAGAGGTCACCAACTCCAGTCCTCTAGGCTCGGCTACCATCCTGAAAACACCCGATCTAAATGAATGGCTAATTAACAGGCAACTTGGTGAGGAGGTGATTAAATCATGTGGTTCAGGTGTGCTGGAGCAGGAAACGTGCAGGATTATAGCCCTCAGGGACTGGAGTTAGTGACCCCTGACCTAATGAATCAGTTTCAGAAAGGCCAGTAAAGACTTGTCGTCTGCTGAATGTTCTCAGACAAACTAACGTTCCCTCGCTCTGATGATACCTGCAAAGCTCTTGGCCTCGTCTGTGGGCACGGCCCTTAGGTGGCGTAGATCACTTTTGTTGCCCACCAGCATGATGACGATGTTGCTGTCTGCATGGTCCTGCAGCTCCTTCAGCCAGCGCTCAGCGTTTTCGTAAGTCAGGTGCTTGGCGATGTCGTAGACCAGGAGAGCTCCGACGGCTCCACGGTAGTACCTGGAACGTCAGGTCAGAGACACAAAACCTCAAATGGAGAACATTTCTGGTTCCTGTTCCAGAAGGGTTCTCTGTGGAGGTCTTACAAAGATCAGACTATTAACTACTCACGCTTGGAAAGATGGTTAAAAGAAAATAAAGTTGTCAAAAATAGAGTATTAAACTTTAATCAATTTTAATTAATTTCCGACAATGCTGGTCAGTGATACTGAGGTTCTAAAAAGAAAAACTGATTCAGTCAAAAACATCTTTAGTTGTCTTTTATTACTTACAGAATAAACGGGTTTAGCTCTATGCTTCTGATTACACAAAAACAAAAAGATGACGATCAAAGTCCAGAGTGACTCGTTTTGGTTTTTTGGACCACCTCCTCAGAACAGCCTTCTTTAAAGGGACAATTCAGTCATTCTATCAGAGTAAGGACCACACTGCTTAGTGTTATATCTGCACCTCAAGAAAGATAACAAAAATATCAGCTTCCATTTCAGCCACTCCCATTAGTTTCTGCTGCATGAAGACTGATAGACTAAACCAGACTGTATTTAAAGGGATATTTCAATCATTCTGAAGTGGCGTTCTATTAGTTATTCATCTACAGTAAGGACCACACCCACCAGTGACATCACTCAAAGCGAGGCGAGTCTCTGGAAACAGGAAGTCGTATTTCTGTGGTTTGAGCTGAGAAACAACCTCTCATTGTTCTGTACCTGTACACGACTGCTGTCATGGAATGATACGAAAAACTTATCAAGACAAACAGGTCAAACTGTCATTGGATGATTATATTTTATATATTGGATGATTATATTTTATATATTGGATGCTAAAGACATATTGTTTTACTTCAGTGAGAATCTATTTGACAGGTATGTTGATTTTTTTATTTCAACTTCTCAAAGTGGCAAAGTGCAACGGTCTAACAAAACTAAACTTTTCACTGGTTAAAATTCATATCAATATATTTTGCAATTGCATTATTAATCTTAACAATAAGGAAGCAACAACAAAAAATAATCCTGTTCTGATCTCATTTTCTCTACTATTATTGTACAGCAGCAACAGTTTTATTATTTAAAAAAACTCTTGCTTAAAAAGTCACACTGATGCATTAGAACCTTATATCACCTGTTTTTAAACCTCTATAATTTAGCATGAGACCGTTTGTTCAGGTTATGGTGTTTATGCCACTGCGGCTGTATGTACAGTAGTGCAGTAAAGGCTAAAATATACTGTTGTGTCATGGCGCGAGGAAAACCTGACATCATAAAACAACTTTGTGGTTTCTTATATCCACTTGAGGCACTCCTTGAACCACTGCACTTCACTCCAAATACAGTGGATATGCTAAAGTTTGAGCAGATTTCCATCAACTGGAAAAAAGAGAGAAAAAAGTTCAGTTAAATCTCTCTCGTTCTTTTTTTCTTGCACTCTCTTGGGCTCAGTATTCTCTCTCTCTCTCTCTCTCTCTCTCTCTGTGTAGCGCAAAAGAAGATACGAAAGAATAGTGAAGGTCATGGGTGTAGATTTAACCTGGACGGAGGTGAGGTGTCCCCACCAATAACTGTCTTGAACCAAGGGTGCAGAAGTGCTGCATCCCCGCCTATAATTTGTGCAGCCCAGTGGACCAAGGTGCTGTGTGCTGACCTGTGTCCAGGTGAAGGAGGTGTGTCTGGATCGACTGGCGCGAGCCACTCACCCCGACAGTTCCTGCCCTGGGTCTGGAAGTGGCCCGGACCAGGCTGGGCCGGTCGCAAGCTAAGCTGTGCTTCCTGTTGCCCCCCAGTTTATAAACAGTTTTTCAGTCATTTTGTTCACTATTAAGGGGATACTGTTGGAGTTCAAGTATTAGATTACACCCCTGTGACTAATCTTCTGTCAGATTAAATATTTTGCTTTAACCCCTGGTCTAAATCTACCTGGAGCCCCACTCCAGACTTTAGCTCTCTTTTTTGCCTTCACTTAGAGATCTCAGATTTTTATAAATCTTATGAGAGATTGGTTCATCCACTCTGATAGGTAGCCAGGAATTTCTGATCATTTCAGAGTCGTAATGCTTTCATTAATGAACTGAGCAGGTGCCTAATCTCCCTCTGACGAACCCACCTCCATTGCTTTCTCTGCTCCTCTTCAAATCTCTGTCTAGATCCTGCAGCCTCGTCTCAGTGAAACACGTGATATTCTGGCTGGATCCTCATCAGAGCTTCAAGCTCATCCAAGTTTTTCAAAGAGATCTCATTAGAATGACTTTTAGGGTTAGGGTTAGCCGTTTTAGCTGCTAATTTGTCACTAATCTGCAGCAGTCTCTCTCCCCTGATCTGACTAGCCAATAGTAATGCTCCAGTCAGAGGACCACTTCCTGCTTCTGAAGACTCTGCCCTCTTTGAGTGATGTCACCAGTGGGTGTGGTCCTTACTGTAGATAAAGAACTGATAGAACGTGACCCAAACATTCTATTAAGACGTGAAGGCAGCAGTCTAGATGTTTTTATTGTTTTACTACTAGATTTCTTATTTTTCCTCTAGCTCTTTATTTAAATACACTCTTTTTTTGAAACCTGTGTTTGTAGTTTGATCATTTTTACCTCATTAAACCTCCTTAAAATGTTTCAACTTTAATTTTGTGATTCTTTTATTTGGTTTCTAACATGAAGAAAATCATGTTTTAGATCTTTTAATGATTAAGCTCTTCTGTTTCTTGTAATCGAGTCTTTTATTTAGAACACAGTCATTCATAATAAACCCTGTGATGCTTTGTGTGCAGAAGCTAGTGGGAGTGGGTGTATGACAAACATTATTCATCATTCTGAGGCACATAGATCTATGGGTCTGTCTAAATGCTGGATGTGGCAGACTTGTGTGAAGACTCTTAAACTCACGCAGACGTGATGGCTCTGTATCGCTCCTGGCCGGCTGTGTCCCAGATCTGGGCCTTGATGGTTTTGCCTTCTACTTGGATGCTGCGCGTGGCAAACTCCACTCCGATGGTGCTCTTGCTTTCCAAGTTGAACTCGTTGCGGGTGAAGCGGGACAGCAGGTTACTCTTTCCCACACCAGAGTCTCCAATCAGCACCACTACGGAAAAAATCAGGACTTTCAGACACAAAACTGGAACAATCAGAACAAATTGAGTCCTTTAGACTCTACATTTAGATCCAAGTGTGTGGGAACAGACCATATAATGTGAACATGACTGTTACAGCTATGCAGCCCACTGCAATACAGAAACTAAACAATCTTATACACCTTGTTGGTAATGTACTGGAATGGCTCAGTGTCAGGACAGAACTAAAAGTCTGGGGGTTTCCACCAAAAACACAGAACCACCTGATCTTACTAGGATGTCTAGTCAGACTGAACTAAAACAATCCAGGTAAAACCGCTGATCCAGCTTTGTTCAGATGACCGTTAGTAGTGGTGCAACAGATCAAAAAACTCACAGTTTGGATCATACCACAGATTTGAGTCATGGATCGGATCATTTTTTGAATCAGCAAAAAGAAAAGACAAATAACTTTGCCCTCTATTTATTTTGTAGGGTTGGAGAGAAGGATGGAGGATCCCTCAGCTGCTCCGTGCGCGCATCAGAGAAGTGATCAGAGATCGATCAGCGATCCTTTGTTCTGATCAACTAAATGACTGAGTCCGATAGTGTGACCCTGATACGTGATGGCAAAACGAACGCCGTTCTCAGAGGGGAATTATCAGCAGACTCAAAGACAGAGTGAGGAGCTCGGACACTCAGGAGAGACTCAAGAGTAGAGTCGCTGCTCCTCCATATTGAGAGGAGCCAGTTGAGGTGGTTCGGGCATCTTGTCAGGATGCCTCCTGGACGCCTCCCCAGGGAGGGGTTTCAGGCATGTCCTGCTGGCAGGAGACCCCCAAGGTGCACCCCTAACCCTTAATCTAAAGCTACATCAGCTGAGGCAGCAAAGATCAAAGGGAACTTTTACTTTTTCATATTTTGGCTTTAAAGGGTTAAAACAACTTATGTAGGGGAGGCAGTGGCTCAGGCAGTACAGCGGGTTGTCCAGGAATCAGAGAGTCACTGGTTCGATCCCCAGCATCTGCCAGGTTACTCTGCTGTTGTGTCCTTGAGCAAGACTCTTTACCCACCTTACCTATGTGTAAACGTTGGTGGTTGTTAGAGGGGCTGATGGCACAAAATGGCAACCTGGCCTCTGTCAGACTGGCCCAAGGCAGCTGTGGCTACCATGTAGTTTACCACTACCAGAATGTGTGTGTGCATGACTAATGGAATCTGTTAAGCACTTTGAGTATCCTCTGATAAAAAAAACATATGAGATCCAATCCATTAATATTGATTGTTGTTTACTTAGTGGATACTTTTATCCAAAGCGGCATGTTGTGGTCTGTGTGGAGTAACACCTAGAGGAAACCCACACATACATGTGAGAGAACATGCCAACTCCACGCAGAAAAGCTGCAGTCGGGAATCAAACCAGCAACCTTCTTGCTGCGAGTCAGCAATGCACCTGTCCTACATGTTTTTGAAGTTTCTCTGCTTCAACACACCTGATTTAGATGAACAAGTCATTAAAAGGCCTCTGCAGAACTTGATGACATGCTGAGCAGGTAATTCGGTCATTTGATTGAATCAGGTGTGCAGGAGCAGGGAAACCTCTAAAACATGTAGGACAGGGGGGCCTTGAGGAGCAGGGTTGGGAACCTCTGATTAACGGTCTCATGCTAAATTATAGAGGTTTACAAACAGCTAATATAGCCTTTAACACATCTGTACTACTTTTATGAGCAGTTATTTTAAATACCCCAAAATTAACCACAAATTTGTCACTGTTTGAGGCGGCGTCTCTCCTGATCTGATGAGCACTGCTCCGGTCAGAGGACAACTTCCTGTTTAAAGAAACTGCTTGCTTTGAGTGATGTCATTGGTGGGTGTGATCCATACAGTGGAAAAAAAACTGACAGAACATCACTTCAAAATGCCCCAAATATCTCTTTAAATAACAAAAAGGAGGTGTGTCAACAAATATCAATCATTCTGAATGTATAAAGGGTTATATATAAAACCAAAGGGACATAAATATTTAATCATGGAGGAATGTAAAGATATCACTGATATGAAACATGTTATTATTCAAATAACAGAATAATATGTTAGAATAAATCCAAATAAGGCTGCAAACGAAGAAGAAAAACCTCAGTCTGCCCTGAGCGACGGCCTCTTTGTGTTCAAATTATATCCAATAATTAGTCGTCACCGTGAACACTTCCCTTTTAGAGCAAAAGCAACAAAACCAACAACGTCTGGTAACCTTAGGAACAACTAAACCAGCCGAGTGTAACGAGCTTTTCAATCCACCGCTCAACAAATTCAACATGAAGAAATGTGCTGTGTCCGACCGACGGCTCTGCTGAACGCTGGTCTGCTGCCCTTTCCCACATTCAGACCAGAAGCTGCTCGTTACCCTTAAAGCGAACAACAGGCTACAGAACAGTCTCAGCTGTTGACTGGATTTTCAATGAACTCATTTCATTATTTGGCATTTAAATCAAACTGAGTCATGACATGTTTTTGTTTCTCGTCTAATTTTATACTTGTTCGTTTGTGTGTGTGTGTGTGCGAGCAGCACGTTTCTCAACATTTGTTTTTTAAAGTGCTCATAAATGAATTTGACTATATTTTTGAGACATTCGTCATATCCATGGACAATCTGGCAAAATGCAGGAAAGCGAGGTGAAAGTTTGAGATGTCGGGTTAAAACTGCTGTTTTCTCATTTTTAAAGCACATTTATCAGACAACTGATTTAATCATGAACTGGAAAACATTACTAGTTAGTGTCACTCGCATGTTTTCATCTATACAAGTGGAGGTGGTTATGCATAATAAACTCCAGCCGTTTAGGTGCATAAAGGATCGTAAATCCTTCCTCCCAGCAGCTGTTGACTTTATAACCATCACTGCTCTCCTAACAACCTCAATAAGTCTTTACATCTCTACTTGTTGTTTGCACTGTTAAATTTTTATTTTTATGCACAAATATGCACACCATTTCCCCCACTCAGTCCTTAAATAACAATAAATCTATTCCATTTCTCATTTTTCTGAATCAGAATCTGGTAATGGTAGTTTTAATGAGTTTACAGTATTTTAATATTATTTTTATGATGTAAACTTGCCTTTAATTTACAGTCTCTTATTCTTATTTTCTATTTTTTACACTTGTATGAATGTGAAGGCTTTGACTTGCCTGTCACTTTGCTGCCGGAGCACCTGAATTTCCCCACTGAGGGACAATAACAGCTATTTCTATTGTATTCTAATCACAATAACACAATTAAGTAATGATTACAACGAGTCACATCAGTACAGCCTCGTCCTGATCCTCCTTTAGGCCAGTACCACTCCTTTAATGCTCTGTGTCACGTCATGATGACAAAAAGCAGAAAAACTTCTTCGACACCCTGAACTGGACGTACCAAACCAGCATGTTGGAGAAGAATAGTCAGAAAACTACTTCCACCATTAGCAGGTGAGTCAGTTTGTCAAAGGGAACGCTAACTCAACACCACCCTGCTGTTGGGAAACAGGAACTTGTTTAGGGAATGTTGTAACTGAATTAACACACCAACCACTCTGTGTGTGTTTGCACTTCCATCTTCCACTCTAAAGGGAATTTAAGTTTACTGAACTATCTATTGTGTAACAAATACTAAAGAAATACATCTAAATTTTTCTTATATTCTAGAGTTTAGTTAGACTGAGAAACAGCGACTCATACAGGAAATAGATTTCATGAGGTAACGCGGTCGTTTTCCATTTCATCTGGCACAAAAGATCTTGGGTGGAAGAGAAAAACCATTATGCAACTCCTCCTAAGTGCTATGCTTCCAGACTGGTAACTTTATTACACACCCATTCACACACCTATTGTATAAATTGGATTTTTTGTTGTTGTTGTTGAATAAAATGAGAACTCTTTGTTAAATAATACAATTCTGCATGGAGGGATGCAGCCTGGGCCAAGACTGACTGAAAGAATGAAATTAAAAACAGGCGGTCTGAGAGTCTGTTCCCTGAGATTAACGGTCTCAAATCCCCCAAATTCACACAAAAAAGATCATTATTACATGTTTAATTTATTGTCTATTTCAGCAAGAATTCTTAATGTGGAGAACAATTCAAATAAACCTAAAAAACATTGAGTTTAATGTAAGTGACTTATTGTGGTAGTGAAAATGTGTATTTAAAGTGCTAAAAGAGATGCATCAGGATTACTTCCTGCCTCTTTCTGTAGGAAAACGTTAATGTGACTCACTAAGTGTCTCACATTATTCAGCAACGAGGAACAAAAAGGGAACAAAGGCAAAAATGTAAGGTATTTCTTGATTTAAACAAAACTCAGCACCACCTTTCTTTGAAATCTTTGTTTTTTTCCAGCAACGCTTAAGATTTAAATGAATCTCATCAGAGGAAAACCACACCATTGTGTCTGAGAGTGATTGAATGTAGTCTATCCTCTGGGACAGAACGCTGTCCACACACACCTCATGCAGGTATTTCCAGTTTAACAACACATGCTTGTTTAGTGTTCTATATTTGAAAAGGCCGTGAGTGCTTCAGTTCCCCTTGCCTGTGAGAAGGTAAAAGTATTTATACCAGAAATTCTAGCAATTATGATGACTGCCTCCAACCAGTTTGAGATGGTTTTAGTTCAATAATATGGACAAATGTCTGCAGGTGGATTAAAACTGATTGTTGGAGCATTTGAAAATAAGTATTTTCTCATTTTTTAAAACCACAAATAAAATATTTAAAACAAAATACTTGTTTAACGCAAATTCCAATTCCACATCATATGTCTTAATAAAATCTAAACAGAATTTACTGTAATCTTGTAGGTTTTCATCATTCTTGCACATTTGAGAATTGTGAGGAAAATAATTATCTGTCAACAAATATGTAATCATCTTCTTCTTTATGGGGCAAGATATTTAATAAACGCTTACAACCATAACTAAGATGATTAATTATCAAGAATTTTGTAATTAAACTAAACTCTTACTAGCAACAAAGCATGAAGATTTTAATTTACGTCATTTAAATGTTTGAGAGGACATTTTTCCATTACAGCTTCAAAAAACAACTTTTAATTATTAAAAACCGGGAGGATTTATCTGTTTTGACTTTTTTCTTTTTCTGCTTTCATTTAGAACATTAGGTATTATTTTGAGACTCTATGTATTGTAATTAGTTGGAAAAAAACATGAAGCTTGTAATGAGGAAGGAATTTAAGTGTACAACCACTCGGTTTGAGCAAGTTTGATAGAAATGAAATATGAAATGCTATTTTTTAAAATTTTACTGTTATTTCTTTCACATGTTTGTAATAATAATGAAATATTAGTTTAACTGGTATAATTGGAAATAACATTATGGAGGGTATTTTTTTGCTAAAAATTCCAACAAAGTTTTTGAGTAGGAACCTAAAAGAGTTCAGGTTTTTAAACCAAAACATAATCGTGAAACACTCAAATGTGTTATAACTTGAAACAGATTGCTTGTTGTTCGAATATATTGTTCTAATGACTCATTAGCTGTGATTTGGGTTTTTAAATAACATCAGTAAATGTTCAGGAGTCCAGCTAAACTAAACAAGATGGAGTGAATCAGGTCTGTTTTTTCTAAACTTTCTCCCAGAGGAGAACAGGTCCAGACTTTAAAGCCTGCTGAAGAATGTGTTGTTCTTTCTGTGGAGGCTGTTTTGACCTCTGATGGCCAACATCCATCTAAATGACTGCATCCTGCAGGATGATGCTCAGGACCCCCAAAACCTGCCTTCCGGGATCGTAATCAGCTGAGTTTGAAGTGATGGGAAAACTTCTAATAATCAGAGTCGATTCTTACAGCAGGTGTCCTCCTCTCTACCTGGACCTGTTGTCAGGCACGCCGAGGCAGGCTGAACCCACCGGCATCGAATGACACTTGTTCACAGGTGACGCGACATGTAGCCATCAAGCTAAAGGCTGAGAAGGAAAAAGGAAGAAAGGACCAACTCACCTTTAAAGAGATAGTCATACTCATCTTCTCTGTTCGTCATAGTTTCTCCTCTTCGGTGACTCTACGTTTCTATTTTATTTGAAACCGAACAAACTTCTGTCGTATTTAACCAACTTCGAAGCGAACCAACAACGACTTTAGCTTCGCGCGGAAAATGGTCAGTTTTCTCTCTCTCGGACGACAACGACGCCAACAAGTTCACCGTGAAAGGAAAACTGCGATGCTAAAGTTTTCAAATGTTATTAACCACAATAACGAGTAGAATCCAGGAAACTTCAGCACCGTCTTCCTCGTCCTCTGTCACTTGCCATTACCGAGGCGGCGACGTAACGTCGGTTTTAGCTACGCCCGTCAAAAACTCCTATTGGCCAGTGGCTAGTCGAAGCTTTGTCACTTGCCATGATGTGATTGGTCCGCTCTGCTGTCGATCACGATACCGGTAGTTGACTTGAATGACGTCGGGTAGCAACAGGTAACATCAAGCCACAGGGATTTTTTTCTTGAACTTTATTTTATTAGAATGGAATTATTCATTGGCCCTGCGGTGGACTGGCGACCTGTCCAGGGTGTCCCCCGCCTCTCGCCCCTTGACCGCTGGAGATAGGCACCAGCTGCCCCGCGACCCTCTGTGGAGGATTAAGCGGCTACAGAAAATGGATGGATGGATGGATGGAATTATTCATTTTTTCCAAAAGAATGAATATATATATATATATATATATATATATATATATATATATATATATATATATATATATATATATATATATATATACATATATATATAATATATATACATATATATATAATATATATACATATATATATAGAGAATTTTCCTTCCAACTTGTGCAAATAGGAGTTAGAAGTATGAACCTATACATTGAATGTTTTCCAACTGTTTACAATGTCTATCTATGCAATCATATCTAATGTTAATTAAAAACAGAAGTAGGAAAAAAAACAAATCCAAAATATCCAGTTCTTTTTTTGCAGAACCATCACTGTCCTGGATTCAACTGCTGTCATGTTGATATTTAAAATGTTTTATGTATATTAATTAAAATTGATGTATGCTTTTGCCTAGGTTATTTTGTTACACTTGATCAAATTTTGACCCCATAAACTGAAACACAGATTTTTTAAAGTGCTCTGACACCTGGAGGTTGTTTCTCATTGTAAATAAATCAACACAATGCGCTTACAGCTGCATTCAGACTGAACAACTGCAAACAGAGGGTGTCTGTAAAAAAGATTGAAGACCAAATAAATTTTAAAAAATCAACATGCATTTACATTGACTAAGATACACAAACACTTTGTAGCGTCACATAATTTTTCCACAGGTTGACCTGCATCAGTTAATCATATAAAGGAGAAGTAACTCATTTTTAAATCCTGCAACTAGAACTGCTGACTGATGTTTTCATTTGCGTGTATGAAGATGTGATATGACCACTACAATTAGAATGTTCACTAGAACACCAGTGTCCTCTGTTGTCATCATAAAACAAAATATCCTCCAAGCTGATCAAAATCTCCATCTTTAAACTCAACCAAACGTTTTCCCCAAAACTAAAAAGAAGAGCATAAATACTGTTTGTGTTGTGATCACTATCAGACTCAGGTGCCTCCTGGTCGCCCTCTTTTGGAAGTTTTCCAGGCACTGGGAAGAGACCCCAGAGTAAGGACAAACTCCCTGAAGGGATGATGTATTCTGTCTGGTCTGGGAAGCCTGGGATCCCAGGAGGAGTGTTGCTGGGAGAGGGATGTCTGGGTTTTCCTCCTGGACCGGTTACCTCTGAAACCTGATCTTGGATAAGCAGAAGATTATGGCTGGATGGAAAAACATCACAGCCTAATGCTCTTTCCATAATTTTCAAAAAGAGTTATGAAACATTTTCTCTACTTTAGAAATTATTAAAAAGAAAGAAAAAAATCAAAATTTGAATCTTTAGGTGTAAACATGTTTTTTTTTTTTTATTACATTTTTCATTCTCTTGTCTACTTTTTGTTAATTATTATCTGATTATGTTTCTCAATAAAGTTCCCTTTAAAAAAGAAGAAAAACAGGGAGTTTTGCTGGATTCATGAACATCAGGAGAACAGATGTGGGTAAAGCTCCCAGATCCACTGAAGCACCATGTTCAAAATCCATAGCTGTTGATTCAGGGTTTCCCCTAATGTAAACCATGTAGGCTAAAAACACAACAAGAGATAAAACAGAAGGAAGATGTTTAATACAGAATGATCCCAGGACAGCACAGATAACACTTTTTTAGATCAATGTTTACCTGCTGCTGCAAAGGTTTGTGGGGAAATTGCATCTGCTTTAGCAGCATGAATCCATGAGCTTCAATTGAGTTATTTTTGTCATCTTCATATTCTTAACCCTTTATTGTCGACAAAATAGCAACAAAAGTTTTTGTAATGTAATATTTAGTATTAACAGTGATGTAATAATTAAAAAGTAATAATAAAGTAACAATCCAGAGCACATGGCATCCATTTCTTCCATCAGATCTGAAGAGTCCTGATCCGGCTGGCTGTTTGTGGTTCTGGTCCATCCCAGGTGGAGCAGTCAGCACCACCTCCTGATCGGGTTACAACCTGTGAACTGTAGAACCTGATACGGGTTGCTGTGGTTCTATCAGATGTTGATGGATGAAGGTTCTGGATGTGATGCCATCAGAGGGATCAAAGGTCACGGCTCCTCTAAATGCCTACAACCACACGTCCACATCATGCACCTGTTTGTTTACCTCATCATTAACCTGAATGGCTTTTGTTCTAACCTTTACTAAAACTTAGAGCAGGTCAGATATGAATTAACCAACATTAAAGTATTTTTTTTAAAAGATCAATAAAACCAGTTTTAGAAAAAGAAAACTGGAACTAGATGTCTGTATTATTTATCACATCCTCTATTTGACACTAGTCTCGTCTTTACTCCGTCCAGGGACCGTAGATGATGTTTGCAGAACATTTGATCAAAATACAACGTCCCTGCAAAATAAACCAATTTAAAAGAAAAGAAAAATGGCCACGCACCTCCTTTTTACCGTCGGTTATTCAAACCTCCTCTGAACCATAAACTGTCAGCTCATTCAGTAACTGATATCACATTCTGAACAGGAAGGTTAAGAGTTTGTCTCTTTTCATTCCATTCTGAGACGTTTAATCAGCAGGAACCTTTAACTTCCACCCAGCCAGAGGAAAACCAGACAGACCTCGTCTGTTCTCTGTTCAGTGTTTCTGTATCTTGAGATCTTTTAATGTGAGGTTGATGCTGTTTTGTATTTTATGAGAAAAGAAAGTGAGCAACACAGTCTCCAACTTTAACCAAAAGCTTGTTTTACACTGTAACCAGTGTTAATTAAAGCCTCAACGTTTATCACTGTGAATTTGGAGATTTTAGTAAAAGTCTCTATTTACTCTAATGTGAACAGATTTCACTAAGGTGGTTTTATTTGATATAAATATACATTTTCCATTAAGACAGCTTCAAAAACAGCACATTCCTGCTGTCAGGCGAAAACCTTGTATCTCCAAAAATTGAATTTTTCTTTCACGTGACATAAACCCATATGCTCACAGGCCCTTTTGGACACATTTAATTAAAAAGTCATCCATAACATCACTGATAAGATGTGAAAGAAGACCAGTAGAGCTGATTTATGTGAAAACATGAAAACAATGAAAAATGGAGCCTGAAAGCAACAAAATGTTATAAAGAACGTTTATGCTGCTCCCAAAATCACAGCCAAGCACATTCAGGGTCAGTTTCAAAGATTTAACTCTAAGCCAGCACCTACTTGAACACAACAATATCACTTTATCCTATAAAAGTTAATGTTATTGTGTGTTCCTAGAATCTAAAGTTGTTGAAACATACTTTATGTCATAAAACACCAATAAAGGAACTTACTTTTATTTCTCAACAGAAACACAGTCGGTTTAATGATGAAACCATCACTGAGAGCAAAACAAACAATATCAACAAACAGATGATTTTAGGAAAGAAATCTTATTTTAATGTCACAGACTTTTCTGCATGAATTATAAATAATCTCACATGTAGCAGATTAGTGTTTTGACCTTTGTTCAGGAGTGAGCAGATGTTTTTAAAATCAGCTCACGTGCACAAGCCCGCACAAGTCGTATATCAGTCATTCAAATCAGCATCGCTTCACCATTACGTTGGCAGTCGAGGTGCTGTGTCGCCTGTCTCTGGTCAGATTCCTGCTCAGTGTTGTGGATGGGCCCCTGAGGGACGGTGGGATCAGATGTTCCTGCAGCAGGGCTTCGTCTCCTCCGTGTGTTCTCTGGAGCTGTTCAGAGACACAGCGCTGATGGAGCCTCGGACCACTTCCTTACTGCTCACCTTCTTGTGAATCTCTGTGACATAAAACCAGCATTTACCATATATTTAGAGAAATAATTCTTGCATAGTCAGTGTCTTACCTGCAGCAAACAGCCGTCTCAGTTTGGATAACAGAAAACGTCATCAAGCTAACAGCTAACCAAAGAGAACAAATTTCCTTCCTCTCAACTTAAAGGAGCTGCTAAAGGAGACCAGCTGTTAGCTGATAGCAGCTAACAGCCGCTATTAGCGGCTAACGCTATGAGTTTCTCATTCACAAACTAATACTGTTACAAAAACATGACTGAAACCCCGAGATATTTAATCAATTTTGAGGATATGTTTTATCCTGAAAACAAGAGGAAACAGAAGGAGAAACAGGCAGATATTCAGTTATTTTCTTGTAAATTCACTCTTTTGCAATAAAGTTTTTTTTTTTTTAAACAGCGGAGGAGGGCTGACCCTGGTTGCAATAAAGTTAAAAAAAAAAACAAGTCAGCAAGTCTGTGTAGCAGGGCGGGGCTGAACCTGGTGCAGCTCCAACTTTCTGGTTCTGCAGAGAGCACCACTTGAAATAAAATGTTTTCACAAAAAATGAATAAATAAATATGGCTGGATCATGTGGGTTGTTGCAAATAAACTCCTCCCAAAGTTTAGTTTCAGCACCTTTGTGAATTTCCTTTGACAGTTTGAAAACTTCCTCATGAATGCTGTTGATGATTTGTCCTCAACAGTCGCAGCTCTGAGAGATATTTATGCTAACAGTGTGCTAAATCTCAAAAAGACTACGCTGCAATGGAGCAAATAAAGAAAGCAGAGACGACACACTGTTATCAGATTCACTTGGATTACACTGAGGAAGAACTGATGGTTCCAGAACAAAAACAAGTCTGAGGCTCAGCAGCCATGATGCACACAGTTAGCTTAGCAACACACACTGTTCACACTGTTAGGATGCCACTGCATCAAAAAACAAACAAAAACTAAAGCAAACCATCCTTTTAATTTTACAGCAACGTGAGCAGATCATCAGAGAAACACCACCCTAAATCTGACCATATTCAGTCACATCAGTAAGCAGAAAAAAGAAAGCTTACCTGCTAATACGCTGCTGAATGCTGCCTCCACGTTAGTTGACTGCAAAGCAGAAGTCTCCAGGAACAACAAGCCTTTTTTCTCTAAAAGACACAAACAAATCATGATATTAATCAACAAGATTTAGGTTTAAATCATAATGTTACAATAATTAAATAATAATGTTTCTGTATCACATAAGTTCATCAAACTCTGAATGAGTGATTTTTGTTTTAGGACATTTTCTCTTCATTTTTCCGATTGGAGCTGCAGCGTGGTGAGTGATTTTTGTCGATCTGGTTTGAATGCTGTGGAGGGGTTTGCTGTAACTTTTCTACTATTTAGTAGGGGTGCAACAGATCAGAAAACTCACGGATCGGATCAGTTCACGGTTTTGAGTCACGGATCGGATCAATTTTCGGATCAGCAGGATGAAAAAGAAAAGACAAAAAACTTTGCTCTCTCATTATTTTCTAAAACACTGAGCAACTTTTTTATGCTCAATCCTCATAAACACAAACTGCATTTAACTCAAGACGTCAATCTGATGCTTCAATAAAGTTTTGAATCATATTAAAACTAATTAATGGGGGAGATAGACTCATATGCCACCTCAGGGT
>SSNR01000256.1:593627-673653 GCA_006937965.1 Callopanchax toddi | reverse complement strand
GGGGGGGGGGGGGGGGGGGGTGCATTGTAGCTCCCTGCAGTAGCTCCACTTCCTGAAGCTGCCCCGGGAGGCACTGCACCGTTTCGCGGTGGTTTTATGAAATATTGACAACTTTGAGGACACAGTAATTGGCTCGAGGACAAGAGGCTTGTGGGTCGGATCCTATTGAGTACCTGATTTACAGCGTCGCCATGTTCACATGAGTTATTTACAGCAGCAGCAAGATGCAGCATTATGGTGCATGCTGGGTATCAAATCAAGCATTTCTAAATCTTTTTGCCAAAATTGATGTTTTGCAACAACTTGGCCAAGTCTCTCCTACAATGGAGATGTCTGACGGTGGTGTAAAGGTCTATAAAACAATATCACGTGGAAGTTTTAACTCTTCAACACAGTTTGGACTTTTTTAGATTTTTAATCTGGTCTGAAAGGATCAGACTCCAAAGCAGATTGTTGTCATCTTAAAACAGCTGCAATGTCCTAAATTCCAGTCCTAAATAGATCCATGCATCGTTATTACACAAACCTTTAAACCACCATTAGTTTCACTTTTTATGGTCATTTTGGTAGAAACACTAAAATCGGCTCCACCAAATCCCTGGATGCAGCAGCAGAAGGGATGCATTTTGTTACTGCTGCTGTTTATGACTGTAAAAAAACATGATTTCCATGTAAATAACCACAGAATTCTATTTATATAAGCTCAGATTTCTATGTAAATAACAACATAATTCCAAACCCCTGAAATGTGAAACTGACGTAAAGGATTATAAATGAGTCACATGAAGGCAGCAGCCCAGGAGGAAGTAACCTCTACTTCTCTGAGCAAACGCTGTCCAGGAAGTTTCTGATTAACAGAGATTATCTATAGATTTTACACAGACGCTTCAAAACGATGGGAAAACGTTGGTATTTCATCTCAACAGCTTTGCTATTCAACTGTACTAACCACATCCTAAACCACCAATCTGATCAGAGTGACGATGATGATGGTTCCCATCAGCTGATACAATCTAACACCAGTCAAGTTTAACCCTTTGTTGTCCAGGAACCAGGAAACAAAGCAGTTAAACCTGCCTGCTTTGCATTTTTTATTTATAAAGACAGTAAGAGTTGTAATTTAAATTATGCTACTACTACTACTACTACTAATAATAATAATAAAGTGTTTTTATCCAAACATTGACATTATTTAAAATGTAGTTAGTTTTTTCTACTTCACCTCAGTGCAGCTCTAATAAGATAGTGACTCTACCTGCAGGTTAAAGGAGGAAACAGGAATGCTGGGAAATTCACTTCCTTACTGACAGTTGTGATAGAAAACTGATATCATCCTAAATTTGCTTTGAATACGAAGCTGCTGATTGTTATAACGACTTAGCAAAGCAACAGGAAGTGAGTTTGTGTTAATCAAATACATCATAGATCAGCTCATGATCTGGACCAGTCCATTTGAATATTAGTTTCACACAAGATGCTCCTTATTGTGATATTTTTTGAGAATTTCTAAAAGGTATGGTGTGGTGGTTTGGACTCACGCTGAAGTGATGGCCCGGTACCGCTCTAGGCCGGCCGTGTCCCAGATCTGCGCCTTGATGGTCAGGCCGTTGAGCCGGATGGTCCGTGTGCTGAACTCCACTCCGATGGTCGTTCGACTGTCGTGACTGAACTCGTTTTTAGTGAAGCGGGACAACAGGTTGCTTTTTCCAACCCCAGATTCTCCAATTAGAACCACTGAAAAGGACAAAAATAATTTTAAGGCTTGATTTTGGATTTGATCATTGCAAAACTAAATCACCTGATCCTTTACAGCCCTTCACAATAAAAGCTTTGAGTCTAGGTGTGTCCTCTCTTTCTCCATAAACCTACAACCTGTCTGAGACGGGACTAATTACAGCACTGGGTAATACTTTATAACCAAACTGTGTAAACTCCCTGACACCCTGAGTTAATCACTAATCAAGCCAAGGCAGAGCTCTTACACCTTTGCTAAAATCAAATTTACAGGTACATGAAAAGCACACACTACAAAAGGGCTGGGTCAATAATTACAGGCATGTGTATTTATGACTATTCACAGGTGTTTTATCTGTAGGTTATTTTTATTTCAGGAACGTTTGCACACTTCCTGTTTTTACAGACATTTTTTACAGTGTACACATAGCGCTCAATAATATTTAACTTCAACGTCCCAAAGGTTTTTGTGCTGCTACCAATATCAGTTACAGTTTAAAGAACTTTACACTTTCAAAACCTTTCAAGGTGTGGTTTACTGAAAAAAAAAAAAAAGAAAATATTTTTTCCATGTTTTTTCTGATTGATACTGGTCACTGAGCTTTTCATGCAGGCTGAACATGAAAACAGTTTTCTACATGGATCTCCAGCGTTAGCTTCTTATAAAAAATAGAGGTTAAAATGTTAGGATTTGAAAAACCTTGCCGATCTACATCACTCTGCAAATTTGCATACATGGTGTGGCCCATCTTAGCTCACGCTGCCCCACAGGCAGGATAATGCACAGGCTAGATATGGCTTCTAGGGGTCTCGTGTGGTCTGGCTGGGAGCCCCATTGGCCAGTAAAAATATATGATTTTATTTAAATTTACATGCAAGAATATTCTCAAAGTGAATTGACCCACAAAATCTTAAGCGACGCAGATTTTTTGAGATCTTGACTCACATTACGTGACACGTAATGTATAGAAACAGAACAAAATCACAACAACTGACCCATAGCAGAGAGCTAAGACACCCCTCTGATGTGAGTGACGCAGGTTCAACGTTAACGTAGCAACCCCCACGGTCCTACGGTCTGCTTCGGCCCCGGTTCATAGCAGAACATTCTGCTCTTTTAGGAGAAAATGTAAATTTATATGTACCATTCTGAAACATTCACGCTGAGGAAGCGCTTCCTCTAAAATTTCTCCTTCGTCCTCAGATTCGGGATCAAAAACCTAAGGCAGAATATCGTCCGACATTTTGTTGTGAAATCTGAATAATGGTGGAGTAGTGACGTTTCTGTTATCCAATCAGAAGCGAGGGTTGTGCATATCATTAATAATAATGAGGAATCTTGTTTCAAGCAGACCTCTGAATCATCAAACTTCTGCATCAGAGAATAGAAGCATCATAGCTTTTATCTTTATAAAAATGACTCATAAGGCATTGATTTACACTAGAGAACACTGCAAAAGTATTAAATAAACCAGTAACCCACAGCTTTAAACTCCACATTAAACCTGTCAGGTCAACCACCTGGTTAAAAACACATTTTATTCTCTGCATCTCCATCCATCCATCCATCCATCCATCCATCCATCCATCCATCCATCCATCCATCCATCCATCCATCCATCCATCCATCCATCCATTTTCTGTAGCCGCTTAATCCTCCACAGAGGGTCGCGGGAGAGCTGGTGCCTATCTCCAGCGGTCAAGGGGCGAGAGGCGGGGGACACCCTGGACAGGTCGCCAGTCATTCTCTGCATCTCATTTTATATAATTAATTTTAACTCTTATTGCCTCAAATGAATAAAAGGTAGAAAAAAAATTTTCATTGCTTTTTCTTGATGTGGAGGGTTAGAGTATTGTCAAGGGTTTCCAGCACCCCTAAGAACCCAGTAAAGGGAAACGTGAGATCATGTAGAGAATATGTTGTTTTTATATTGTAGCCTCTTTCCTTTCTCCCTTAAAAGACATTGTCTTTTGCCAGGCCACAGTTGTAAATACGAAATTTGTTCTTAATCTGTTTTTGCCTGGTTAAATAAAGGTTTTTTAAAAAAAGAAAAGATTTAAATGCAGCCCAAACATTTCCCTACAGGTAACGACGAACCGTCGAGAAGTTACAGAGTTCAGTAACGTCATTCTAGTTTAACCCTTTAAAGGACGCTCAGTACAAAAGTTCAGACACTAAATGTTTTGAGGGGGTAGCTGTCAGTTGTTTTAACTTTTTAAAAGCTTTTTTTAATCCTAATTTTAATCCTAATTGAAAGCTAGTGATCAGATACGGTCCCATCCTATAAAGGGCTCAGGAGAGGCTCTGGCTGTACTTTATGAAGAATTAACTGTTGTTGTATTCTTTAACTTCTGTCTCCTCCCCTGGAACACACCTGAGCCAAAAGTCTGTCATGAGTCAACCTTTGTTTCCGTAAATGAAACGGCCAAGATGAGGGCAAGGAGAGTCCAAATCAGGAGGAACGAGTTCAGCAGCTGCTTCCTTTCTTTCTGGGCAGAGAAACATACCTGCTGGGTAAACAGCATTACGCCCCCCAGCCTTGGAGCTTTCTGTGTGACTAATATTTGTGTTTCAGTTCTAAGTGGCTGACTCAGAACAAGGTTTGGTTTAATTGGTACAGACAGGAATGTAAGACCACCTTAAGACAACAGAAGCTCCGAGGTCGACATAATTAGAGGAGATGAAGTTGCAGCTTGTTCCTAAACTTCTTACAACACCTGACAAGCCTGTAAATGTCTGCTTTGGGTGTGAGGGGAATTAAAAAGGCATTTGAGAAATCACCATCATCTGCTGGATTTTCACAATCAGAGATGAAATGTAAAAACGCCGTGTGTGTCTGAGCTACTTTAAAAGTCTGTGTCTCAGTGAGGTCAAAATACAGAGATGGATGAAGGAAGAGTACACACATGAACCAGTTTAAACATGAAGTTCTGTAGTAAAGGAACATTTATGTCTTTGATTTTTAGTTTTTCTTCTTATGGTTTCAGCATTAGATATTATTTTGAGATGATACAGGAATATATAGAACAGAAGCAGCCTTTATCGTCCCTCAGTGAGGAAACTCAGCTGCACCAGAAGCAAAGTGACAGCAAGTCAAAACATACAGATTCACACAAAAGTAAAACAGAAAATAAGGTTAAGTGACTGTAAAGGAAGGGCAGATTTACAGACGTCCATATTCTAAACAGATATGAAGTCTACCTGCTCCTCTTTGAACAGGACGAGGAACTGGAACATGAAATATGGTTTTCTAATATAAACATCGGTCATGTCATGTTTGGAGTCTTCCAGGAAATGTGACTTAGAGTTGTGAAAGAACATTAAATTAAAAAGCTTCATATGAATGGTATCTTTTCTCCAGTTGATCATTTCTTCATCTTGTGATTTCTGGAGGTTAGAGCTGCTGTAACATCCTGATTATTTGGGCGTGTTACCATGTAAACCTCCAGATTTTCTCAAGCAAACATGTAAACAGATAATCTACAGAGTGATGAGGACGATTTGAAATAATTTTGGTTACAGAATATTTATTTACAGACTAAATAAGCCAGAATTGAATGATTTAATAATTAAATCCTTGAAGGACTTCATATCTCCGGCTGCCTTTCATACTAAAACCCTCTTATGTTGAGAAATGATGACGTTATATTTAACCGTTTCAGTCAAATCTTGAAAACGCTGTATCTGATCAAAACAACTCACAAGGGGACCAGTCCAACACAACAGAGTCTAAGGACATCAACGGCTTCTCGGGGTGGGGGTGGGGGTGGGGGGTCCACACACAGCCTCAGAAATTATAATAAAGTGTTACCCAATTTTACAGCTGGACTCTATGGTCCAGTTAGAATGAACAAACGAAGTAAAACGTCGTCAAGGAACCAAAGAAGTCCAGTTGCCTTCATTTGAACCGTCTATAGGATCTTTTTGTCTTTTCAACAAATGTTTTAATAAGAACAAAGTGTTAGCTTTTTGTTGAAAAGTATCTGTAAATCATATGAGATATAAAAAGGGTTTTGTATGTAAAATAAATAAAAGAAAAGCATCTAATTCCCTGATCTGATAACTGGTCTTAATAATAAACAGGATCTGGGTCTTTCTCCAGTGATGCTGCTGAACTCAGTCAGGATTTATGAAGTCTGCTTAGTAAAAGTCAGTCAGAACCTGTAGCTCTGTTCTGTGATCACTGTCCTGATCTTTCTTATGTTTTTGTGTGACCTGCCTGAAGGGACTGTGGATGTAAATTAGCAATATGATCCGACATGTTGATGCTCCAATAGACGTTCATTAATGTGAACTGCCTCTATCAAATAAATGCATGAATGAATGAATTTACCAGGAAATTCAACTAACATAAAAATAACAGACTAATATTATGGATTTAACTAAAACTTTAACATGATGGAAACATTTGAATTCCTGTGTGTTTTTGTTTGGCCTCACATGAATAAAAATATGAACAGAAATATGCACGAATGTCATTTCATTTAGCACAAAAGTAATTACAAAAGAAATCCTGTAGTCTTTCTAATATTATTAAGGAAACGTCTTCATTTGAAATGTATCAGTATTATTTTTACAAGTTAGAAAAGTATAACAGGAATTATAGATTTATAATAAAATAAAGTTCAGGAACAGCTTTAAGATGATAAAAAGACCAGATTAGCTTCTTAAATCTCTTTCTAACAGTCTAAAGATAGAAATAATAAACCACTTGAATGTTTTCCCTGCTGAATCCTGTATAATCTGACTTTGACTAATTTAATGTTTAACCTGAGCAGAATATTGACAGGTTGTCCTCTTTGCCTGCTTTTGGGTTGCTGTTCACTGTAAGGCCTGTTTTTGTTCATTGAGCTGCTTCTCTCATTTTCTTCTGCTACTGAGTAACGTCTTAAGCAAACAATAGTTCTAGTTTCTATGGAAATACAGGACGAGCGACCTGAATGGCTCCACAGGTCGGGTTGGTTTATCCTCAGGAAACCTGGAACAACCTGATGAGCTGCAGCGACGACTGGTTTCATTCCCTGTTTTTGCTCTGATGACCTTCAGGGCTGAACGAGCTGCTGCAGGAAAACTCCTCAAATATTCTACCTCAGGGGCACGCTGGAGAAAAAAGTACCACATTAAAAATAAACCTTTACACATTTATTATAAAATGACTTTAACTACTGTAATAACAAATAATATCCACTGTTTTTAATTAGCATTAGTTTATAACTGAATACCTGACTTTTATCTAACAGGGCGACAAATGAACCCTTTAAAGGGAGTCGGTGAAATTCTCAGAAACCTAAAGCTTCAACCATTAATGAGGTTTAATGAAAGAAATTTTTTCTGATGTTTTTTAATTTTATAAATTGATTTATTAATTTATTATTTAAAACTGTTGTACTTTAACTTTAAATTACTTAGTTTTTTTAATTTTTTTTATTTGATTTAATTTATCTTTTTAAACATTTTAACTTTAACATTTCTTTCCACTCCAAATAATGTAAATTATTAAGTTTACTTTGTACTTTTTAACCTAAAAAATATGTTACTTTAAAAAATATCTTTACTTTTTAAAACATTTTTGTGAAAGTTTCAGGTTTAGGCAGCAAATCAAAACTTAAAGAAAGTAATCAACCTCTGAAGGGTTAGCCGACGTGCTAACCTAGCTAAAGAATGTGAGCGACTTCTATTCCAGGTCAAGTTTCTGGTTTCACGGATTCTTTCCACTGAAGTGAATCAGTGAACTCGTCAGGCTCGATGAACTCAGCACACACACCGCGGTGAAGGAATTTAACTCCACTGAGTCTGGAGGCAGGAAGTATCTTCAGCCTCTTCATCAAACCCATAACTTTTGAGAAAAAACTTCTCTTTCTTGTAGATTAGAATCCTGTTACAGTAAAAACCCTGAATATAACAACCGGCAGTGTCCAAACTTTGGTTGTTAAAAGTACTTGAGGACTACAAAGATGTGATTAAAAAAATGCAAAACTTTTTTTTGTTTCATTTTAAATAGTTTTATCTTTTCAAGGATACATTAAGTGTGCACTATTTGAATAAAAAGAACAAAGTAGGAGCTTTTTATAAAAATAAATATGTATCTGAAATTATAAATAAGCAGTCTCATGTTAAACTGTAGAGGTTAACTAACAGGTTATTTAGAGCTCTAACGCATCAGGATGACTTTTTTTAACAAAAGTTGTTTTTAAGACTCAAAAACTATCTGCTGGTTTGTCACTGATCTGCAGCATTGTCTCTCTTGACTTGACTAACCATCAGTATTACTCCAGTCAGAGAACAACTTCCTGTTTTGCTAAGCTCCGCCCACTTTGAGTGACATGGAGAGCCCTGAATGGTCAGACTCCGGCTTACGTTACATCTTATCTAAATCCTTACACTCCCTCAGGTCCTCTGACCGACGTCTACTCTCAGTCCCTAAAACCAGACTGAGAGCTAAAGGAGACGAAGCCTTTTCATCTGTTGCTCCAAGGCTCTGGAACTCACTTCCTCTCTCTCTGAAGTCTGTGGACTCATTTAAGAAAAAGTTAAAAACTCATCTGTTCAAATCTGCCTTTGTTTAACTTGTTGTATTTGTGTCATGTTTTTTCATCTTTTACTAATTTTTTCACATCTGTTATTTTGTACAAATGTTTTCTCTTGTTAAGCGCTTTGTGATTTGTATCTTGAAAGGCGCTATATAAATACATTTTTACTTACTTACATCACTGGTGTGTATGGTCCTTACTATAGAACGCTGCTTCAGAAAGACCCAAACATCCCTTTAAGGAGCCTTTCTGTGGATGATTTGACCAAATTTTAATTTAGGAAATATGTGTTTCCTGCCTAGAAAGAGGTGTGTGTGTGTGTGTGTGTGTGTGTGTGTGTGTGTGTGTGTGTGTGTGTGTGTGTGTGTAAATGCTGTTTTTAGGATGTAGCCTGTTCCACCAGCAAGGAGGAAACAACAGAATCATCCTCTGGCTGCAGCTGGATACTGCACTGTCCCTTTTATTCAAATAGAGAAATTAAATTTAACTTCAAGCTAAAATTTGAAGTGTTAGTAGCTGAAAGTCAGTCACAACACACTCTGAGCAGATCACATTAAATGTTGTAATAATGTGTGACATCATGCAGTGTTTTCAGCATTGGAGTTCATCCTAAAAGCTTCATGTGGGTTAACAACAGGAATCAACAATATTTTCTATTATGACCTGTAACCATGACCCTGACTGAAATAAGAGGACTGATTTGTAAAATGTTCACTATAGAGGTCTCAGTTATAGATTTCAAACACTAGAACAGGAGAGTTTAGAGTAATGGACTAAACACTTGTGGTACTTTAACCCCACATTAATGAACCTAAGGAGCTGGACGGCACAGTGCTGTTTATCTTTAACATCATCTGATTCATATTTGACTGTTATACTACACCACCTACTCTCAACAAATAAACAAGTGTTTGTTGAAATGTGTCTTCGTTAAGAAGACAAAGAGCCCGCGTTACTAAATGTGAAGACATGTAGGATGTCCTGCTGTACTTTAAAAAACCCTTAAATAACAAGGGTTCTCTTCAGAAAATGAGATCATGGGTCAAACAACACAGTGTGGAAAGTTTTGTGTGATGTTGATATGTTCTTAAAGCTGAATGCAGAAACCTTTAGAACAATCCATCTTCTGGACGGTCAGCCTCTCTGGATGGGTTCTAGTCCACCGTTCAGTTCACTGAGGACTAAAGACTTGTTTCTGTTCAGGTCTCTGAAGGTCAGGTTCTGGTCTGGACTTTGATTCTTTTCTTTGTCAGACGTTCGGCTGTAGATCTGCTGTGTTTTGGATCAGTTTCACGAGCCGGTTCGGTCTGACCTTCAGCCGTCAGACAGACGGACTCACATCTGACTCCAGAATACTTTGGTCTACAGAGGAGTTCGTGGTGAACTGAATGAATTATAGATTGATATGTTTTGCTGCTGTGCATTGTGGGAAAGCATCTCCAGTTTGTCTTGTGGTTCCTTCAGATGAACCTTTACTAACCCAGAGCTGTGCTGTCATCTTATTGTTAGAAAGAAGTTTTCTCCTTCAACCTCTCCAGTGGGATCAATCTGAGCAGCAGACGGACTGAACTCCCGTTCTTCTAGAGAAGCTGATGATGATCAGGTGATCAATACGTCTGATCAGCAGCTCATTACGGATCATCACACTGGGAGCTGTGAGGATGGACTCAGGTTTCACTCACTGGTTCTACGGTTTGTTAAATAATGACTCAGTGTGATGTCTTTAGTTAATCTGATGTAATACTTTCTACATTTTAAGACCTGGTGAGAACTAGAGGTTTTATTGTTGCCCTGATATGGGGACATAAATAAAGGAAACAACAAAAATCTGAGGGTTGGACTCTGCCAGGGCTGCCCTTTGTCAGCGGATCTGTTCATAACAATATGGACAGAATTTTAGGACACAAGGTGTGGAGGGGGCCAGGAGGATCTCGTCTCTGCTTTTTGCAGCTGAGGCGGTCCTCTTAGGTCCATAGCTGAGTGTGGAGCAGCTGGGATGAGGATCAGCACTTCCAAATCTGAGGAAAAAGGTGGATTGCCAACGTTGGGTCAGGGGAGAGGTCCTGCTTTAAGTTTAAATATCTCAGAATCTTGTTCACGAGTGAGAGAAGGAGGGAGCGGGAGATCGACGGGCGTCTGCAGTGATGAGGATGCTGAACCAGCGTGTTGTGGTGAAGGAGAACCAGAAAACAAAGCTTTGATTTACTGTTCGATCTACGTTGCAATCCTAAGCCTTAGAGATAGGGTGAGGAGCTCAGACATCCAGGAGGGGCTGAGCAGACCCTCTCTCCTCCACATCGAGAGGAGCCCGCTGAGGCGGTTTGAGCATCTGGTCAGGATGCCTCCTGGACGCCTCCCTCTGGAGGTGTTTTAGACAGCAGGAGCCCCCCGGTCAACCCAGGACGCGGTATTAAAAATGCTTTATTTAAATTAAATTTGAGATTGTATGTATGATAAATGTCTGACAGATACGCTGAACTTCTATATACTGATGCTAATTTAAAGTACAGTATAAATCACATTGGTGGGCTTGAAAAAACTCCAAAACCTAATTTGTATTATGTGACTTTTTCCTGAGAGATTCTCCGGATCAGATGATGCCACTGCAGGATCAGTCAGCTTTTTAAAGATGCAACTTTTCACCAGAGGAAAAAGAAGCCAAAAACCTGGTTTTCTAACCAACATTAGCATCTAAAACCCAGGACTCTGAGTGTTGATGTGCTCACTATGCTTAGTTCTTTATTCCTCGTTCTGTTTTGCATTCTGTTGACAGTTGCAGCCGTCAGGTTTATAATAAACAAGGAAGTATAATTAGATGATCGTGGAGGTGTTTTATGAGCACACCTTTTTAAACGGTTTGAGAATGTGTCCAGGGATCAAGCTAAGAGGACAGGAGGACATGTACTCACCCTTAAAGACAAAGTTGTAAGCTTCATCTGACCCCATGTTGTGTCCATTCAGTGCTGCCGTCCGTCCCGTCCTACACTCCGTCTGCAGGCAGGATGTAAGATGATCCTAAAGCAGCCCTGGCTTTCAGATCCTCACGCTCTGGAGAAGAGAATCGTGTCAGATCTGTTCTGCCACATGGACGCCTGTCAGCAGCTTTCTGCCCTTCAGTCTCCTTCTGCGTTACCAGAGCTGGTGTGTTTGACCAGGACACGCTGAGCCAAGTTGTTGTGCTGCAGCGGGCGGGGCTTCCGTCGGGGAGAGGCAGAGCAGAGACTGGGGCGAGACAGGGTTTGAGTCAGAGCAGGGCAGGTTGGACAGGTGGGGGGAGTGGCAGGTACACCCGAGGAGGAAGACCAGGCGCCTCCTGGTGGCGTGAACCAGGACGAAGCAGGAAGTGTCCATCAGTCTTTCTGCAAACTCTTAACAGTTTTCTGTAGCTCAGTAACTGGAGCTCGTCTTCAAAACAAGCTGTTAAATGAACAGCACATGACTGCTGGGTCATCCTTTCAGTCTCATTCTTGAAATAAATAATCAGATTTCTTCCATTAGATCATGGGTGTCCATACTTTTAAAGACAAGGGCCAAAATTGCCATGTTGACAGTATTTTCCACACAATTATGATTAATTTGTTTAAAAGAATGCACATAAAAGGTCATTTTACTGTGATTTCTTTATGTGTGCTGCTAAAAAACACAATATAAATACAAGTTTTTAATGAACATAACAAAATATTCATTTTTCTTTAAGAAAAGGATCAGTAAACCTTTGAAGACAGAAGAGAAAAAGGATCTCGTTTGTCTTCATAAAAGAAAAGCATCAAATTCCCTTGATTTGATGAGCCAGGTGTTATATTTTGTTTTTTGTCCAAAAATATTTTTGAGTCCATCATCAGCAACAAGAACAGGATCTGGGTCACCCTTTATTCAGTAATGGTTGCAGGATTTAGTCAAGTTTTATGAATGAAGCTCAGAAGTTTGTTTTTTAGTTAAAGTCACTGATAGTTTGTGGTTCTTTTTACCAGGAAATTAAAATAAACCTGTTTAGTAAATGGTGAATTTTTGGGTTGGACTCAAATTAATTTGTATTTCTATGTTGTAGTAAGGGATCACGGTAGTAAAAATGTAAAGATAGAGCTTTAAAATGTGTCTCCTTGCATCAACATCAAAAATCTATCATTGCTAAAATCCAGGTGAGAGCCGCACAAAATCACTCAGAGGGCGGCGATTGGCCCCCAGGCCACACTGTGAACACAACTGCATTATATCCTACCAAGGAGTGCTAGGGCCAATGAAAAAAACAAAAACAAAGATGAAGTGTCAAGATGAAAGTTGAAATGTAAAGTCAAAATACTGGATATGCATGTTACTTCAAGAACAGCCTGAGGACGAGCACCTGGTGGTTCTCCTCCACCTGACAGCATGCTCTGGTTTTACTAGTATTATTATTTAAGGCTCTGGGGTGTAGTGCAAACTATTAAAAAATCATCTTATTGAACACAGACTGCAGGATTTTAGCTTCATTCACAGCAAAACTCAAAGATCTTCTTTCCCTCCTTCACAATAAGAGTCTCAAACAACTAAAGGAAGGTCTTTGGGTTTCACTGTAGATGCTGCAAAAACTGCACCTCATATTCAAATACAAACTCATTTTAAACATAGTTTATTCAGTATAACACACCCAGGACCCTCCACCCTTTTCTTAGCATTTTGACTTTAATCTCGTCACTTCTTACTCGTATTTTTTACACTAACACGCCATCGAAAGATCCTCTCCTCTGCTGCTTGTTTTCTCTGGACCTTTTGTTTGCAGTGAACAAAGTAAAGGCAAACAGGAAACATAAAGTTAAACTTTGTGATGATTTATAGAAACTTAATTCCAGATTTGGGAAAATGAATTTCAGAAATCCTTTTATTTTGGAAGCTGGGGCTTTTATTCTTTTAACTGGCTACTGCTTTAAATGTATATAATTTATGTATATATATATTTTTTGTTTTGTTTTGTGTTCTCCTTTTGAATGAAATAAACTTAAAAAAAAAACTTCATTAATGACGAGTAAATTCAAAAGCACCAATTAGCCATTCAAGTCTTTCTACTTTTTTCTAATTATCCAAATCTTCTTAGCCATGAATGAAAAACTCAAAGTCACAGTTTTGTAGCTAAAAACTAAGAAATAACATTTTTTGTGCTGAAACAATAAAAACTAATCCAACAGCATTATGGGAAATATGTCTCTAAACCCAGATAGCTGAGACAAAACGCATAGAAACTAATTAAAATGTCACCTTTTAAAACTTTTTTATGGCACCAAAAGATGAACAAAAACACCAAACTCAAACAGTCAGAGGTAACACTTTAACTGATAAAAGCTGTGACTACAATGTAAGGAGATGCTGATCTGAATATGTATAAATGATAAATGAAAACAAGGAAATATCTGAATTAAAGAAATGAGCAGATATTAGATATTTTAGGGGAGGGTTAGTGAGCAGCTGTAGAAAAACCTTTTATTTTCACATGATGCTGTTGAACTGAATCATGAGCTGATGGTTGATCTTTAAAAATAAAATGTGACGCCTCCGTCCTAAAACGATGTTTGAGTGGCGTTTCATCAGTTATTCATCTACAGTCAGGACCACACCCACTGGTGACATCACCCAAAGTGGGTGGCATCTCTAGAAACAGGAAGTAGTCATCTGACCAGAGCAATACTCATGGATAGTTTGATCAGGAGAGACACTGCTGTGGATCAGTGTCAAATTAGTGACACATTTTTTTAGGCATTTAAAATAACTTTTGCTCAAAAAAGTCACACCAATGCATCAGAATATTACCTGTTCGTTAATCTCTACAATTTAGCATGAGACAGTTTGTTAAGAACCATATGTCCTCAGATCATTACTGTAGATAAATAACTGCTAGAACGTCACTTCAAAATGACCCAAACCTCCTTTAAAGGCGCTCAAACCAGCATTAAAAACAAGAATAGATGACTTTGAGTCAATCGCTTATTTATTCAACAACTCTGAAATAAAACAGAAGTAAATAATTATCTCAACTGTATTTTACTGACAATTTAAAAAATCCCACACACACTGTCATCATTATGTGCATTTTGAGCTCCTGAAAATATATCCGTTTTGCTTTGAACAGCAAAAGCACAAATAAATGAACTGATTCTGACGATGAAACCTGAAATTCATTTTTCAGCTGGTTAACAGACGACTGACAAATTACATCAAACTGAGGAGCATCAACGCTGTAACCTTTCAAAGTACACACATACACCGACACACAACCCTCCACCCAGAGAGGCGATGTGTTTACGTCATGGTGTGTTGATGTCACGGTGTGTTGACGTCACGGTGTATTGTGCACTTAGTGATCAATAGAGGAGTTACAGGAGTCCATGAATGACCTGAACAGGTGATTTCTTCATTCCAGGCCAACAGAAGCAACACGCAGAGAGTCGGATGGATCTTCACTACGACGCTGCCACCTGAGTTAATGGTTCCTCCAGATACTGAACCAGGGCCTCTGCCTACAAACAAAACAGCACAAGTACAGTTAAAGATTCCTCTCATGAACTTTAACTCAAGCTGAGCTGACAGGTTTCTCCCCAAAATGTAGACAAACCTTAACTCTAGCTCAAATTATCTTTTTTTTTTTTTTAACCCCGTGTCCTGTCCGGCTGTGGAGCAAACAGAATAATGTCTGAGTGCCAAAAACAAGCCCAACAGTGTTGCTGTTTCAGGTGAGAGGTTACAGCCACTGCTATAAAACTCCTCCTGATTTTTGTTTAAATATAACCCCCAAAATCCTTATTAGAATATTTTTATGGTTGATTGGACACGGAGCCTGAAAGTGAAGGGAAGGGTACAGAAAGAGGGATGGGGGAGAAAGTAAACAGAAAAAGAAGAGAACAAGAGACGTGAAGAATCCACTTCTAGACCTGTAAATAAAGCACAAACAAACAAGCAAACAAAACAGGAAGAAAAGATACAACAGCAACAAACAGCATATGAATATACAACAGTTGTGATATTCTTCAAATGTATACGTATACACCAGTTCAAGAGAGTTCAGTGTCAACCACAGCCCCAGTCAATGTGTCTGAAAACACCTGAGCCCGTCTTTATGTGAACATCTTCTGATCACCTGTGTGTGTGTATATATGCGCGCTTGTTTATGTAAGGTTTCTCTATTGAAACATTCAATATTAAGTTCGAGGAACCACAGACCCGTCCCCAAGGCCCACGGAGGACGCGGAGGAGGTCCAGGCCTCAGACGTCCAGAGGCCACCCAGGGCACGGACACCCCAGGGAGATCACCGTCAGGGCAGCCGCTAAACTCTCCCCCAGAGGGCGCAGAGGCTCACCCCACGTGGGCCCCCGGCAGTCGCCGCGCTAGAGCCCCTGGGGGGTCGCGGCTAGGAGCTCACAGGCACCGCCTGCAGCCGGCCATCCAGGGTAGATCTAGCCAGAACCAGAGACCTGAGACCCAGGAGCGAAACGGCCCCAGCAGAGGCCCGACCACCCCCGGGGGCCCAGATCCCACCAGGCCGCCACAGGAAGAAGAGCAGGCAGACGCCCCCAGCACCCAGCCCCAGACCCCGAGACACCCCAATACGCCAGCGGAGAAAGGCACCACCAATGCCGAGGCACAGCCAGGAAGGATAGTCTCTACAGAGGAGGACTCAAATTATCTTTACACAGCTTCTCAATGGGCTGCAACTATTGGTCGAGTTGTGAGAAAAAACAAAGTTTATACCTGTCTGGGTCACATGAGGCTAGGGCTGGGTATCGTTAAATATTTTTCGATACTACTACTTTAACGATACCTCTGGTTTTCGATACCGGTACCTTAATGATACGTTTTTCGATACCTATATGTATAATTCTTAGAGAAAATAACAAGTACTTAAAGTTTTTTTTCATTAAACAAAAAAAACCCCCACAGTTTTATGGCATATTTATGCATTTATTATTATTTATTTATTTATCTCTTCCCTCTGGAACTAACTAAGGCTGTCATACAATCCATGAACTCTTTCTTTTGTTTTTCTGTTTCTGAAAGGGAAACTGAATATCCAGATTTAAGAGTTATTTGGTTTTTGTTATGGAAAAACAATCAGAAATACAGGAAAACAGATCCATTTTCATTATTTCATTATTCCCTTTTTGCTAATAAAGAGTACACGGATTCAGGTCGACCAGAAACTAGTGTTGCTCTGGAGGTGCCAGGATGGGAGCACAGGAAAAACTGAATGAGGAAAACCCTCCACATCGTTGCTGATAACAGAGCCTATATGGTCTCTAATAAAAAGTAAATCCTCCTAAATAAAACAAGTACGTCTCGTGGCCTCGCAGATTTTTTAAATGCAATTAAAAAAACAGCGCATGTGTTCTGCGTCCTCTGAGGAGGTTGCAGCTCCGACACCTCAGCAGGTGAAAACGGAGCTGCGGGCTCTGAACAAACACGGTGTTCAGGTCTGATCGCTTTAACCTGCCGTTCTGACGGCCCGGTCGGTACCAACGAGAGTGTTTAAACAAGAGAGGAAGGTCTCGCTTCGTCTACCTCCGCTTCTCCAGACCCGGGTCACGGCGCGCGGACTCGGATCTGACTTTTTAAATTTTTTTCCGCCGTAGCTGTTGAGAGGAGAGGACAGGAGAGGGAGGGAGGGGCTGTGTGTGTCCCTCAGCCTGTGTGTGTGCCGATCAGAGCGGGGCTGGAGCGGCGCATTTAAAGGGACATTTTATTGTAAAAGTACCGAAACTAGGTATCGAAACCACAGTAGTACCGTGTTACGGTACCCAGCCCTACATGGGGCAAATGAAGTCATTGTAAGCAAGTTGAGACAATAGTGTGAATGTTTTTATTGCAGTTTTGTCACAAAGTGCCTCCTTATGTCTCGGTTTGTTTGTATTTTATACACAATCTGTTTGCCAGTCTTTCCAAAGTCACCTCACATTTCTCACACTTTCTGATTCTCATAAACTAAACTGAGAAGGTTTCCAGACGCCTGTTATAACTCGCTATAACACAAATATAACTACGGTATTCTCAGAGGAAATTTATTGTACAAATATACTGAGCTTGTTTTGATTTGTAAATGTTTCTTTGGTCAATTTTACTTCCAGTTTCTAGCATTTTATTAAAAAGTTCAAAGATTTTTAAAACATTGAACATAAAAATTCAAACATTTTCAAGAATTCTGAGGACCAATAAGAGCCCTGGGTTTTATGGAAGTAATCCGTTATTCACTAAAGTAGGATTTGACTTGTTTGGGAGCAATGATGATCTATAAGATTTTGAATTAAGATTAAAGCGGCTCTCTGGATTATTTTTCTCTGTATCAAAGTTTTCTAAATGTTTTAAATGATATTTCAGGTCTAAACTATGATCTATGGGTTGAGTTCCACAACATCTGTCATTCTGATGAAGACCCTCCTTCCTCCTAGAGACCCCTTTCCATTATTTCTTGCCGCCAACATTTTTTAGCCAATGAAATTCAAATGTCTGCATTCTCTCAACATGCACGCGCATCGACTAAACTTGTACCAGTAGGGGGCGCTGTCGTACAGGACACTCCGTGTGTTTCTCTGTTTGCGTCTCAGCCTCACAGCTCATTTCTACTAAAAACCTACCCATTCTCCAGCTAAAGACGGATTTATTTTTATTTTTAAACCTTTCACCTCACAGAATGGCAAGGCTTGACAGGATTACGCGTTTATTTTGGTCAGAAAGTTCATCCAGGGCCGAGTCAAGTTCAGCTTCAGAGTCCAGCAGCAGCTCTCTGCTAACAGAGCTAATATCAGAAGCAGCAGGGACAGAGAGGACTCATCAGACCCTCGTAGTATTGTTGGAATAAGAGTTGTGAACTGTGAGTGATTAAACCCTACAAATTGAGCTGTACAGTTCATGTCCGAAGTATATGCGCCGCGTGCACGCGCGCACACGCGACCGGACACGCGTGTCGAGATGTTTTGAGGAGGAGCCTTTGGACGTTAGATTCAAAAACTGCTCTCTTGATGAAATCCTCCAGAATGCGGCTTTAAGATGAACTCTTCTGCTGCTACTTGTCATGAAAGTTCTAGTTATCAAGCTGCAGTTTACTCTAACTTATGAACAGAACAGACAACCAAAATGGCTACCCTCTCCACCCCCCAAAAAGAAAAAACAATAAAAACAACAACAACAACTTGTATTTGTGAAGAAGCATTCACTGTATATTTGCATTACACATCCAACCACTAGATGGCACCATTCCTCCAATGTGATGAACACAGGTTTAGTAGGTAGATCTTTTTAATTTCCATCAAAGGACATGTTACCCATTCTGTATCAGGATGGAGATCCAGCAGGATTGGTTTTATAAACTGTGTTCTTTTAGCTGTCCTATTTTATAAAAATCCACATTAGTCACTGAAGTCTATTCTGCTGCTTTCAAACAGACCTGCTATTGATTTAATCACAGAGCATCATTACTGATGAGCTCATCTGCTGCTCCACATGCTGCTCTGGGAATCTCCAAAGGACTTCTTGTTGTTAGAAATCACCTCAAACAGAGTTTTAGTAGGCGTGAGCAGCAACAGAGTTCCAGACTCATTCAGTAAATACCTCACTGATGTTAAAGGGTTTTACTGTATTTACTGTATCTGATTCGTTTCAGATAGAGTTACTTCTTGCTTGAAGTGAAACATCTTGTTGAACATGACTACTTATTTAAACTAAAATATTGCCTGTAAGACGTACTGATATTCATCTGAGCTCTGCATGTCTGAGAACTAAAAAAGTTTTCAAAGTTCCAGAGATTAAATGTTTTCTTCATCATCAATACAACTCTTATAAAAAATCAACAAATGGTGTTTTTAACTAACTTGAAATGCTCCTCAATTTAAATAATACAATTTTAAGATGCAGAGCTGCAACACAATTTTTGTTAATAAATGCATGAAATAAAAAGCTGGTTCAAGCTGAAATTGCTGTACGAGGAAGGAAGACCCAAAACTCTCACCTTGGCTTTCAGCATCCCAAATCCCACCGTCTCTTTGGCGTACATACACAGCAGCAGGTTGGCTACACGAGTAATGGCCACTCTTCCCTCCTGACAAAAAGAAATTAGAGAGAAAAAATGTCAAATTCGAGCAATATTTGTTCTTTTTTTGCCTAAATCATTGCCGTGTTTCTCACCATACAGTCCATGAGGATGAATTTCAGCTTGTCTTCGTTGAAGGCTTGGTGGCCGTTCTTGTCGTAAGCTGCCCAGATGTTGCTGGCGATGGCAGCCGTCACTCGTGCATCAGTGTCTCCGTAACCAGAGTAAGCCAGGAGGGAACCTTCATTGTTCAACAAGCTGAGAAGAATGAAAAATACATGTTCAGTTACATAACATCAATAACACTGGACCACCTGGGGACGACCGTGTCTCAGGGGAAGAGCACAAGTCATGTGTCGAAGTATCCTTGGGTAAGGTACTGAACCCAACCACCTCCTGGGTGCTGTGAAACTGGCTGTTGCTCCTCATGGATGGTTCTAATGCACAGAACAAATTCTACTATGTTGTATTGAGGTAAATAGGCAACAAATCACCCCCCTGGTCATTAGGTTATCTGTCTAATTATGATGTTTATTCTACTGAAAGCTAAAATATGCACAAATGTTTGTTTGCTTTTTCTACATTGTCTAAACTCAACCAATTAAACTTACTGCTGACCTAAATACAGTGTATGCTTTTAATGCCATAATATGCAATCGAAAGCTGTTAAATGAATGATTCCAGTGACCGATGATAAATACACCACACCGGGTGGCAGCTTGTTTCAGTAGCTCTGTTATGTTTGGGAATTTTTTTCTTTTTTCAGATTGAAAGTGTTGCTTTTTGAGACTTTTTTTGTTCCGTTTGAATTCTGTGAAATACAAAATATTGTCGTGACTTTTCATCCTTTTGACTTTGATTTTGATGTGTAACCATAGGAATGACAGACTTGTTGAGGGAACAGCTAATTGACTTCTCAAAATCTCAAACTGCGAGCCAACATCCCAGATGACTGAAGGAGGAGGAGACATGCATGTAAAGGAGTAAAACAGAGAGGAGGTTTAAACCATCGCTTCCATTGATTATAATGGGGAATGTGAGCTCTTTCTTCAATAAGATAGATGAGCTTGAAGATGAGGATTAATATCCCTTGTTTAACTGAGACGTGGCAGCAAGCTCATATCCTGACTCCAACGTGCATCTATCTGGCTTTCTGACGATATGAGCAAAGATTTGAGGAGGAACAGAAACAGCAAAGGAGGTGGATTAGCAGTGCTGGCCTGGTCAACAACAGCTGATGTAATCAGGACCTGCTGCTGTGGAATATCATCTCTGGAGACCAGATACTGAACTGAGATCTTCATTCAACAACAGAGTGTCTACAGTCAGGGGCTCCTTCAGAAGATCAACACAGAAGATCCTTCCTGCTCACAGCTAGAACATCATATGACTTTATGAAAAAAGGCTTAAATTAGTCCCTTAAATATCTAATTTTAGTATTTTTGTTTGACTGATTAATGGGCACTTTATAGTATACATTTTAAACATCAAATATTGGATACAATATTTAGAAGAGCACACATCTGTTAGAAACTATATGGTAATTAAATTATATTTTATAAAATGAAAAATCTAAACAGAATCATTCACTCTACAAGTTTTATATTCAAATAACTAAACGTCAGTTTTTAATTGGACTCAATTATTGTAAAATCAACATTTGGTAAAATAACCACAACAAATAAAGCAGCCAGTTAAAATAAAGTAACCTTGATTTTCACCAACATAGCGTCTGGTTAGCTTGCGGCTAACGCCTCGTACTCACAGAGTGCTCTGGACTCCGTTTGTGTTCGCTTGGCTGAGAACCTGCGTCAGCGCCTTGGGTCGTAACATGTCTGTCCTCCTCACCGACCAACAAACTGTTTAAAATACTCTAAATGTTCAAATAAAGACTATTAAAGTGCACTGAACTACAGGGGAACCCAGAACAGTCAGCTGACTTCGTTGTTTTGTCACGTTTCCGGTTTCTTTTTCGTAATGCAGCCTGGGAATTGTAGTCTTGATTAAAAAATTCAGTTTATTCCAATTTTCTAAGCTTAGATCAATATTTTTGCACACCCATGCATTTATTAAAACATTTTTTTACTTTAAGATTTTAATAAATATATATTCAGTTTAACAATTGAGATTGGTTTAATTCTTAAGTTTCTATTTATTTTCTATACTCATCTGAACATAATTATATATATATATATATATTATATATATCTAGCCGGTATCGCTCAGCCTCTTCCACAAGCTCCAGCTCCTTCCCCGCCAGAGAGGTGACGTTCCATGTCCCGATAGCCAGTTTTCCCGTCCGGGGATCGGATCGCCAAAGCTCCCGCCTCGGTCTGCCACCCGATCCACAATGCACCGGACCCTTCACTCTCCTCCTGCAGGTGGTGGGCCCACAGTTGGATGAGCCCATGTCTCCGGTTCGGGCTGGGCCCGGCCGGGCCCCATGGGCGAAAGCCCGGCCACCAGGCGCTCGTCCACGGGCCCCAACCCCAGGCCTGGCTTCAGGGTGAGACCCCGGTAACCCTCCGGGCTGGGTACTCAGACTCTTTGATTGTGTCTCCATGAAGGGTCTTCTGAACCGTTCTTTGTCTCACCCCTCCCCTAGGACCAATTTGCCATGGGTGACCCTACCAGGGGCACCAGTGCCCCAGACAACATAGCTCCTAGGATCGTTAGGGCACTCAAACTCCTCCACCACGATAAGGTGACGGTTCAAGGAGGAGGCTTTTATTTTTATTATGTAAAATCACAACTAACAAAACTAATCTAATTTATATAGATATTTTTTGTTGGGGGTTATCATGACTCAGTGGAGGAGAGGTTTTCCACTGATGGGGAGGTCAGGGTTCAATCCCAGGATGAGCAACGTTAATTCAGCCTCGCTGGGAAAAATACTGAACCCCCAGCTGCTTCCTGAACGCTGTGGAACTGGCCTCTGCTCCTCAGGGACAGGTCAGATACAGAGAACATAGCATTTTACTCAGGTAAAAATAATTTCCCCTTTCTTGTTTGTTTTATTTTATTACATTTGATAAGTTTCTTTTGAACACCTGTTTCCATAGTGTTTTGAAGTCATACACCAATCATATTTCTGCCTTTGCTGTCGTTTTATTATAGTCAGTCATTAATTTTTATGATTTCCTTATGGTGTTCCAGTGGGAGGAGGTACTTCTGGGAACAGTCAGTATCTACCTCATGCCTATGCTCTGCCCCTTTTTAATCTTCCTCTTTGGTCTTTATGTTCCCAGGAGAACATGATCAGTTTGCTTCTGTAATTGGAGGATTCCTGTTTTATTCTTAGAACAAGTAAGGCTGTTATTTTGGTTTTTCATTTATCATTATGTTTTTAATGCAAAACCAAACTGATTTGATAAAATGAACAGAAATGTACAAAAACTCTGAGTTGCAGCAAAGTTCTATTTTTTTTACTCTATTCAGACTATAAAGATATCCAGAAATTCTGATATTGTTTTAAGAGTTCTCTAGCTATTATTAGATTTATGTTTTTATCTAACCAATTTTCTTCTTTCTTTCTCTTTAAATAAGTCTGCCACGTGTTAAGAAGCTTTATCATGCCTTAATTATTCATTAGTCAGCTTTAAAAGTATGTATGGTCATTTTGAAGTGGCGTTCTGTGTTGTTTATCCATCGTGAGGACCACACCCAGTGGTGACATAATGAGAAAGTTACATGTATTTGAAAAAATTTAGCAAAACGTCACACAATGCATTAGAACACTGTTACCTGTTTGTAAACCTCTAAAGATTCTGCATTAGACTGTTTATGGTGTTTGTTACAACTGAAATACATCAGACAGGAAGGATCTCCTGTAGTGGTCTGTGATGGACAGGAAGGATCTCCTGTAGTGGTCTGTGATGGACAGGAAGGATCTTCTGTAGT
The DNA here is from genome assembly GCA_006937965.1 of Callopanchax toddi. Lineage (NCBI taxonomy): Eukaryota > Metazoa > Chordata > Actinopteri > Cyprinodontiformes > Nothobranchiidae > Callopanchax > Callopanchax toddi. The sequence goes on along the minus strand of SSNR01000256.1, from coordinate 650,443 downwards.
GGTCTGTGGTGGACAGGAAGGATCTCCTGTAGTGGTCTGAGATGGATAGGAAGGATCTCCTGTAGTGGTCTGTGATGGACAGGAAGGATCTCCTGTAGTGGTCTGTGATGGACAGGAAGGATCTTCTGTAGTGGTCTGTGGTGGACAGGAAGGATCTCCTGTAGTGGTCTGTGATGGACAGGAAGGATCTTCTGTAATGGTCTGTGATGGACAGGAAGGATCTTCTGTAGTGGTCTGTGATGGACAGGAAGGATCTCCTGTAGTGGTCTGTGATGGACAGGAAGGATCTCCTGTAGTGGTCTGAGATGGACAGGAAGGATCTCCTGTAGTGGTCTGTGATGACGGGAAGGATCTCCTGTAGTGGTCTGTGATGGACAGGAAGGATCTCCTGTAGTGGTCTGTGATGACGGGAAGGATCTCCTGTAGTGGTCTGTGATGGACAGGAAGGATCTCCTGTAGTGGTCTGTGATGGACGGGAAGGACCATCTGTAGTGGTCTGAGATGGACGGGAAGGACCTTCTGTAGTGGTCTGTGATGGACGGGAAGGACCTTCTGTAGTGGTCTGTGATGGACAGAAAGGATCTCCTGTAGTGGTCTGAGATGGACAGGAGGGATCTCCTGTAGTGGTCTGAGATGGACGGGAAGGACCTTCTGTAGTGGTCTGTGATGGACGGGAAGGACCTTCTGTAGTGGTCTGAGATGGACAGGAAGTATGTTCTGTACTGGTCTGTGATGGACAGGAAGGATCTCCTGTAGTGGTCTGTGGTGGACAGGAAGGATCTTCTGTAGTGGTCTGTGATGGACAGGAAGGATCTCCTGTAGTGGTCTGTGGTGGACAGGAAGGATCTTCTGTAGTGGTCTGTGATGGACGGGAAGGACCTCTGTAGTGGTCTGAGATGGACAGGAAGGATCTCCTGTAGTGGTCTGTGATGGATGGGAAGGACCTTCTGTAGTGGTCTGTGATGGACGGGAAGGACCTCTTGTAGTGGTCTGAGATGGACGGGAAGGATCTCCTGTAGTGGTCTGTGATGGACGGGAAGGACCTTCTGTAGTGGTCTGTGATGGACAGGAAGGATCTTCTGTAGTGGTCTGAGATGGACAGGAAGGATCTCCTGTAGTGGTCTGAGATGGACAGGAAGGAACTCCTGTAATGGTCTGAGATGGACGGGAAGGACCTTCTGTAGTGGTCTGTGATGGACGGGAAGGACCATCTGTAGTGGTCTGAGATGGACAGAAAGGATCTCCTGTAGTGGTCTGAGATGGACAGGAAGGATCTCCTGTAGTGGTCTGAGATGGACAGGAAGGATCTTCTGTAGTGGTCTGTGGTGGACAGGAAGGATCTTCTGTAGTGGTCTGTGGTGGACAGGAAGGATCTCCTAGTGGTCTGTGGTGGACAGGAAGGATCTTCTGTAGTGGTCTGAGATGGACAGGTAGGATCTCCTGTAGTGGTCTGAGATGGACAGGAAGGATCTCCTGTAGTGATCTGTGGTGGACAGGAAGGATCTCCTGTAGTGGTCTGAGATGGACAGGAAGGATCTCCTGTAGTGGTTGAGATGGACAGGAAGGATCTCCTGTAGTGGTCTGTGGTGGACAGGAAGGATCTCCTGTAGTGGTCTGTGGTGGACAGGAAGGACCTTCTGTAGTGGTCTGTGATGGACAGGCCCATAGAGCAGGTGAAGTGGGAGTGTCATCTGCCTACCGGTCATCATCTCGAATGGAGAGACACCTGTAGACTCGTTGGGCGTGGCTCTGATATCCATCAGCGCCAACGGAAGTTTCACATCCCAGTCACTGTGGTTGGCTGAGACATATTTCTTCAGGATAGAAACCACAGTGCGGTTCGCCCTTTCAACCTGGCCAGACGATTCGGGGTGGTAACCAACGTGGAAGTTGGCTTTCACGCCTAACATCTGCCACAGGTGTTCCATCACTTCAGAGGTGAAGTGAGTGCCCCTGTCGGAGTTAACCCGAGAGGGAAGGCCAAACCTGGAAAAGATGTGATTCATCAGCAGCACGGCGGTGTTTTGAGCCGTGTCTGAGGGTGCAGGCAGACACTCCACCCATTTGGTGAACGCACAGGTTACAGTCAGAAAGTACTTATTACCCCTACTGGATTTTGTGAGGGGGCCCACCCAATCAAACTGCAGGTCGGACCAAGGTGAAGATGGTCCCCTGGATTGAAGAGGGGCTCTGTGGTTGGGGTTTGAGGGCTGATGTTGACCACAAACCAGGCAACCCTGAATGTAATCTGTGATGTCCCTGCGCATCAGTGGCCAAAATCCAATTCGGGCCAAGGCACTGAACGTAGCCCTGACACCTTTGTGTCCAGCGGACGGAGAATCATGAGCCTGAGAGATCATTTCTACCCGTAGTGAAGGCGGCACCACGAGGACAGGTGAAGAGGGAGGCCTAGCCACATGCATAAGCACCCCCCTTTCCATCCTCAGAGTGGCTCTAACACGAAAGAGAGAACGAAGTTCAGGTATAGAGTCAAGGTCGGCTGGAGAGGGTTGAGAAGTTTTTGGATCAGCCAGAAACCGGATCATCCTGCTGATAGCAGGGTCCTGGTCCTGGAGAGAGACAATGTCGTTTTCAGAGACAGCTGGAGTGACAGAGACAAATCCATCCGACGGTTGGTCGGAGGACGTCTTGGCGGCTTGAGCTCGCGTCACCACGCACACCTCTGCTGGTGCACGTGAATGAGAAGTGTCACTCTCAGGGGGTCCCTGGGAGTCAAAGTACCATGGCGTGCCGCAGTGGGCACCCTGTTTAGCCAACGAGTCGGCAAGGTCATTCTTATCTTTGTCCATGAGTAGGAGTTGACGGAGATTGTTATGCTCAACGTCGTCTACTAGAGCATCTGCTTCCTCCACAATCTTTTCGATGTGGGACAGAATTTCTGGAGGTCTCCCTGGAGGGAGGCTCTGTTGTTCTTCTACCAGACAGCGATGTTGAAGTCCGGCAGGGAGGGTTATGGGTTTGGGTTCTTTGCCTCGGGTCCACATCCTGGCCCTACCGTAATCAACTATTAGTTGAAGGCGATTCGTGAGGTCGTTCCCTGCAATGAAGTCGGCGTTTATGGACTCAGACACGTACACTGGGTGGTCGAATTCCATCCAACCGACCTCGAAGTGAAGGAGAGTCATGTGATGTATACGCTCGGACCTATTCACAAACCCCTGAATATCCACTTTACATGGAACCAGGTCTGGTGTGTAACCCTCTATCTCAGTGACCAGACAGATGGCGTCAAAGAAGAGGCGGGACATGAAAGTGAGGTCTGCGCCTGTGTCCATGAGAGCCTTAATGGTGAGCGCGTCCTCCACCCTTATAGGTAGGAGCGGCTTGTCTCTCTCATCTATTATGAAGTCACAGAGATAGGTCACCCCCCTGATGTAACTAGGAGGATGGACGTGGTGTTTGTCAGGTGGTTTAGCCCTCCTCTTTTCTTCAGGGTCCCTTTTAGTGACCCTGCGTTTACCCCTAGGAATTTTTCCAGCACGGACAGCTGCGATAAACGCCCTCAGTGAGTCTGTGGGGGATTCTTCTTCCCCCCCCTCTGAACTGGAGGCCTGTTCATCGACAGCAGTAGCTGTGATTGGCAGCATGTGTCCTACTGGTTTCCGGAGGTCTTTAGAGGAGAACTTAGAAGGTAAGTCACGGTCACCACGTCGCCTAAGGCTGGCTGGCGAACGTGAGGCCTTCCGAGGATTCACCAGTGAGCGCCAACGTTCAGCACGTGGGCTCCACCTGGGTCTTTTTGACCTTTTATGTAAGGGGGAGCGTTTAAACTTCGCCCCTTTGTAGGGTGTCTTGGGCCGTGGCCCAGAAGATGAGTCAACCACTGTGTCTTGGAGCACTGTGGTGCATGAGGCCTGTGGGTTTGAGCGGGAGTCGTCGTTTGCGGGAAGCTCCGCATCAGACCCCTGTGGGTTAAGGTCGTCGAGGGAATTATTTCTGAAAATATTCCCCGCGCGCTCTCTGTATTCCTTCACGGTCGTCTTATTGAAACGATACTCGCTCAGAATACCTTTGTAGGATGGATGTAGGTTCCCGAGGAAAAGATGTTTAAAGTCCTCACATTCTTCCATTCCCTGTTCATTTGTTTTTCCGAAGAAAGCACGATGAAGCCGGGAGTAGAAGTGTTGTGGGTCTTCAGATGGGTCATGTTTTACTGATAAAGCATGTGTATAGCCGTCTTTGAATGAGTTACCTGAGAATTCCTCCTCTAAAGCTTTGGTGAGCTGAGAGAAGTCATTCCTGATTTCAGGTAATTGACGGTCAATGAAATCACACACTTCCTCAGAAGAAGTGATTTGGATGAGAAATATTTTATCAGAAACAGTGGCATCAGGAAACCTTGTCAAATGACGGTTGATTTGTTTTAGATAAGACACAAGCTTTAAGTCATCACTATAAGAAGGCTCAAATTTAGTGATAAATTCAGCCATTTTGTACAGGTCTGCTGTAGTGAGTGATGGAGCTGGTGCTCGTTCCATGGAGGTTCGCTCAAGAGCTTGTAACCTCCCACCTAATTCCCTTACAGATTTTCCAACAACTGAAAGTGCCTTCCATAAGTCGACATTGAGTTCAAACAATGTACTGTCTTGGATTCCAGCCATTTCAGGAGGAAAAGGTTCCATAGTTTGTCTTTAAAACTAGTAAAAATGAGGAAATTATGGTGAAAAAGATTTAAAACTTCTCTAAAGAACAGAATTCCTGCTCCGTTTATACCAAGTTGCGCCAGAGGGGGCGCTCCAGGGCAAACGGACCACAGGAGGGTTCAGGACCAGAGGAAGAAATGACGTCACGTCCGCTTGTCTTCTAGCTGCAGCCGTCTTTGTTAACGCGCAGAACTAGGCAAAGCGTTNAAAGTACCATGGCGTGCCGCAGTGGGCACCCTGTTTAGCCAACGAGTCGGCAAGGTCATTCTTATCTTTGTCCATGAGTAGGAGTTGACGGAGATTGTTATGCTCAACGTCGTCTACTAGAGCATCTGCTTCCTCCACAATCTTTTCGATGTGGGACAGAATTTCTGGAGGTCTCCCTGGAGGGAGGCTCTGTTGTTCTTCTACCAGACAGCGATGTTGAAGTCCGGCAGGGAGGGTTATGGGTTTGGGTTCTTTGCCTCGGGTCCACATCCTGGCCCTACCGTAATCAACTATTAGTTGAAGGCGATTCGTGAGGTCGTTCCCTGCAATGAAGTCGGCGTTTATGGACTCAGACACGTACACTGGGTGGTCGAATTCCATCCAACCGACCTCGAAGTGAAGGAGAGTCATGTGATGTATACGCTCGGACCTATTCACAAACCCCTGAATATCCACTTTACATGGAACCAGGTCTGGTGTGTAACCCTCTATCTCAGTGACCAGACAGATGGCGTCAAAGAAGAGGCGGGACATGAAAGTGAGGTCTGCGCCTGTGTCCATGAGAGCCTTAATGGTGAGCGCGTCCTCCACCCTTATAGGTAGGAGCGGCTTGTCTCTCTCATCTATTATGAAGTCACAGAGATAGGTCACCCCCCTGATGTAACTAGGAGGATGGACGTGGTGTTTGTCAGGTGGTTTAGCCCTCCTCTTTTCTTCAGGGTCTCTTTTAGTGACCCTGCGTTTACCCCTAGGAATTTTTCCAGCACGGACAGCTGCGATAAACGCCCTCAGTGAGTCTGTGGGGGATTCTTCTTCCCCCCCCTCTGAACTGGAGGCCTGTTCATCGACAGCAGTAGCTGTGATTGGCAGCATGTGTCCTACTGGTTTCCGGAGGTCTTTAGAGGAGAACTTAGAAGGTAAGTCACGGTCACCACGTCGCCTAAGGCTGGCTGGCGAACGTGAGGCCTTCCGAGGATTCACCAGTGAGCGCCAACGTTCAGCACGTGGGCTCCACCTGGGTCTTTTTGACCTTTTGTGTAAGGGGGAGCATTTAAACTTCGCCCCTTTGTAGGGTGTCTTGGGCCGTGGCCCAGAAGATGAGTCAACCACTGTGTCTTGGAGCACTGTGGTGCATGAGGCCTGTGGGTTTGAGCGGGAGTCGTCGTTTGCGGGAAGCTCCGCATCAGACCCCTGTGGGTTAAGGTCGTCGAGGGAATTATTTCTGAAAATATTCCCCGCACGCTCTCTGTATTCCTTCACGGTCGTCTTATTGAAACGATACTCGCTCAGAATACCTTTGTAGGATGGATGTAGGTTCCCAAGGAAAAGATTTTTAAAGTCCTCACATTCTTCCATTCCCTGTTCATTTGTTTTTCCGAAGAAAGCACGATGAAGCCGGGAGTAGAAGTGTTGTGGGTCTTCAGATGGGTCATGTTTTACTGATAAAGCATGTGTATAGCCGTCCTTGAATGAGTTACCTGAGAATTCCTCCTCTAAAGCTTTGGTGAGCTGAGAGAAGTCATTCCTGATTTCAGGTAATTGACGGTCAATGAAATCACACACTTCCTCAGAAGAAGTGATTTGGATGAGAAATATTTTATCAGAAACAGTGGCATCAGGAAACCTTGTCAAATGACGGTTGATTTGTTTTAGATAAGACACAAGCTTTAAGTCATCACTATAAGAAGGCTCAAATTTAGTGATAAATTCAGCCATTTTGTACAGGTCTGCTGTAGTGAGTGATGGAGCTGGTGCTCGTTCCATGGAGGTTCGCTCAAGAGCTTGTAACCTCCCACCTAATTCCCTTACAGATTTTCCAACAACTGAAAGTGCCTTCCATAAGTCGACATTGAGTTCAAACAATGTACTGTCTTGGATTCCAGCCATTTCAGGAGGAAAAGGTTCCATAGTTTGTCTTTAAAACTAGTAAAAATGAGGAAATTATGGTGAAAAAGATTTAAAACTTCTCTAAAGAACAGAATTCCTGCTCCGTTTATACCAAGTTGCGCCAGAGGGGGCGCTCCAGGGCACACGGACCACAGGAGGGTTCAGGACCAGAGGAAGAAATGACGTCACGTCCGCTTGTCTTCTAGCTGCAGCCGTCTTTGTTAACGCGCAGAACTAGGCAAAGCGTTTCCCTCTACGGTCAAATTAGAGATTTTTTTTGGCAAACGCGCTTCTTAGAGCCGTTTTTAAAGCCCTTCGCAGTCTAACGACGCGGAATTTGAACAGAAAAGTGTCCGGTCGAGTCGTGTCGACCCGGAGTTTTGGCTGTTCGGCGGTGGCTAACTCCGTTCTCGAACGGAGAAAATCCGACCTATTTACCCGTTTATTTATATTAACAGGCAGGCGGAGGAAATCTCGGTTTTACCGATGACCGTCTCTACACCTTATTTGCACGGTCTCCGACCGTGACTTATTTTTCTTCCGTGAAAGCTGTTCGCTTCTGAGGCTAAGAGCCACTCACGGAAGCTAGCGTGTTTCCTGCAGTGAAATCGACGCTATTTTAGCGGATATAATCTCGCTATTCAGACGTTGTTAAAGCGTCTGTATTTAACCATAAAGGTTTACCGAACGGACAGAAGACAAAACGCACCGAAGTGATCAATTTCGGCGGACGAAAGCGTTCTTTTAACTAGACAGCGAGGCGTCCCAAGCTACCGTTAAACGAACGGAACATGTAAACACAATCACAAAGTGACATAAAAAGTGCTTAAAACACAGAAGAAGTACAAGAAGAACCCCATGAAACATACAGTACACTCATCATAATCAGTTACAAAGCTTTTTAGACTTTGGTTGATAGCTGACGTGGCACTGTAGTGCTTTTATCTTAGCTGTTGTTATCTGTTAGCTTAGTTAGCATTAGCTTATAGCTTGCTAAGGCCTAACAAATATTATACGTAGACTTTATGAATGAAAACCTGGCTAACCTGCCATTTATGTTTTAAAGCCTGGCCTGGCTCGCCATTTATGTAGCGTAATATAACCTGATTTTATCGTTATAGTACGGACACACTTCTACAAGGTTATCAGCAAAGTTTTGTCGGTTTTATGCTAAGCCCTGTTAGCTACCTTCACTCCACTGATGGTTATGCAGGCATCTAGATTCACTTTGATTCAAAGGGAGACCTACGTACGTATATTTGAAAGGTATAACCCAGAAGCTGACTTAGACTTCAGTTATTTTATTAAAGAAACAGATTGGATAAACAGACAGATATGAGGTAGATAGTTGCATCTTAAGAGATTCTTCTGATGTTATTAAGCTGAGAGTTAATGACGAGAGCCCGTGATATGTTATTATCTAGGGATCTCGGCTAGTGAGGAGGGGAGCTGAGCTAACTGGATCGAGTGTTATTTATCAATAGCCTCGGTTTTACCAGGTCGGGTTGGTACCTACTGAACCGCTCCAGATCGCCTCGGCGTGAAGGTGTAGGAGGTCCGTCGGGTGAGCGTTGGCGGACGAACCTCGGAGTTGTCCCCGGGACCGAAGGTCGGTCCGAGGCACGGAGGTGTCTGAGCGAGTCGGTGTCAGCGGCTCCATGGTCGGCTGGTGCAGAGGCTAACCGGCTTTTCCATGGCAGGAGGGAAGAAGCAGACCGTGGTGTCTGGCTTCTCAGCCGGAGCAAATTGTCATCGACCGGTGAGGCTGGTTTTACTCACGAGCTCGGTCGGCATCAAGGCCTTCCGTGTAGCGGAGGAAAACGGAGGCCGTGTTCTCTCGTCGAGGGGTTGACGAGAACTCTAGAGACTCTGGGTAGCTTCCAGGCAGGAAGTTGGGACGTGGCCCGCTTTGGACGCGTGGACCAATGGGAACGGAGTTACCAAGTCACGTGGTTCTCGTCATTAGAAACCCAGGAAGTTTAGCTGGATTATAACTATGTTTTAACCCTTTAGCAAAAGTAGAGACCATAAAATAATACTGATGCAACATCAACATTCATGAATACTGGAAGAAGATGAATTAATCATATTAAGACATTTCTGGACAGTGGATTAAAAGGTAGTGTCTTTAGAATGAGACATCAAAGAGTTCTTAAGTTTAATTATTAATTAAAGGAAATCTTGAGTCTTCCGACACGACCGGTCCTGGAAGGAATGTTGATTCAGGTTACAACATAATAAAAGAGTCATTTTAATCCAAGTTATTAGGAAAAAGATGAGTTATTGTTGTGATGAACCAAGGGGTCAGAAATCAGAGATAGTAACGCTTTGCCAGCGCTACAACAGGAAGGATGTTCTGTACTGGTCTGTGATGGACAGGATAGATCTTCTGTAGTGGTCTGTGGTGGACAGGAAGGATCTTCTGTAATGGTCTGTGATGGACAGGAAGGATCTTCTGTAGTGTTCTGTGATGGACAGGAAGGATTTCCTAGTGGTCTGTGATGGACAGGAAGGATCTTTTGTAGTGGTCTGTGGTGGACAGGAAGGATCTCCTGTAGTGGTCTGTGATGGACAGGAAGGATCTTCTGTAGTGTTCTGTGATGGACAGGAAGGGTTTCCTAGTGGTCTGTGGTGGACAGGAAGGATCTTTTGTAGTGGTCTGTGGTGGACAGGAAGGATCTCCTGTAGTGGTCTGTGATGGACAGGAAGGATCTTCTGTAGTGGTCTGTGATGGACAGGAAGGACCTTCTGTGTTGCAGGTCTGAATGACCCTCTGTCTGAAGACACTCTGTTGTTGAATGTAGATCTCTGTTCAGTATCTGGTCTACAGAGATGATTTTCCACAGCAGCAGGTCCTGATTACATCAGCTGTTGTTGATCAGCTGCTAATCCACCTCCTTTTCTGCTCCTCTTCAAGTCTCTGTCTGCTGGTATCGTCTGAAAGTGATGCTGGAGTCAGGATATGATTTCCCATTATGACAGATGGAAGCGATGGTTTAAACTTCCTCTTTCTCTCTCTCCACATTGTTCCTGCTCTCCATCCATGTCTCCTCCTCTTCATGAGGCTGTTTGTTTAGTTTAGTTTAGTTTATACTGCTGCAGCACCATCATATCTTGGATGTTGTTCAAATCAAACAAACTAAACAGGCTCATCTCAAACTGCACCGGTTTACAACAGGTAACAATGTTTTAACACACCTGTAGGAATCTTTTGAGCAAGAGTTGTTTTAAATACCAAAACAATTCTCACTAACTTCGTAACTTTGTCAATGATCTGCTGCAGTCTGACTAGCCATGAGTACTGCTGGAGTCATGAAGACTAGGTAATTCTTGTTTCTAGAGGCTCTGCCCACTTTGAGTGATGTCACTGGTGGGTATGGTCCTAACTGTAGATAACTTCAAACTGAGGACCCTTTAAATGCCCTCTGATTTGACCCATTTACAGTGACTAATTCTCTGGTTTCAGTCTCCAGGACAGAGCAGGATGTCTGTGACAATGACAAAAACCGAAGGGGTCACTGTGTTGACGATGAGATCTGACCCTGAAAGTCGTTGGCCCCCTCTGTGTCAGATCATCAAGAACCTTTGCTACAGCCCGGTGTGCTGCTCGGTGTCCCAGCAGCTGAGGACCTTCCAGAGGACGTCTCTGCTTGTCCTCGGGGTGAGGAAAAACTTTTTTTGGCACCAGTTTTGAGCTTCAAGGCGATAAACAAAAAGTAATCAAATCAGAGCATTTGGCTTCACAGACATCAGCTGTTCTCTCTGTCTTTATCTTTCAGGTCATGCAGATAATGATCGGACTGCTTGGGATTGGCTTCGGAGTCATCCTCCGCAGGAGTACAGCCACTCCCTGGGAACTAAATCGTACTGAGTTTCCGTATTGGTTAGGAGCGCTGGTGAGCATGCCTCTGTAGGGTCCATCAGAATCAAAACTTTGGAGCAACTTTTTGAGTAGAGTATCCTGCAGGTTCTTCTGTCAGGTACTGTAAAGTTTTATATCTCATATTACATCCCACAAAACAGCCTGGATATGTGAGCTGCCAGTAAATCCATGTAAATCATTGAGCCGCCAATCCCAACACGACTACAGAGTGATCCAACAGCCTATTAAAAGATTTCACATAATCAGAATTGAGAGGATTTGGACAAGCTTTATTTCTGCTTTTATCCTTTGACCTGCTGTTGAACATGCGGCTATAGGATCCTTTAAATAATTTGACTTTCTTGTTTGTGTCTCTAAAAGCTGATGTTGCCTTAAGTTTAAGCACAGTTTCAGAATGGATTCTAATTCACAGGTGGAATAAAGCAGCAGTGACATGTTTAATCTGAGAGTTAAAGGACAGATCCTGGTCCAGAACAACACCAAAGGCTCCTTATATTAGTACTGGAGGACAGGTTAATCCATTCAGAACTGCTACACAGCTTATACCTGAGGGGCTCAGGTCCAACAACCACAAGCTTTGTCTGGTCTGACTTTAAAAATAGAAAATTAGGAGTCATCTGAGTTTTTCTGCCTTTTTAGTCAGATTATCTAATTGGATTCATCAGGATTCATGGATATAGAACTGAGTACCATCAGTAAAACTATAGACATGTATCCAGCTGTGTCTAATTTGAACCAATGGAAGTAAAGAGTATCGGACCGAGCATTGGACCTTGAGGAACTCCATGGCTAACTGGTGCAGGAGGAAGATTCATTATTATTATTATGAACAAATTGGAATTTATCAGATAAATAAACCTTAAACCAGTTTAATGCTGTTCCATTAATCCTAATATCATATTCAAGCCTCTGTAATAGAATATTACTTGATGTCTATTTTAAGTTTTACTTTTAAATTAGGTCCAGAAACCCTGAAAAGCAAGCAAATACAAAGCTGTTCCTTTTGAAGTCTGACCAAATGTTTCTTTCTGTCATCCTTTGGAGTCATAGATGAAAAATAATTTTTGATGGAAACAAAATCAGTCTGAAAGATATCAAAGGATGCTGGTTTTTTGTTGTCTAGCCCTGAAATACAAAGGGGAGTGTTTTTATGTTTCCATTGGTGAAGTCTGGAGAGATTATTTTAACAGGCTTTCACATTTGGGTGTTGAGGATCCATAACAAGGAGGAAGGAGACATGCAAAGTGATCGCAACACTTTAATAAAGAAGGTAAAGGCTGCAAAATCTGAAGAAGAAAAAAACCTGAGGGAGCTCTGGGGGTAAAAACACAGGAGATACAGGACTTAAGGAAGCAGGATGGCTGACAGGGTGGACGATAAGTTAACAGGAGGATCTGACAGGGAGTGAATGACCTGGAGAGACATTTCAGGTGATCAGTGGGACGGGGAGCAGATCAAATGAGAAGCAGGTGTGCAGAGAGACAGGAGGAGGAACAGAGGAGGGCCGAGGAGGAGTGACTCAGGAAGATAAACTGAGGCCAAAACTAAACTAACACACCGGGGCACGGATCAAGGCACAGGCTTAGATCAGATTAAAAAAAATAAAAGTTTTATTTTGTTTCACATTTCAGGGCTCATGTAGCCTGGTAAACCAGACTGTAGAGCAGAACTGATGGTCTAGTTTATAGGGCTCGTGACCATCAAAGAACAAAAATTGAAAAAAAGTTTTTTCTCTGAAATTTCCTAAGTCCCCCCCCCCAAAAAACCCAATTTTCATCTGTGACCCACGAAGTCATTTTATCAGACTCTAAATGGGAAATCTCTTTGGTTTGGGGATTTTTTAAATCTGTTGCTTGATGTTTTATTTTGTTCTTCTTTCATCCAGTTCATTGCATTTGGAGTCATGTGTATTTTGTCTGAGCGGTACCCGAGTCCATGTCTGGTGAGTGAGCTCTACAGGTTTTCATCAGAACCTCGAGGACAAAATGACTTTTAGAAAAACTAAAATGTTTCAACACTTCTCTGATTGTATTATTTAACATATGAGACAACAGAGGAAGCAGATAATCCTAACTTTTATTTATTTTACAAAAAGACCAATAAACATTTTCCATCAGAGAGCAGAAGAAAATTAACTAATTATGTGTTGAAATGTAAAATTTTTATTAGTAATAAAATTGTCCTACCTCTGCTTAAGCCTTATAAAGTATTTTTATTTAAAATTGTTAATATTTTGATATTTTATAACAAGAACTTACTGAATATGTTGTTGAAATTGATTTTTGTTTTGATTTGTTAAAATATTTAGATAAAGATGCTCCTGCTTCTTTTAATAAAGATTTTAATTTCCTTTCTGTTTGCTTTTATGTTTATGTTTATGTATTCATCAGACGCTTTTATCTAAAGCAACTTACCGTATAAATGATAATGTATCCAAGAATTGACTTTGAGGCTAACAAACAACTAACCCTGACATTACCACTAAACAAACTACTTAGATGGTCTAACACTGGTCTCTAAGGTGACCATGAGGAAAAAAAGAGCACAGGATAGAGTGAAGTGCATGAAGAGAGGAGTAGGGGACGATAGGAGCTAGTCTAGATGTTCTCTGAAGAGCTGAGTCCATGAGTTGTGTTTAATTTAGCTTCAAGTTTGTTTTTGTAATATTTTTTGCTAATTAAAGAAACATCATGATGAAAAGTTTCTTTGTTCTTCCTGTTTTGACTGCTCTTCATTTGAACTGGCAAAACCACACAAATAAATAAAACAAACTGAGGAGACCTGGCAGGGAAAAGGAAACCTTTTAGAAGTCGTTTTATCGTTTTAAACTGAGCTTTGTGTTTTCAGGTCATCCTGAATGTGATTGTGAACCTGGCTGGAGTTGCTATTGCCGTCACGGCCATCGTGCTCTACATCATCTACATGGCCACCACAAACGATTGGTGGTCTTGTTACGACAGGAACTACGGTTACGATTCCTACAGGAATCGCTTTCTGACACAAACTGCACCTCCTGATGAGATTCTCTGGAGGAAGAAATGCCTCCAGGGCAGAGATCTGTACCTGGTGAGAGTGGGGGAAATTCATTATAATGTTTCTTTAATTCCCTGTAGTCTGGTGTCGCTAATTCACATCAAACTACTTCTGTCCTTGAAGTGACAGATGGAGGATTAGGATTAGGAGGAAGGCAAAGGTGGGTAGAGTACCCAAAAAATTTACTTAAGAGTAACTGCTCTGTGCAGTAAGTGCTGCTCAGCCTCCCGTACAACACATCATCAGTTATGCACCTAACGGTCATTGAATGGATGTTGAAGTGGTGTTCTATCACTCAAAGCAGTGCTGTTTTTGGCAGCTACATTAGTCTTAATAGTCAACAAAAATTCAAAAAGGTTTTAGTCAGTATTAGTTTTAAAAAGCTAAGTACCCGTATTAGTGTATTAATAAAGTAATTTAGCTCAATAAGTTGGAAATTGGAGTCACTTGCTGCCTGGCCAAAAATCCCTTCATTGAGTTTATTTAGTTTCAGAATGTGGATTCTGTGCTTGTATCCTAAACACTGAGCGCGTAAACATGATAGGAGAAAAGAAGTTCTGACAATGTGACTGAAAAAATACAACGTGAAAAGACATTTTTGCACTTTGATCGAGTGGAAAGTTTTGCAGCACAGAAGCATCTGGTGGCTGACTGTCATCCAAACCGTGCACACAACTGTGGGCTAAGAGTGCACGGCTACATACGGTATTAGAACTATATATTAGCTCTTTGTCAAACTGAACAAATTTTCATTGTTTTGTGTCCCATTAGATGCTGGTGCGAGGCATCATCGGCGTGTTGATCGTCTTGTCCGTCTTGGAGCTCTGTGTCGTCATCAGCTCAGTCGTTATTGGGATCAGGGCTCTGAAGAGCGAGGACAGGAAAGGAAACACGGTAGATATAGATAGAAACACATGGTTTTAATGACTCACCTTCCAATGTTTTGGTGAAGCATGACTGATTTACATGTGATGATATATTGATCAATAAATGAAAAGGTGCTGCATTTAACGAAAGCCACTTTGAGGTCTGCTGGACAAAGACTTGAAGACATACTGAGGTGGAGATGACATCGAGTTTCATGTCATTAATTTATTTTATTGGGTTTTTATTTTCATAATAAAACATTCATGAAGCAGAAAAATAACAACAAATCCCTTAAGGATGAAATTTTGCTTTACTCTTCATGCAGTAAGTTAACATTTCAAAATCACAATTAAATCCTTACATCCGTCCGTCCATCGTCAGATTGAGGAGGTAACATGTCCAGAAGGGAAGCCTGGACTCTCCTCAGCTCCTTCTGGGGGAATCCAGGCCAGAGAGGATACATACTCCCTCCTGGGACTATATATATGTATGTAGTCTGGTCACGATCCACTGAAATGACTCAATTCAAATGTCTTCACATGGTTAGCACTAGGACCAATCAGAGCCATTTAGCAACAACCAGAACCAGGTGGTAAATTAAATTGAGCTGAGTTGAGCTTTATTGTCATTTCACAACATGTTAAACATGTTACATGTTAAACAGTTAAATAATAAACATGTAGAAAAATAAAAAAGCAACTACAACTTGTACAATGCTGCCTATATAATACTGTGAATGTGCAAAGAAAAATACAATCATGCTACAGAGTCAGATGTTCAGTTTAATTTACAGAGGCTTATGGAGGTGGGCGGGATGATTGGTTTAGAGCTCGCAGCCTGGAGAAAAAAGCTGTTATCAGTCTGGTAGAGTGGGCTCTGATGCTCCGGAACCAGATGGTAGGAGCTGAAAGAGCTTGTGGGAGGGGGTGGTTGGAGTCCTTCATGATTCCATTGGTTCTCCTGGAGCATCATGAATGGAAGATGTCCAGGATGGAGGGGAGAGGGGCACCAATGATCTTTTCAGCTGTGTTCACTGTCCGCTGGAGGCTCTTCTGGTCTGCGGCACTGCAGTTTCCGTACCAGACAGTGATGCAGCTGGTCATGTTTACTGTTGGCAAAGCAGCAAACACATCCTTTTTCAAAATAAAAGACTTAAGTGCCTCTATCTGTTCGCGTCTTAGAGAAAAGCCCAAATCTAAATCGTCCGAAGTTGATGACAAAGCTGTTTCAAATGAACACAGTTTCCAAGCTGCTGCCATGTTGCTTAATTTCAGAGTCGAAGCTCTGCCGTCATCAACTAATCCTGCCCACTAAACCATTAGAGCGTTGTGATTGGCCTGGTCTGAAACTGACTGGACCAATCAGTGGGCTGCTGAGGTTCAAATGGAGCATGGCTAGACCAAAGTCTGCAGAGCAGAACTGACGATCTAGTAGACTAGAACAAGACATCAGGATACTAGAACTCCTCCACTTTCATTCCCAACCCGGAGGGAGCATTCCACCTTTTACAGGTCTAGAACCATGGCTTCATGTTTGACTCTCATCTGATCTAAAAACACAGAATCATTATCAGTTACACATTTTCTGAATCAGTCACCTACAAAAGGTACCAGACAATTTACAAAGAACCAAGTCGTTTGTCATTGATATCATAAACAGCTACAGCATGCATGTATTTATATCAGCACTGGTTTACGTACAGTTACTATTTTAAAATTATCTTTTTGATAAATATTTTCTCATGATTCTGTTGTTTTTTCCTTCTGTCGTCTGACTCTGGCTCTGTTTCCACCGTAGTTCAAACTGTGTTGTTTTATGAAATAAATTTATGTTCAAAAATATTGATTGTTGCAAGAAAATAAAATAACATAGGAAGTAATTTCTATGTAAGGTTAACTGTGAATACCTAAAGCTCCAGGAATTAGACAGGAAAGTCAAAACATTTGTTTCCTGTTCAATGGATAAAAATTGATGTGAACAGATTCAATAGTAGTGAGCAGGTGTCTGAATCCATACGTATGACTGATCAAACACTTGGTTTAAACATATAATTAATTTATTATGGTTTGTTTCACCTGTAGTGGATGAAAGGTCAACAGATGTCATCATTCTGGTCAAACCACTAACCCAGGAGTTTACTAAAGACCCAAAACTTACCCACTCTTCACACAGTCCTCATGTCTCCAGGATAGAGCTCGCTTAAAGTCACAATCTGAGCTCATTAGCGTCATTATTAATAATATTCACAGTCAATGTGATTGATATAATGAAACCTTAATATAATGAAACATGATTAAACCATCAATTACAGTTATCTGGTGATTTAAGATTTAAAATGAGGCATTTCAAATCATCCAGCATTAAAGACATAATATTCTGAATAAATTCATCTTGACAAGTAAACAATCATTTCTAATAATTATAACCCTGAAAAGGAAGAATATTATTTTATGAGCACAAATTCACGAGTTTAGTCAGGACGCTTGTGGCTTCAGAGCATGAGGAAGGCGTGTCTTGCTATGTCTATCGCTCAGGTGCAGAGACAGAGTTATGAAGCGTGGGTGTAAACAGGACGTTTCGGTTTAAGATCTCGATGATGTTCTGAGGATGGTTAGCTCAGGTTCTTTAAGTAAACACTCCTGTGGCTTAGTGGTTTGACCAGAACGATGACCGTTGACATCTGTTGACCTTTTGTCCACTATAAGAAAACTACAAGAAACATTTAGCTGAATGAAACGAAACCATGCAATTCTGATTTTTATATTTGTTGTTGTGCAGGATTAGCATCTTTTCCCTGTTTTTCCAAAATGACTTCTTTTTTTATTCTTTAGAGCTCTGATGACACAGAACATCACAAACATCTGATGGGAAAAGTCATCGATGATCCTGCACCAGACATTATGCCATCTAAAAAGTAAATTAAAGAAAACTTTAAAAGTGAAGTCGTCTATAAAGACTTTTTTAGTTCATCCATTAAAGAGCTGATTTTTCTGTGTGTTTCTGTTTAAAGCCTGCTGATATCTTTGGGACATCAACAGAAACTTTAACTAACAGATTCTTAAATTGTTTTTGCTTTTTTGTTGAATAAACCCAATTAGAATCCTCTTATTTGGAGTCTATGTACCAGAAACTTCAATCAACCGCCTTATAGAACTGGTTTATTGATGATTGAATCAAATTAAAGTCTTTCTTTATTACAAATCCACACCTCATGTCCAGGTGTTCACATTTTAAACTGTTTCTAATCATGTTCATTTCATTTAAACACATTTGCTATCATATGCATGAGAAATAAAAAGTGTAGCAGAAATTTGTTTTTATTTGTCACATTTGTCATTTATCATATTTATTATGAAACAAAGTCATATAAAACAAATAAAAGCACATTCATATTCATTATTCTTGCTCAAAAAAGTCAAACCTGTACAATATTTCATGAGATTATATTTGAATGAATGAAATATCAATTTATTTTGAATTAAAAACAAATTTTTAAAGAACTTTCACATTTAAATCTAATCAGAATAAACAATGTTTCAGTGGTTGCAAAACAACAACAACAAAACTAAAGCAGGGCTGAAAGCAAAGGAGTTGCTGTCTTATGAATATACGTCAGAAAGGCCTGCACATACTCACTTCTACATACTAACATATCCACAGAACACATGTGGTTCTTTAGTAATTTGGTTCTATTGAAAGAAAATAAACAAACGGTCTCATGCTACTGTAGAGGTCATCATCAGTCCTGACGCATTGCTGTGACTTTTTGAGTTTTTAATTTTAATACCCAGAAACTAGCTGGTAATTTGTCACCAGTTTGCAGCAGTGTCTCTCTTGTTCTGATTAGCCATGAAGATTGCTTCAGTCAGAGGACTACTTCCTGCTTTTAGAGACTCCACCCACTGAGTGACATCACCAGTGGGTGTGGTTTTTACTGTAGATAAATAACTGATAGAAGCCACTTCAGAACAATCCAAATATCCCTTTAATGTAAAACAGCTGTGATTGTTTTAATCTGGTGATGGTTAAAAATCAGTAAAGTGATGAAGAAGAAGAGTTTCTTATTGATTCTGATGCAAGTCTAATTTGATTGGTTTTAAGCAGCAGAACCGCTGAGGAGGACGCTCGTCAACAACGGCTGTTTAATCTCAACATCGGTGACTCCCTGCAGCAAAAACACAGCAGAACATTTCAACAAATATGATTTTATTCAACGCACTTTTCTATTCTATTTATAGCTTTGAATCGTGTGATCTGTGCTGTGATTTACTTTTAATAATTGTAGTATTTATTTTATTCAGTCATGAAAGTAATTTGTCTAGACAGAAGCTTCCTGCATATGTACATACACATACATATATATCTATACCAACACTTTACATACATATCTATCTATACATGCACAATGCATACACATGAACACTGCACATACCATGACTGAACAGGTTCAGGCAGAAGCAAAAGCTTATCATTATTGCCTAACCCACTTACAAATCAAACACTATATCTCCTCAATGTAATGTTAAATAAATGATAAACATAAGTCACACTAGAACCTTACAAAGATATTTTTACTGACGAGTCTTTTGAAAATTGTTTTAAATTCTAATTTAGCCTCATTCCAAAATGTTACTCCCATAACAGAAATACATACATCTCCTTTAAATACCTTTCTTAGCTTTTTGAACCCTAAACTTACAGAAGAAAAACTTCTGTACATTGTCAGGAAGTGACACTAATTTAGCTCTAAACATAAATTGCATAATATTGGGGCAAAAAAGTATTTGGTCAGCCACCGATTGTGCAAGTTCTCCCACTTAAAATGATGGCAGAGGTCAGTAATTTTCATCATAGGTACACTTCAACTGTGAGAGACAGAATGTGAAAAAAAAATCCATGAATTCACATGGTAGGATTTTTAAAGAATTTATTTGTAAATTAGGGTGGAAAATAAGTATTTGGTCAATAACAAAAATTCAACTCAATACTTTGTAACATAACCTTTGTTGGCAATAACAGAGGTCAAACGATGACTATAGGTCTTTACCAGGTTTGCACACACAGTAGCTGGTATTTTGGCCCATTCCTCCATGCAGATCTTCTCGAGAGCAGTGATGTTTTGGGGCTGTCGCCGAGCAACACGGACTTTCAACTCCCTCCACAGATTTTCTATGGGTTGAGGTCTGGAGACTGGCTAGGCCACTCCAGGACTTTCAAATGCTTCTTACGGAGCCACTCCTTTGTTGCCCGGGCAGTGTGTTTGGGATCATTGTCATGTTGGAAGACCCAGCCACGTTTCATCTTCAAAGCTCTCACTGATGGAAGGAGGTTTTGGCTCAAAATCTCACGATACACGGCCCCATTCATTCTTTCCTTAACACGGATCAGTCGTCCTGTCCCCTTAGCAGAAAAACAGCCCCAAAGCATGATGTCCCCCCCCCCATGCTTCACAGTAGGTATGGTGTTCTTGGGATGCAACTCAGTATTCTTCTTCCTCCAAACACGACGAGTTGAGTTTAGACCAAAAAGGTCTACTTTGGTTTCATCTGACCACATGACATTCTCCCAATCCTCTACTGTATCATCCATGTGCTCTCTGGCAAACTTCAGACGGGCCTGGACATGCACTGGCTTCAGCAGCAGAACACGTCTGGCACTGCAGGATTTGATTCCCTGCCGTTGTAGTGTGTTACTGATGGTGACCTTTGTTACTTTGGTCCCAGCTCTCTGCAGGTCATTCACCAGGTCCCCCCGTGTGGTTCTGGGATTTTTGCTCACCGTTCTCATGATCATTTTGACCCCACGGGATGAGATCTTGCGTGGAGCCCCAGATCGAGGGAGATTATCAGTGGTCTTGTATGTCTTCCATTTTCTGATAATTGCTCCCACGGTTGATTTTTTCACACCAAGCTGCTTGCCTATTGTAGATTCACTCTTCCCAGTCTGGTGCAGGTCTACAATTCTTTTCCTGGTGTCCTTCGAAAGCTCTTTGGTCTTGGCCATAGTGGAGTTTGGAGTCTGACTGTTTGAGGCTGTGGACAGGTGTCTTTTATACAGATAATGAGTTCAAACAGGTGCCATTAATACAGGTAACGAGTGGAGGACAGAAAAGCTTCTTAAAGAAGACGTTACAGGTCTGTGAGAGCCAGAGATTTTCCTTGTTTGAAGTGACCAAATACTTATTTTCCACCCTAATTTACAAATAAATTCTTTAAAAATCCTACCATGTGAATTCATGGATTTTTTTTTCACATTCTGTCTCTCACAGTTGAAGTGTACCTATGATGAAAATTACTGACCTCTGCCATCATTTTAAGTGGGAGAACTTGCACAATCGGTGGCTGACCAAATGCTTTTTTGCCCCACTGTAGGTCCTCTAATTTCATAAGCTGTGAATTTAAAAACAATGGATCAGTATGAGTGTAGAAGTAGTCTCATTTATAACTCAAATTGCCTTTTTTTGTAAAGTTTTTATTAGTTTTAGGTTTGTTTTGTAGGTTGCGCCCCATATTTCTATACAGTATGACATGTAAGGTTGAATGAGTGAACAATAAATTAAACGTAAAGCCTTGGAGTTTAGTAAATCCTTAACTTTATAAAGTATTGCCACTGATTTAGATATTTTCCCTTTAATATAGTTCAAATGGTGTTTCCATGATAAGTTATAATTAATGACAACTCCAAGGAATTTTGTTTCAAAAACTCTTTCAATTTCAGTATTTAAAATTTTTAATTTAAAATCCACATTATTTACTTTTTGATTTCCAAACTTCATGAATTTTTTATTTTTTTAATATTCAGTGATAATTTATTCACATCAAACCAGGATTTTTCCAATTCTTTTTCAGTTCTCTTTAAAAGTTCATTTAGATCCTTACCTGAACACACTAAATTTGTATCATCTGCAAACATTATAAATTATAACTGCGATGATGCAGCTGCAAAAAAACCATTTGGATTTGTGTGTGTGTGCGTGCGTGTGTTCGTACTTTCTTTGTCGCCCTGACGAAAAACTCAAAAAAGCCATAAATTGTGAGAATGATGCTGCTGCACAGCTGGATGCCGGCCATGACGATCAAAGTGACGTCCATGTCAGTCAGCATCGTCTGACAGACGGGAAATAAAAGAGAGGAAATGAACGTTCATGTTGGTAATGTCATCTGGCTGTGATTCTGTGATCTTCCTCATTAAAACACTACAAATTCTGCAATTAAACACAGAAACTTCCTTAGTTAAACACAAAACCTGCTTAGTTAAACATCATATTCATTCATTTATTTATCTCTAAATGATAAAAAGGAGGTAAAATTAAAACAACAATAAACACAAAAAGTCTTACATTCACTCTGACATAAAGATAAACCAAATGATGAAGAGCTTAAAGGGATATCAGTTTTCTATCTGGACCACACCCACTGGTGACATCACTCAAAGTGGGCGGAGTCTAGAAAGAAGAAGTAGTCCTCTGACCAGAGCAACACTCATGGTTAACAGGAGACACGTGTTTGTTTAGTTCATGGTCTTCATGTCATTGCAGCAGCACAGCTTAGTCATTCACGTTTGGTTGAAAAACCCCACAACAACATAAACGATGTCATGCAAAATGGTAGAGGTTTACAAACAGGAAGTACAGAGTTCCAACATCAGTATGACTTTAAAAATCCAACAATTAGCCGCTAGTTTGACACAGATCAACAGCAGCGTCTCGTTGCTCTAGTCAGAGGACCACTTCCTGTTTCTAGAGACTCCACCTATTTTTATGATGTCACCAGTGGGTGTGGTCCTTAATAACTGATGAAACACCACTTCAATATGACCCAAATACCTCATTTTGATTAAAACCAACAACACTCCGGTGAGTTTATATTAACAAGAAATCAACAAATACGTAAAACCCGTTGTTCAAAACAGCTATGGTAATTTCATGGCTTGTTATGATTTGTTATCAAATATCTTTCACATCTTCCAGTTTGACAGTCAAATCTTCCAACAATAAGTCAGACTACAGCAGCCTTCTTTATCTTTAGTCCTACCTGAGCGAGGTAAGCCAGCTGAAAGCAATTCCCATTAGACGTTTGTTGGGAGAACAGGCCGTTGTTACACAGCCACTGGAAGGAGGAGTCCGCCAGGTCAAAAGAGTAGAGCACGATGGCAATGATGGCAAGAATGGAGCTAACAAAGTTCAGGATCATACAAATGATCATCTGAAAGGAGAGAACTGATTGGTTTTTGCTCCATCAAAATGAAAAAACGAGGTTCTGTTCAGTCATTGTCAGCTGTTACCATGCAGCAGTGGCAGTCCCTGTAGAACCCACACAAAGGAAGGAGTGATGCGATTCCAGACATGATGAACTGAAGGGAAAAAAGAGCTCATCCAAATTAAAACTTACTATCAAACCCCCAAACATTCTGGTGGAATTTTAGAGCAACATAAACATACATTTAATATAGAGCACTGATTAGAAAATAACACATGTCAGCTGAGGCATTAGGCTCCACCCACTCTGAGTCTGGTTCCATTATAACAGGATAATCTGATTATCAGGTTATAATGAATCAACTGATTTACAGAAATCAGTTCACCTGAATCGGGACCTGAAATGATGACTTGTTGTTTTGTTCAGCGCTTTGAGGTGACTTGTGTTGTGAACTGGAGCTTTAGAAATAAACTGAAATGAAACAAATTGATCTGAAAATTAGCAGGTATATTTGGTCACATTTAGTTTCAAACAAAGTTTAAATAAATATACACATTTAAATCTAAAGATTGACATAAAACCTACGTTTTGAAGTTAAATAGAGAAAGGTAATTTTAATTAAGGCTGGTGAAAGTTTTCAGTCATCAAAGTCATGTAATCCTAACAGGTTCAAATGAACTGAAGTCCAGTTTAAACCTACAGGGTTTAAATATTTATCATGAATATGATCATAGAAATAAAACTGGTACATTGAAACTTATTGCGACCTGTTTAAAGTATAAATGTTTTTAAGTAACCATGAGCTATTTATAACTGAATGATTAGCATTAGCACATAAAAAGTAATTTGAAGATTGTCCTTAAAAAGCACGACTAAAAATACCAGTAGTGCCTTATTTTATATCAAGCTGCATGTTTTGATGTAAATGCCACTTAATAAAATAAAAAAGGCAAAACACAAGATGGTTTTAAGTTTTCTTCAAGGCTAAAGCATAAACAACCTAAAAAAACCTTGCCACAAATAATTTGTCTACAGGCTTTCTTCAATCTCATATGTAGATATATTTATGTGCACCCTACATCTTCTTTTATTGATAAAACCTTTTAGCATTGATGACATCACCACAGTGGGATACTGACCACAGCTCCCAGCCAGTATGCAGCTCCTAAATCAGTCAGGTCACCAGGATGCATGCTTATTCTTCCAGGACCGAGTCCAATGTTGAACAGACCCACCATGATCTGCAAAGTCTGAAGGACAATTCAAAAAAGTTACCATATGTAACAAAAAGCTGCAGTTGAACAATGAAAGTGATTTATGAATTAGAGTCATCTCACCCCCAAAGCTCCAAACATGCAGTAACACATGATTCCTTCGTCTGGTAATCAGCACGATGATCTGCAGAGATCTGAGGATGATTCAAAGGTTTTAAGGAGGAATTATTTATTATCAGAGCAGAAACCACAGGAGGATAACAGGGAAAAGCTGGAGCCCTGCTGTATAAGTCAAGTTAGTTCTTAGAGCAGGTTGGACTCCATCAGGACTGTCCCTGTCCCTGATCCTATGGTCTTCAGGGTCAAGATCTCAAGATGTTATCACGAAGAGAAGGGTGTCTGGGTTGTGAACCTCAAGTCATGACCTCCAGCCTGCACTAGGACAGCTCACAGCAGGGTGAGAAGTGGTCAAGAAGCTCCTCCAAATCTGTTATGGTTCTCAACAAAAAAAGGTGGAATGCTTCTTCCAGGTAGGGAATGAGTCTCTGCCTGAGAGAAGTTAGTCTTAGTCTGTTTGTTAGTAAGATTAATCAACCCATTAGTCATCATCAGTAATGAGAGTGTTCATCCAGTCTATCAAGGTGAAGAAGCAGCTGAACAGAAAGTCAAAGCTCTGTATTTACTAGAGTTGGATTGGAACCAAAAGACAGAGATCCTGGATACAGGCTGAAACGAGCTTCCTCTGTAAAGTGTTCGTGCTCAGCCTGAGCGATAAACGGAGCTCCGTCATCCTGAGGAAGGTTGGAGGTAGGGTCAGTGCTCCTCCATCGACCGATCAGCCGATGTGGTTCAACTGACCAGGATTCCTCCTGGTTACCTCCTTCTCTAGGTTTTCCAGTCACTTCTCAGTGGGAGGAGGCTGGTTGTCCTGGATTCCAGAGTGACTGTGGCTAAAGGGGAAGGGAAGCTGCCTACCATGTGGGACCATGGGTTCAGTTCCCGCCCCGGCCATGAAGCATCATTGGCCAAGTTACTGAACCCCAACTGCCTTTCAGGTCTCCCTTGAAACATTACCTTAACAAGTAGGGTTTTAAAAAAGTCTCCGTGGCAACTCTTACAACTAATCCTATTTGCGGATGACACAAATATATTCCACACATGAACAGACATAAAAAAGATCACAGAATCCTTAACAAATGAAATGATTTAAACAAAGAACTGGTGCAACAGTAACTAGTGGGACAAAACCAGTAAATGGTGTTTGGATACAAAAAAGGAAGAAGTAACACACCTCTACATAGATGGGAATCCAGTAGAAAAAGTCAATAAAGTCAAATTTCTAGGAGTAAAATTAGATCATAAACTAAACTGGACACCACACATAAGTTGTTACTGGTGGCTGTCCGAGGAGGAGGATTTCCAGTCTGTCCAGCAGCTGTTCAGCACCCTGGACAGCGGCACGCTGAGATCCCGCTCAGCTGCTGCAGTACGCAGCTGTCTCAGATTTAGATTAATTAGGGCTCGTCATTAGACTGGTTAATAGACGGAGGCTGTCTCAGAGGGGTACTGACGTCCCCCAACCAAGCTGTGGAGTCACAGAGAGAGAGAGCGGCGGAGTAAAAATAAACTAGAGTTTGTTTTAGTGCAGGATTCTGCAGCTCTGTTAAAAGAGTCTTTTCGTTTGGTGCGTCATTTTGAATCTTTATGTTAATATCCTCCTTAGTCGAGAGTCCTTAGTTTAATATAGAATTCTTAGTTTATTATAATAATTCTTGGTTTAATATAGTGCTTAGTTTAGCATAATAGTCCTTAGTTTAATAGTTAGTAGTAAAAATAGTGATTTATATAGTTTATCCTGGGTCGTAGAATTATTCTCCCCAGTGTTTTGTGTTTGTTTATCCTCCCTTTTTAGTTGAAGAGTGTTTTATTTTGTTACTAATAACTTCTTTCTTTTCAGCAGTGCCTCTTCCAGCTTGTTTTCTGAGGAGTGAATAATAAAACATTTTGGTAAAATCGTAAACCTTGTGTTACGATCTCCCATCTTCAGACCCGATTCTTCCTCCTGTCAGCTCCAGCTGACAGTGACAGCTCCTGGCTCCGCCCCCTGTCGCCGGAGCAACACGCCGAGCTCGCCCAGCTGCAGAGCATTCTGCAATCATCTCGGCGTGTTCAAAAGCAGGGAGCGGTCAGCCATTCGGGGGGAAACTAAGCAGACTGGTTCTGGTGAATAGTTCTTAGTTACCCTTTTGATATTTATAGCGTTAATCGCCTCCTTTAGTTCTTTGTAGTCTCCCTTAGTTGTTATATTACTCTTAACCTTTTACCGAACCTCTTTTAGAGAGCGTTCTTAGATTAGGCCATTTTGTTTTATTAGTTTAGTTAGAGTTTTTCCCCTTTTGGGTGATTTTTCGTTTAGGAGCGATTTTTAGTTCGTTTACCTTTTTGCAGCACCTCCTTCTGCCTGATCGATAATAATAAAATATTCTGATAATTCGTACTTTGTGTTTCTGGCCGTTTGTGTTAGTCCTCCTTTTGTGTACTACTCCTAGACCCTTTTAGGGGGACGTAACACCTTGTCTCTGGAGCACTTTTTGTTAGACCCCTTTGTTTATTACTCCTAGACATTCCAAGGGGTCGTAACATAAGTTATATAAAACAAAAGATCTGCAAAAATACTGTAATGCAATACTGAACAAAACAAAAACCAAAGAAAGGCTTGAAATGTTATATCACACTCTCATTTATCAGTACCTGAGATATACTGTGTGGAGGTTTTAAGGAAATACGTATAAAACTAACATTAAAACCCCAAAAAGAGATCCATTAGAATTATTCATAAAACAGGCTTCAGGGACACACCAACAAACTATTAGAGGAGTCAAAATAAAAAGTTGAGGATAGTCAACCTATACAGTAAGAACACTAGCTGTTATTTTCAAAACAAAGCATTACCTATTACCGTACAATATACAAAAGTTATTATCCTGAAGACAAACAAAGAAAATCAAACCAGACTGTGAGAATAAACATACGAGAACGACGCTGAAACAAATGTGCTTCTCAATACAGAGAGTAAAAAGATGGAATCAGAAGTAGCAACCTGCATGTGCAAGACTTAACGTTTTCAAAAGAAAATTCAAGGAAAAAACTTGTAAACTCTTATAAAAGTATGACAAAAATAACAAGTATGAACAAAAAAGAGAATACAAATTAGTTTTTTAACAATAAAAATGAGCTGTGAGAGTATCAGTCCTGACAAAACTGGAAGATGTAAATATGTAAAAAAATTTTTTAATAATAATAATAAAAAATTGTGATTTGTAAACTTTAACTTAAATAACAGAGAATGGACAGTTATTAGCTTTGCTTCAGACCATCCCTATTTCAACTGTGAAAGTTTCAATATGTCTGTAATGTATCATAAGAAACTCAAACTCTGTGATTATGTACAATAACAAATTCACAGTTGTATAAAAATGGTATAACTGTGTGCAATCAAAATAAATTCATTTATTCATCTAAACTGCTTCAGTCTGAGAGTCTCCCTTTGAGAGTGGATTATTATTATTATTATTATTATTATTATTATTATTATTATTATGGTTATTGGTAAGATCATATAAAATCCTGGGAAACTCTCAGAGAACAAGGAGCAGCAGAGGTCTGTCAGAGATACAGGAATAATGTGAACTTTTACACGTCACTATGGAGACTCAGACTAAAGCATTTATTGAGACTTGGCTTGAAGTGAGCGTCAGGAAAACCCAGCTCTTAAATGAATGAACAGGAAGATCACATGGTTTGTCAGAACTTGTTGAAACAGGTTTGACTTTACTTTTGGAATTTCCACCTTTAATTCCCATTAGAATATAATAACTTGGGTCAGGTGTACTTCCTCTTGATGGTAATGGATATAGCAGCAGGGCAGACAGTAAATTAACCCTATTGTTTCCATCTCTCTCAAAACCTAAATGCAAAAGAAGCGATTCTTCATCAGAACACTCAGTTTCAGCCAACCCTTTCATTTCTTAATTTCATAGTTTCTGTAGCTAGAGATTGGTCCAGCAAGACTCCTGGCCTGATCCACAGCTCCAGACCCTTCTACTCTTCAGGGGACTGGTAGCCAGTTCAAGCATGTCAAAATCTGGGGTTTGCATGTGAGCCCACCAGAGAGAGCTGTGGAGGAGGTCTGGAGAAAACAGTCTGGGCTTCCTAACTAGTAGACAACAATGTCCTCAATAATTTCATTGTGCAGACACTTCCCAGCTCAAGGTTTTTAATGTTTTTGTCTTTATTACAGGGTTAGGGTTATTTCTTATTTCACAACACAAAATACATAATCAACAGATCAAACACAGAGCGTCACCTTCATCTAAACATGTGAGCTATTTGGATCCTGTCATCAGGTGCTGTTCCTAAACCATGCACCCGTGTAAAATAATAAGAAACATCCAGATCTGTTTCAGAAACAGGTTCGACAGTTGGAGGGAAGTAAGTTATCATTCCAGAACATACTCCACTTCCTTCAGTATTTGATCTTATGGTTTAAAAAACAGGTGTTTTAACAAAACAGCATGAGGAATCAGGCTTAGAGATAAAACCTGTGCTCTGCAGGTCAACATAAGAAGCATATGCAAAAACAATTTAAAGAATATTATAAACAAAGTAGAATTATTAGAAAATAAAGTAGAATGAATTTTCCAGCAATGCAGATGAAAATCTCACTGACGACATTCAGAACTGAGCAAGAGAAACGAGTTAAAACAGGAGTAAATAAAGACGGTTAAACAGCAGAGAACTCACCTAGCTGGCTGCCTTCTGGTGTTTGACCTGCTGCCAATGAGGAGTTCAGGTGACAACAACAACAACAAACAGAACAGATACTTCCTGTCTGTGAAATTGGGTTTTCAAAATAAAAGCAGAAATACCAAAAGGCTTTTAACAAACAAACCTATTGAACAATCAAAGTCAGCATTAGTGTCCGACCGAGTCGTCTGCAGAAATATTCAGATGACTCTGCAGTTGTTGGATGTTTCCAGAGACCTGGTGGACCGCTTTGTGGAATGATGGCAACAATAATTTCATCTCCAACAAAACTAAGGAGATGATTGTGGATTTTAAGAGAAGCAGGACAATGTCCAACTGTTTGTCCATCATGGAGAAGAAGTGGAGGAGGAATCTGAATACCTGGGTGTTGACCTGGACAGCAGACTGGACTGGAGACAAGCTGTTTACAGGAAGGGACACAGCAGACTGGACCTCTGGAGGAAGCTGAGGTCCTTCAATGTTTCCAGCTACACCTGTTGGAGCAGCAGCATCAGAGCCAGAGATCAGCTGATAAAGAAGGCGGGGCCTGTTCTGGAGCCTCTAGAGCTGATTGGACAAAAGAGGATGCTTCATAAAATGAAGAAGATCATGGACAACCCTGAGCATCCTCTACACAAGACTTAACTCAACAACAGTCAGAGGTTCTTCAGATCTGCTGAAGATCCTTCCTGTCCACAGATAGTGTAATGAATCTTTAAAAACTTCAAAAAAATCTAATTTCCCTCTGGGGTTAATCAAGTATTCTGATTGATTGAATGTTTGAGATTTCACCTGTGATCACTCAGTTTCATTTGCTTTCTTTATTTTGTTTTGCAGAATAAAAACCTCCTTTAAAGGAAAAACAGAGACATGTAAAATGTGGTTTCATATTCACAGCAATAAACATTTAAATAAATGTACAAAACTCAGCTGTTTCTATGACTTTATTAGTATTTATGAATTTATTAACAGATTACAGCAAACACAAACTTCACTGCTGCCTTTTATTAATAATTCATTGATTGCTCAATTATTTTGACTTTAGAATATTAAACTCTGTGGTGACAAAATTAAAAACGTCATAACCCAACCAAACTGCAGCTTCAGAAAAAAGTCTATTAAGGTTAATAATATTTAGAAAAGACCCAGAAGTTTGAAAACAGTGTGAATTTAAGTCAATGATTACTGATGGAGCAAAACCAGTCAGAGGGATAAATGATCAGGTGACAGCAGTGATTCAGCCGCAGACTTAGTGGTGACTTTATCCAACGCTGCTTCTGGGTCATCAGGAGTCTGAAGGACAGAAATCATATTAAAAAAAACATAACAATAATAAAACAGAGTTAAACATGGCTGCAGCCAGGATCAGATCCAGACTCCAACATCAGATCCGCTACAGACAGTCCTCCAGCCCACAGTTAGCAAACAATGACATTTTGAAAAATCTTACATTGAAACATCTGAGATGAATCAAATAGTTTTGATTGATTGATTATTGTTGCAGATATTCTGATTAACACTTTTAAAAGTTTCAAATATTCTTTGAATTAAAAAAAAGAGAAAAAAAAGGACTTGGTTCAAGATTCATCCTGTGAAGATATTTTTTAATGTGAAAAAACAGCAGCTGGACTTTTTTCATGAAATGTAAAGAACAGAGAAAAATGATCAATTTTCTCTATTCAGGCATTTATTTCTGACTAAGCAAAGACCTTTTCAGTTTATTATCAAGGTCACATCTGCTTTACACAAAAGGTTAATGAAGAATCAACTCAACACTTTTACAGAAAAAAAATAAAGGTTTAGCAGATATTTCTGTCTAATTTTTACCTTGTTTGCTTCCTTATCAGAGCTCTTTAGAGCTTTAATTCCTATGAAAGCAGAGCTGGTGGCAACACAGAACTCCAGGACAGACAGGATGATCAGCATGCTGTTGACACCCATCAGGATCCCCTGCAAGAAGCAAACAGAGGAATACCTGGGTAACTTTAAAGTGGCGTTCTATTAGCTCTTTAGTCACAATAAGGACCACACCCACCTGTGACCTCACTCAAAGCAACTGGAGTTTGTAGAAATGTCAGCTGTGCTCATCATGCTCACCTTAGGACTCTGATACTCTCCTCTCTGTCAGAACGTCTGAAGTCTTTGTCTCAACTTTCCAACATTTTGGCCATGATCACAAAGTTTGTGTCTCTTATCAACCGCTGATGCTCAAAGATGCTGCAGGTCATCACTTTGATTGACACCAGACCATACCAGCCTAAAGGAACCGACTTTAGAGCTTCTATGAACTCTCCAAGCCTCAGCTGGATGTCAAAGAACTGATCTGATGCACAAAATACTTTCTGCTTAGCTGAAATAAATGTACTTCCCTGAATATTTTGACCAATGAACAATACAGAACATCAAAATATTCAGTCAACCAATGAAACACTCTGATGGGCTTTAGAAGATAAAGACTGTCAGACCAGATCTCTTCTGTTATCCTGATCATTTCTCCTAGTTTTTCCTCATAATGTGAACTCAGTCCACACTCAAAAAACTAATTCAGGGCCTTCTTAGAGGTAACACATATACATTATGTTCAATTTGCATGACTTGTGTTCATAAACAACAGCATGATTTGATTTCATTGGCGTGAACTAAAAATATTTCTTAATAAACTGAGGTTGATTCTTGAACTCAAAATAAATGAGTTTGTTGGGGTTCTGGGGGGAGGAGCATACCATAGATATCATATATATTGCTAGATATCTTACCCGCGCTGTTTGTCAATGGCCCCTGACGTAGCCACACCGGCGGCCATCTTGGGGCAGACAGCTGCCCCCTTTCATAACATTGGTGTCAATGGAGCATGTACTATTAAATACCTCTAACTTGCTCAATTTGTAAACGATTTTCGAACGGTTTGCATTCTTCTAAACGTCAGAGACGTGGCTGTGAATATATATCAAAATATAACGATAATGGTCAGGAAATTCATAAATTGTAAAAGTATCAGATATCAAGTCTATACATAATAAGGTTTGTAAGAATATAACCCGTTTGTAAATCCGTTTATTTTTCATCGAGTTATGAGTGTTTTTTTAAGTTGATGCTCACCTTCATCTGCTGCTAGAGAGCAGAACGCCAGCTCACTGTCACAAGATGGCCGACGTGTAGCTATGCTGTTGAACCCCAGATGATCCATCTAGCCTTTATATACAGTGGAGGAAATAATTATTTGACCCCTTGCTGATTTTGTAAGTTTGTCCAATGACAAAGAAATGAAAAGTCTCAGAACAGTATCATTTTAATGGTAGGTTTATTTTAACAGTGGCAGATAGCACATCAAAAGGAAAATCTAAAAAATAACTTTAAATAAAAGATAGAAACTCATTTGCATTTCATTGAGTGAAATAAGTATTTGAACCCCTACCAACCATGAACAGTTCTGGCTCCCACAGAGTGGTTAGACACTTCTACTCAATTAGTCACCCTCATTAAAGACACCTGTCTTAACTAGTCACCTGTATAAAGGACACCTGTCCACAGAATCAATTAATCAAGCAGACTCCAAACTCTCCAACATGGGAAAGACCAAAGAGCTGTCCAAGGATGTCAGAGACAACATTGTAGACCTGCACAAGGCTGGAATGGGCTACAAAACCATTAGCAAGAAGCTGGGAGAGAAGGTGACAACTGTTGCTGCAATTGTTCGAAAATGGAAGGAGCACAAAATGACCATCAATCGACCTCGGTCTGGGGATCCACGCAAGATCTCACCTCGTGGGGTGTCAATGATTCTGAGAAAGGTGAGAAATCATCCTAGAACTACACGGGAGGAGTTAGTTAATGACCTCAAATCAGCTGGGACCACAGTCACCAAGAAAACCATTGGAAACACATTACAGCGCATAGTTTACAATTAACACAGTTGCACTTCACCATTTCAAACTAGTGCTGTAGTTTGGTATTTAGACCACAGCTACATCATCTCGCCATTTCAGAGTTGAAGGAATTTAATTAAATGGAGTTGAAACAAGTGGCCCTGCGATGGACTGGCGACCCGTCCAGGGTGTCCCCCGCCTCTCGCCCCTTGACCGCTGGAGATAGGCACCAGCTCCCCCGCGACCCTCTGTGGAGGAATAAGCAGCTTCAGAAGATGGATGGATGGATGGATGGATGGAGTTGAAACAACATAATTCATTTTCCTTACTTTTAAGTAATAATTTCCTTTTATTTTTATCAAATAAAAACAAGTTGGAGCAACTCAATTACATTCAATTACCTGAATGTATATGTAATGAGTTTAGGCTATACATAGTTTTTGGATGGAAAAACTGCCCACAATTTAATTGTGCTCATCCAATGAGTGATTTTTATGAGTGCAGCCTGGGTCTGAATCAGGTAACTCTCACCTTTATCAGGGCTTTACCCTCAGAGCAGATCTTATCCTGAGGAGTTGGATAGGGCCGGTCGTACCACCTTGAACACCCATAATCTTGATACGATTTTGGTACATTTGAGGCATATAAACCAACAGCTGTGAGGGCAAGCGATGCTCCAGCCAGGTTCAGAATCACACCAGTATAATAATAATAATAATAATAATACCTTTATTTAACCAGGCAAAACAGATTAAGAACAAATGTCTTATTTACAACTGTGGCCTGGCAAAAGACAATGTCTTTTGAGGGAGAAAGGAAAAGGGCTACAATATAAAAACAATTTAAAATAACATGAATTAGAAACATTTTAAAAATAGTAAAAAGTTACATTTACAAAATCATGAACACACACACACACACACACACACACACAAAAGCAATTTCATAAACACAAGATCAGAAGAGCAGCCATAAAAAATGAGGTGTCAGTCTAAGTGACAGCAGCAGGTATCTTTAAAACGTTCTGTGATCCCAGCTTGAAAAGCTGCCTTTGAGATCAACGTGTCCAGTTTTTGGGTTTTCTGCAGGTCATTCCAGTCTCTGGCAGCAGCAGACTGAAAGGACAACAATCCTGATGCAGAAGCAGTTTTAGGAACTGTTAACAAAATCAGGTTTGCAGATCGAGTGTTGTATGCAGGGGATGAAAAATGCAACAGCTGTTGCAAGTAGGAAGGAGACAAACCGAGGAGAGTTTTGTAAATCAGGATAAACCAGTGGATTTTACGACGGGTGAACAAAGATGGCCAGTTAAGAGAAGAATACAGAGAACAGTGGTGAGTTTTAAAAGGAGCATTTGTAACAAACCGGATGGCAGAGTGGTAAAGAACATCAAGCTTATGAAGCAAACTTCTGGCTGCTGATCTGTAAATGACATCACCGTAATCAAACATTGGGAGAATTTGCACCAATGTTTTCCTTGCAGATGAAATGAAAGAGGAACGCATTCTGTAGAGGAAGCTGATTTTAGATTTAATCTTAGTCTGCAAATTGTTGATGTGCTTTGAAAAAGACAGAGTATACCAGTGAGGATCTGAAACACAAGACAGATCACGTAATGTTCAAACATTATTATTACGATTCTATTAATATTTTTCTGCATTATGATTATAAGAAGAAACAGGATGTTTTATACACTCACCAGACATGGACTTGGATACTTGTCAGACAAAATGGACATGATGCCAAACAGGATGAACTAGACAACACGAGAAGAAATAAAACGGTTAATTACTTTATACTTTGGCATCCCTGATTTTCCGACTTTGCAAACTGGAACGCTTGTAACTCGGGTTCCGACCTCCGAGGTAAATGGAACGCAACATTACTGTCTACTCTAAAACAATGTCCCACTATATTAAATGGATACTGGCTGTTGTTTTTAGGTGTAGGGTTGATATCATGACCCAGTTTAACAGTTCAAGACCCTCTTCACAACCTCCAGCTCCCAACCTGAACTGGAATCACTTGGATTTACTTTTCTAGCTCCAAACTGGATTCTGTTTGAACAGAAAACAGAATTAAACTGGCCTAACAACGTTACAGCAAACTCATGTTGATACTTTAACAGTAAAAATAATGTAAATTCATTGTTTTTTTATTAGTTTATGCCTCATTTCTGTCTCTCTCTGAGAACGTCTCAGGCCATGACATTTTCCCACTGATAACATTTTTATTCCAGCATCAGTGGCTTACCAGTGTTCCCAACCAATATGGAAATCCAAGGAACACAAATAGATACAAAGCACCAGTATGACTCAGATGGAAGATGAGGCCCAGTCCGATATTCAGCAGTCCGATCATAATCTGCATAACCTGTGAAAGAAAAAGTGCCTGTGATATTTGGTGAAAACCGTCTAAATCAGACTTTTATAAAACAGAAGAATCACAGGTTGTATCTCACCCCAAGGACCGGCACAGACATCCTCTGGACCTCCTTTGGCTGCAGCAGCAATGAGCCGCACGCTGGGCTGTAGCAGAGACTCTTAAGGATCTGACACAGAGGAGGCAAACGACTTTTAGGGTCAGAGGTCACGGTGATCACCATGACCCCCTCTGCTCTGGTCATAGTCACTGACATCCTTCCAGCTCCTGGAAGCAGAAAACAGAAAACAACGTTAGCTTGTTTCATTCTGTGTGGGAATTATAAACCCTCATCAAGCTGGTGCATCTGAAAACCTCATGATCCATTTAGTCAAAAGGTCTAAGTTAAATCTTCTACATTTACTCTGCATGACCTATATCCAATCCAATGTATTTATAAAGCACATTTAAAATAACAAGGTTGCAACCAAAGTGATAGATGCACAAAAACATATGCTTAAAGACCTAACAGAGACATACAAAAAAAAAACAAAACAAGAAAAAATGTAAAATCCAAATAAATAACCACAGTGAGTTAGAGTAAAATCACTCACAAATTGTTTAAAGTGAATGAAAACAGATGTTTCTAAGTTAGATTTAAATGCCAGAACATGATGGTACGCTGGTGAAGGTTCTCAGTCATCCAGGTCCTGGTTATCCAAAAGGGGGGTTCAAATGAAGGCAACTGGACTCCTTTGGTTCCTTGAAGATGTTTTGCTTCTCGTCCGAGAAATGGAAGAGATGATGGTAATTCGTTCCATAGTTTAGGAGCTAAAGGCCCCATCTCCTCTGAGCTCCAGCTTCAGCTGATCAGCTGACCTCAGACCTGTTCTGTTTCTGATCACTGCTTTTAGGAATCAGGTTCTTCAAAACAGGTTTAATGTTTCAGAATGAACACCCGGAAACGCATGACAGTCTCATTAACGGGTTTTTCTAGTTTAGAGGTGGAACTTTAAAGTTCCCAGAACATCTTGTGTACACTTGTGGTTTTTTCTTATACTGTATGTTTTACAACAATTTATTACAAATTTTTACAGGAAAATTTGAAATTGGACTCTTGAATGAAAAGTGAAAAGTTAGTCAAACACAGTGAGTATAGTTTAGAATAATACTACAAAAAATATATAAAAAATACGTGTTCATTATGTCTTTTTTTTCAAAAAATGATTGTAGGTTCTTTTCTTCAGACATGTATGTTCTTTGGGTAAGTTTTTACCTTTGACATGTTTCGACGCGCTCTGATGAAGGCTGCAGGAGTGCGGGGTTAGGGGTTAGGGTTAGCCCTCAAACAGAAAAACTAAACCAAAAACTTTAAATCCTCTCAGAGGAGTCTTTACCGCTCACAGCTTACCTGATGGTTCCTCCTGAGTCCCAGGATTGGAGTTCAGGTGACAAGAAATACCAGTTCCTCTCTAACATTTCTTCAAAATAAAAGCACAATTACAAAAGGATTTTAAAAGAGATGTGCAAGTACACAAATAAATAATAATATTAAAGGTTCTCCAAGCTAAACTAAACCAAAGCCAGCATTAGCAGGAGTTTCCATTAATATCATTAATATTAATAAATATGAACCGCTTGAATTAAAAACACAACTGACCAAAACAACAAACACTTTGACTCAGTTTGATCAGTTTTTAGTTCAGAACAAGAAAACCTGAAAATCTCAAGGACAACAACTCACTGACCTTTATATAAACACACTTTTAGGACCTGTTGGACCATCTATACCTTCAGAATCTCCTCAGTTCATCATGTCATGGATCCAACATGTTGGAAGCATTTCTCACAGGTTCTGTACAGATGAACACGAAAGCATCCTTCAGTTCCATCCATGCTGTGAATCTCCAGTTCCTCCACATCCCAAAGGTTCTGGACTGGACTGAGATCTGGTGACTGGAGGTCACTGGAGTCTAGTCAGCTCATCATGTTCTAGACAGTTAGAGATGATCTGCGTTCTGAGACATGGAGCTTTATCCAGTCCAGTCACCTCACCATCACAAAACCATTAGAGATGGTCTGAGCTACATGGAGCAGAGTCCTGCAGAAGATGGCCCACTGTGGTCCTAAGGGATGAACATGGTCAGCAACAAGACTCAGGTAGGCTGTGGAGGTCAAACCAGAATCAGGTGGGACTAAGGGGTCCATTACACCTGCCATAAACATACAGTATGTTGATATTTATACAGAAACTCCACCCACACTCCACCATGACACCACAGTAGAAGCTATACAGAACACCAGGGACTCAATATCTCAGATGACCTCACCTGGACCACCAACACCACCAAGAAGGCCCAGCAGCATCTCCACTTCCTGACACATCTGAAGTGGGACCACCTTCCTCCTCCCATCCTCACAGCGGTCTACGGGAACTCCATCCTGACTCACTGCATCTCCATGTGCACTGCAGAGTGGACGAACAGAGAAACCTTCAACGGATTGTGAGGATAGGTAACACTATTGTAGTTTCTCTCCCCTGCTGTAGGAGAGCTTCCACAAGCGCTGCACCAGGAAGGCTTCCTGCATCTTGCATGCCCCCTCACCCCTCACCCCCCTCACCCCTCACATGGACGGTTTAAACTCCTCCCATCTGGCAGGCGCTATGGCAGCTTCCAGACCCGATCCACCAGGTTGCACTGTAGCTGTTTCCTATAAGACATCATTTTGAACATTCTACCCATCTTCCCACTGCCCCCACTCCCACACAGACTATAGACTTCCTGCTCCTCTCTGCCTCCCCCTCCTCCACACACCTGTACTACTCTTTGCACCACTGCACTTTTCTCATCACTATCTTGAGATGCGCTGCTAAATGGACAATCTAGGACCGTTTCATTGGTACAGACAGTCCAGAACTGTCCCCTGACCTGCGTGTTAAATGGGACCTCCATTTAACACATGAGTGCATGTAGTGTGTTCATTCTGTCTACGTGTCTATTATTGTTTTTCTGAAGCTGGCATCACGTCGTCTCTTCTCTCTGTGTACCTGGCCAGTATTTAGCAGAGATCACAATAAAGTTGGTTTTGCTAAATCATAAGGACACATTCAGATCTCTGGACCTTTGCTTTTTTATTTTATTTTTTTCTAACTGGACCCTTTTAAATTTTAACTGAAACCTCAGCTTTAGAAACAGAAAGTAGTCCTCTGACTGGAACATGACCAGATCAGGAGAGACACTGCTGCCGATTGGTGACCGACTAGCAGCTAAGTTTAGGTATTTACAACAACTCTTGTTCAAAAAGCCATGCTGATGCATCAGATTTCTATATTACCGTTTGTAAACCCATAGCCGCGGTAACATACTCTCAGCAGGGGGTGCTGATGAAAAATCTCTGCTGCACTCAAGTCGCAACTCGCTATAGCAGAGCCTACATGTAGTAAACGCATTGATACGAGTCTCATTATTAGAAATCAAGACAAAATCATGAAACAACACAACGAGACGCTCCAGTCAACACACTCTCAGGATGCTGCTGTTTTTGTCATTTCTGCGGTGACCAGACAGGCTGCAGTGTGCCTCTAACTCACTGTTGCTGCATCTCCTTTTGTTTTCTTGAGGCTTCCCAAAAACATCTCAAATCCGCTTTTGCACCATTTGTGGTAATGATCACCAGCAGGGGGTGCTGCAGCACCCCTATTCGCACGGTACTGTGTAAACCTCTAGTTTAGTTTATGGTGTTGATGCTGCTGCAGTGGCGTACAGTTGCATAGAGATTCAGATATTGTTTGGGATGAATCAACCTACAGCCAACTGTAAATTTATACATTATATAGGTTTACTATGTAATAGTATCCATATTGCTTTTTTGAGCCAAATAGTTTTAAATACCTGAAAATAAAATTAGCTGCTAATTTGTCACAGATCTGCAGCAGTGTCTCTCACAATCTGTCTAGTATGGCTCTGGACAGAGGACATCTTCCTGTTTCTAGAGACTCCACCCACTTTGAGTGAGGTCACTGTCATTAAATAACTGACAGAAGCTATTTTAAAAGTGAGTTAACTCTTTACAGGACGCTCACTGAAATACATGAAAATTCAAATGTTCAACCCCAGAGTTGTTAGAGGATACAAGAACTTTTTTTTTATTGAAACATTCTTCATTTTGTCCTTTTTATTTCAAACAGTAAATCATGCTTAATAAAGTGATCATATGTGGTTCTGTTACCGTCTGTAATAAGAATAATTCCAAAAATATGTTTATTATAAAAACATAGAAGAAAAATACAAATAAAATTAACTTTTCTTGATAACCAATAGAAAAAAGTGCAGCGACGTCAGTTTGGATGTTAATGGAAACACTGTCAGAAATGAAAGGACAAGAATTGTACCTTTTTTGTCACTGGGGTGGTACCCTCAAAAGTACAGTTTTGTACCTTTAACTGCAGGGTTGTATCCTAAGGGGTATGTACCCTTTAGGATACATATTTGTACCCCTTAGAATACATATTTGTACCCTTTAGGGGAACAAATTTGTACCCTAAGGTACATGTTTGACTAGTAAAAGGTACAAACTACAGAGGTAAAGATTTGTACCCCCAGTTAAGGTACAAAATTGTACCTTTTGAGGGTCCCATTTTGAACCTTAACTGGGGGTACAAATTTTTACCTTTGTAGTTTGTACCTTTTACTAGTCAAGCATGTACCTTAGGGTACAAATTTGTACCCGTTAGGGGACACATATGTACCCTAAGGAGTATAAATATGTACCCTAAAAGTTACATATTTGTACCCTTTAGGATATAACCCCCAGTTAAAGATACAAAACTGTACTTTTGAGGGTACCACCCCAGTGACAAAAAAAGGTAAAACAAAAAAGGTACAATTCTTCTCCTTTATTTCTG
The DNA here is from genome assembly GCA_006937965.1 of Callopanchax toddi. Classification (NCBI taxonomy): domain Eukaryota; kingdom Metazoa; phylum Chordata; class Actinopteri; order Cyprinodontiformes; family Nothobranchiidae; genus Callopanchax; species Callopanchax toddi. Next base: position 610,551 of record SSNR01000256.1, on the reverse strand, counting down.
ACAGTGAATGATCAAATATGATTTCAGACAGTGATTTCTATTACATAAACATTAATAGTAACAAATACGTTGACGTTCTATTTACTGCAATTTAAATCTGATGAGGACCTGAAAAATTCTATAAAGTCCTGAAAACTAAAGATGGAGTGAAACAGATCATTCTGACAAATCCTACAGATTTACCATCCACTGGTCCTTTCATCTGTTATAAAGTTCTGTGAATCGTCTCGGCTCTGGAGATCTTCCTTCTTCCTCTCACCAAGCAGAAAGCTGAAGCCCAGAACAACAAGAAACATGCTGGCAAACAGCAGCAGAAGAGCCAGAAAGGTCAGCGTTTTGTCCATGGATGTCAGCAAGTTCTGTTGGAGGTGACATCATTAATTTATTATAAAAGGCCCGTTTATAACCAATCAACTAACATTCAGCTTGAGCTGCTCACCTGATCAAAGAGAGCCACATTTCTACAGCTGTCATCATAAAGATCAGCGTCGCCATGGATACGGTTACATATCCAGAGCAGAGACGAGTCTCCCAGGTCTACGGCATACAGCACAACGCCAGTGATGGAGAAGATCACAGCGGCGATGTTGATGAACACAGTGAAGCCCATCTGAGAGGAAACAAAAACACAGATCGTTTGTGTTCTGGCTAAAATAGAGGACTGGTTATCTGATCTTCATTTAGTTAGAGACGTTTCTACTCACCAGGCATGAAGAAGGAAACTGGCCTGATAATATGGACATGGTTCCAGTTACAATGAACTGATGAGAAGAGAGCAGACATGTTTAATAAAATCCTGACAGAAACCAGGAAACAAAAGAAAACAGCATTCTGTCTATCATAACAGCATTTACTGAGGGTGACTGTTCTGTGTTTTTGTGGATGTTTGAAAAGAAATGAATATCTTTTATTTAGTTTGTCCCATGTCCAGGGGAGGCAGCATAGGATTATACCTGACATGAGGGGTGAGAGCTCTGAGACGTGTTTTACCTAGCTTGTTTGCAAATTCCCTATTGCACCTTTAAATCTAACATATCATGGCTGTCAAGTAAAAAGCGTGTATCAACAAAAACAGGACAGGAGTCAGAAAAAAGCATGTTTCTTTTGCCAACAACAAACCCTGATCGTCCCCAGTCTGCACGCTCTTTCTGATGGTTTTCTTTTAAAAAGTCATCCATAAAACCACCAACATGTGACCAATAGAGCTGATTTATGATAGTGAAGAAAAATATGCAGCGACAGTTTAAACTATATCAACAGTTTAAACCATAAAATAGTCTTTAAACGAGATTTAAAGAGGGTAAGTGAAGGAGGGAGATCTTTTTAATGTTTAGGAGCTGAGACTGAAAAACCTCTGTTTCCCCTTCAGAACAACTAACAGCTGCTCTGCTGCAGACCTGGAGAGTCAGATAAGGGATCAGGAGTTCAGACCAGATAAAAGGAGCATTAAAAGACTTGAATACAAATAAAGGAGGTTTAAACTGGTTCGATGGTGAACTGGGAGCCAGTGGAGGAAGGCTAACACTGGTTAATAGGCTCTCTCTTCCTGCAGCCGGTTAGGAATCTGGCAGCTGCGTTTTGGACCAGCTGGAGTCTAAAGATGGAGGCCTTGATGATTCTTACATATAGCGAATTACCGTGATCCAGTCTAGGTGTTATAAAAGCAGGAATCCCTGTTTAAAGATGGGACTTAGTCTTAGACAGACAGAGGTGGAAAAAACAGGAATTTACACTATTTTAACCTGACTGTTAAACTCTACGGCAGCATCCATCTTTACCTCTAGCATGGTGATAATGTGCTTCTCATGGGAGGTCAGTGAATTTAGGTCAACACAGGGACTTATTTTCATTGAAGTTTAGAGAATTTAAAGCCATCCAGGACCTGATGTCAGTTAAGAAAAGGCCATATTTTTGTTTCAGAGGAAAGCATACAGGTAAAAACTGATGTCATTGAGTGGATTTACCACAGCACCCAGCCAATAAGCAGCTCCCAGGCTGGTGAAATCTCCAGGGCGAGTGCTGGTCCTCCCTGTTCCGAGTCCAATATTCAACACACCCACCATGATCTGGAGAGTCTGGAAAACAACTTCAAATCAAAACCTGATGGACTTAAAAGTCACAGCTGAAGGAGAAGATGATCCTCTCACCCCAACAGCTGCAGTGAAACAGGTGTGACCCTCCAGGTGCAGCGAGCAGCAGCCTGGACAGCAGCAGAGACTCCTCAGGATCCGGCACAGCGGTGGGAACATCCTCCTCCTCCGACTCACAGGTCTCACTCACTTCCCTTTAAGTCAAAGTTACTTGATGTCTCTTCACAGATCTGCTGCACACCTGAACACTGAAGATTGCTCTCTTCTCAAAATGTGTCCTTGTGCTTTAGACTGGAGGTAGAGTTGAACATGTTGTCTTTGTGAGCCTGTCGGGTTTGAAGTCAGAGCAGGAATGAAGAAAAGCTGCTGCCAAAGTAAACAGTCTGCAGAGCAGACCAACAGACCTATCAGATGCAAACACGGATGTACCAGAGCTCTGGTTGTTCAGGAAGTCTAGAAGATTACACTTATTGTCATTTCTCCAAAATAAAAGCACGGTTTGATTTAGTTTTTGCTTCGGTAAAAATTCCAATGAAGTCTCTTAGAACTGCTGCTCTATTTTGACAAATAAGACTTTTTTCTCTTAAAAACAGCAAAAGTAGATTTTATTGTCCAAATGATTTTAGTAGATTTATAAACATTTTGTCTCTTAGAGACTTCACACACAGGTTTTATAAATGTTTTTCAAAATAAAAGACTAATTTCTAAAGAAAATCCAGAGAACATGGTTCTCACTTAGGAAGTGGCGTTCTATCAGTTATTTATCTACAATCACATTATCTACATCACTCAATGTAGGCGGAGCCTCTAGCAACAGGAAGTAGTCCTCTGACTGGGGCAATATGGTTAGTCAGCTCAGGAGAGACACTGCTGCAGTCAGAGGACTGCTTCCTGTTTCTAGAGACTCCACCCACTTTGAATGATGCCACCAGTGGGTGTGGTCCATAAACTGATGGAGCAGAACTGCAGAATGATTTTAAATGTCCCCTTAAGGACAATATCACATTAGTGTCATGGTTTAAGGGTCAACAGGACCAGAACTCAATTAAACAGCTGAATATGCACAAAAACTACAGAAAACACAGAAACTGAGACATTATAGGTTTAATTCCTCCATTCATTTTTTATTCTTGTAAAAAGTTAAATGCTTCTACATAACAGCAGATAAAGAGAGACACTGCAGAAACATCAGAGTCTAAACAGAAACAGGTTGAATTTGGTGCAGATTCAAAGCATTCAGAGCTTCACTGATATGATGATTATTGACAGGAATATGTGAAGATTACAGGTTTTGAAAAATAAAGATGTTCAGGCCTCAGACTTGGTGGTGACTTCCTCCAGCAGCGGGTTGAATAGTTCTGGATCTTTTGACCTCTGAGGAGCAAAAATCAGATTCATGTTGACGTAACGTTAGATCGGCTGATTTAACTGATCCCTAAAAAATAAACACAGAGAAAAAGCGTGGCACAGCCCAGCTCCAGATGTGAAACAATAACTGCTCTTTAATGTTCCAGCTGTTCAGTTATGTCCTAACGGAGCTTCTTCTAAAGGCCAAACACCTGGTCCTGACTGGACCAGTCACCTCCTTCCATCAGGAGGTCAGAGGCTGTAGTTTCACACACGGAGCTGGAAGGTGCTGAAAGTTCTACAGTTTTTAAACATCTGGTCTCTGGAGTTTAGTTTGTTTTACACAGTTCTGGAAAATGTTACTGGTAAAGAAACAGAATATAAAGCAGATATAGGATTTTCTTAGATACCTTTTAAACAAGGTCAGTGAACATTTACTGTGTAAATAGACTCAGGTGTCCATCCTATACCTGGCTTTGTTCCTTGTTTCTGCTCTTCAGAGCTTTGATCCCCAACACAGCAGCGCTGATGACGACGCAGAGCTCCAGGACAGACAGGACGCCCAGCACAATGTAGAGGCTTCTCAGGACCATCTGGGGGAGCAGTGATGTCACATTATAAACTCAGGCTATTGGAATAGGTTCTTTACCCACATTAGAACTTTATTAGTCAGTTCTGTTTAACTTTTCATTTTGATTTGAGTGCAGATGAAAATAAGTGAAGCAAACAGTCCTTAGGAGACTTTTCTGGAGTTTATCAAAGTTTGTGTTTGACACATGGCCTCACTGGTTAGTGGTTACAAAACCAAAAATCACAGCAGAATGATTGTTTATTTAATAATGAAGAAACCAGGTGACTCATCCTGCCTTCCTGCACATGACTGCTACCTTAGACTCTTCCCAGTAGCAGTAACAAGCCTTCGACATTCGTTTTGTTTGACCTGTCAAACCAGTTCCTCATGCAAAGGAACCGAAATATGACTCAGGTGTACAATTACATGTTTTTGAAGGAGCATTAACAATGGTTGAATATTTTTAAAAATATAAAAGTACCAAAAGTCCTGATTGAGCAGAACCCTGGGGTCTATAATTTGCTGAAATTTTGCAGAAATAGTTTGAGCAAAAAATGCACAAAAAAACAGGTCAAACAAAGTCTAATGAAATAAAGAGAAGCAGAACATCAGCTTGAACGCTGACTCAGCATTTAAACAATAAACTTTAAAGATCTGAAGGAGAATGGAGACCAGTGGAAACATTAAATCATCGTCTGTAACAAAACTGAAGAGGTCTGGATGAAAGAAACATTTTGAAACTTCTACCTGAAACAATGCTCTTCCCTCCCGACATTTCTCCTGTTGATACTTTTCATCCCGGGATGTACTTGGTGTTGTATAGGGCCAGTACCTGTACTGGTCCTGCACTGGGTCGCATCGGTTCCACCACCACACATACAGGTTCACTGCAGCGATGGAGTAGAGAACGATGGCTGTGATCGCAAAAGCTATTCCAGCCAGACTCAGAGTCACGTTCAAGATGACCTGACAGACAAAAGGGTTAGGGGTTATTTCAGGACAGTTATTTTATGTTTAACTACTGATTTTAGGATTTAATCTGATTTTTTGTGTTTTATTGTATGTGTATCGTCTGGAAACGTCGTCTCGCTGCTGATCTTGACCTGGACACTTAAAAAAGAGATTCTGAATCTGAATGAGGCTAAATCCTGGCTCCATAAAGGTTTTGATTTGATTGTTTGACTGAAAAAGAGCCACTCAGAATTTAAGAAGACAACACCTGGTTTTACACCCTGGAACAGAAAAGTGGTGTGTCTGGAACCATCCACTTCATTTGAATCTCCTCACAAATAATCCAAACATTGATCTGCTTATAACAATGAAAGAAAAAATAACACAATTCTTTTCCATTCACATCTAGAGTTTCCTGCTTGGAGTGAAAACTATTTTAAATCTGTCAAAAGCAAATTGGGCAACTTCAAAAAGTCCGAGTTACTTTATGGTTTTGGTGAAAATAATTTAAAATACCTTTATTTTATTGTACATGTTAAAAAAAAAGGTAAGAATTAAAAAAAGATTGAAAAACAGGGATATTTAACTCCTCACCAGACATGGACTTGGATACTTCTCAGACAAAATGCACATGATGCCGAAGAAAAGGACCTGGATGAGAAGAAGAAGAAAAGGTTTTCTCATGTTGTTCAAACAGATGTGTGTTCAGCTGCTCCTGCTGTTGTCACATATATTAATATAAATGTTTTTATTTTTACAGACACAAACACAGCCCTTCTGCTTCCAAAGCCAAGTTTAATGTTTGGCATGTGGAAAGGGACCAATTCAGTCCTGTTTCATGTGTCGCTTAAAGTAGAAGAAGTTTCTGTTTTGAGTTCATTAATCAGCCAAACCCAGTAAAATAATACAAAGCTTGAACTTAAAAGGTTGAAATCTTGAAAAACATTTTGTTTTAAAATATTTAACTTTTTATTTAACACTGTTCAGGGACCAGCCCGTGGAGATGGGCGTAGCCAACCCCGCAGATCTGACAGGACGGGGTTGGCCACGCCCATCAGGAAGAACGGCTGATAAACGACACGTCACACCAACTCCAGTGACACTTCTGATGAAGGCCGCAGATGCACGTCGAAACATGTCAAAAGGTAAAAACTTACTGAAAGAACATACATGTCTGAAGAAAAGAACCTAGAATCACTGTTCAGATCTGCTTACCAGAGATCCCAGCCAATAGGGAAGCATGGGGTCGACCGTCCAATACATAACTCCAGAGCTTTGGAGGATGGCGCCGAGGCCGAAATTCACCAGCCCGATCATGATCTGTATAGTCTGAGAACGAGAAGGAGCCCCTGATCAACACATGGTGGGAAATCACTGTAACCTGGAACGTGTGTTTACAATGAGAACAAACAGGAAACAACAATAAACATTCAGCCTGAGACATGACTCCTGCAGGGTTTCTATACCTTTACCAAAACTCAAAACTTCTCAAGACCTTGACAATTCTGATCACCAGCTGACATTTTGGTGAATCTCTGCTTTGAAGCACTTTCTAAACCTTGAGAATATCCATGTTAAAATTCAACCATGTTCAAAGATTTGAATCCCCTGTAAGAACCCTGAATCTGAACCGAAGGTTTTCTCTTTTAACTCCAAACTAATCTCTTGTTTAAAGTCTGAATCAGACAGAAGCCTCCTGATTCAGAGCGTTTAGGGGGAGTTGAGCTCACCCCCAGGGCCGACAGAGACGTGCTCTGGACCTTCCTCAGCTGCCGGGACACCGAGCAGCACACCGGGCTGTAGCAAAGGCTCTTCATGATCTGACACAGAGGAGGCCACTGGCTTTCAGGGTCAGATGTCACCGTGAACACCGTCACCCCGTTTGCCTTGCTCATGGTCACAGACATCCTCCCAGCTCCTGGAATCAGACAACAGAGAATGTTAAGTTATGAATGTGATCGGTTCTGTTACAGGAAGCAAACCTCAACTGTTCTGGATCACTGGTTGATTCAGTAATGCCACAGGTCAGTTTGCTTTGGGGGATTTTTCTTCTTCCTTTTATTTTTCAGAGGGAATGTGTTGCTTATTAACTGATTTGTTGTTCTGGTTTTAATGCTGTGCTACTTGGAAGACTGTGGTAACAGATACTCTATTTTGTGGCCACTTGTAATGATCATAACCATGAAGTTTTCCATCTAGACCAGGCGTGTCCAAAGTGTGGCCCGGGGGTCAAATGCGGCCCTCAGAGTGATTTTGTGTGGCCCTCAGCTGCATTTTTAAAATTACATAATTTAGTTTTCCTGCAGGATTTTGATACAGAGACGCTTTATGACATTTTTTTTTTGATTTTTACTAACATGAAACCTAACAAACAGAAAATCCAAGTAAATTAAAATCTTTTTAAAGGCAAAATTTTCCATTCAATCAAAATATTCAAATTTTTTTGGGAGACAATTCAAGAGATATAGAGATTTCCTACTTTATTTCCTGGTAAAAAGAACCACAAATCCTCACTGACTTTTACCAGAACGCAGACTTGTGAGCTCTGTTCGTAAAGCCTGACTAAATCCAGCAACAGGACTGGAGAAAGACCTGAGGATGGACCAAATGTAGAAACCTAAACACAGTCCACCAATCAGATCCAGTGAATTTGATGCTTTTTATTATTGAGTGAAACATATGAAATCCCTCTGTCTTATTGACAAAGACTGTTTATTAAAATGTTGCATTTATAATGAATTTTTGAGCAGAACAAAACATTTTTTGTTTGTTTCTTTTAAGAAATATTCTAACTTTTGTGGCCCTGGAGGACTTGACACTTGGTGATTTTGGCCCTCATGTTGAAACGTTTGGACACCCCTGTCCTGGACTGATTTCCTGTAACCAAGCAGTCTCCTTCTGCAAAAGTATTAAAGTGGATTATTGAGAATCTTGGAGTTGTCTAATTCTTCCTGAATAGGCTCAGATAACAAAGAACCAGGTAGAGGCAGCAGGTCCTCACTCCAGAGTAGGGGTAGCAGATCCGCGCTGACAACAAGTACAAATATAAAGGAAGAGATACTCTCTGTCACCATGTCCCTGAGAAGGTTCAACAAACTCCACCAAACTTTGTCAGCACTGGTTAACTTTAGTAGTCAAACATGATCAGAAAGTGAATCAGAGATAAAACCACTGACCTGTTAGATCTGAAGCAAAATGTGAACAAGTTGAAGGAAGAAAAGTCGGATCTTTTGTTTGCTTTTTGTTTTAGAAACAGAAAACAGAGGACTTCCTGCCAGCCTGTTCCAGGAAGCACCTCCTCTCCTCTCCTCTCCTCTCCTCTCCTCTCCTCTCCTCTCCTCTCCTCTCCTCTCCCTCAGAGGATCAGGGTGCTCATTTATAAAGCTTTGCGTAGAATCCTTACTAAAACTTGCTTAAGCTCAGCCAAAAAATTTCAGGTACGCAAATTCCATTTCCGATTTATAAAACCCTGCGGACGCACAGATCCACGCAATTCTGCTTTATAAATCGATGTCAGACCTAGAACTGTGCTCAGCTGTTTTTTGGTCAGAACCCTCCTCCTACACACCCACATTCTGCCATATACGGTCAATGCAAAGTACCTCATGAATAATTGCATATGCATAAGCCGGTGGGTTTCTGGCTTTTAACAGTAAATCGTGAAAACAGAGAGGTTTAGGAAGCGTAATTTTACAGAGGCTGAAACTCGAGGTGCTTGTGGTGAAGTGGATGGACGGGAAAATGTTTTATTAGGTGGTGAAATGTGACAGATCACGAACACGGAAGTGCTCCGAGAGACGTCTTGTTGCAGCGCGTCTGCTGTCAGTCTGACAGAGAGATCGTGAAGATCTAAGAGAAACGTTTAATGACAACATTTAATTGAATCCAAAGGGGAAGACACGTCATGCTGTTCATCCTATTAAACAGTCAACCTGTTGGATAAAATAATCGCTGGTTGAAACCTGAGAACGGCCGGTGACACCGGGTTTTACTGGTTCCGATGGTTCTGTTGATCTAATACTGGACCCAGTTGATCCATAGGATGCTCTAATGAATCTATCAGCTGATCGATCGTCCAGTCATTATCTAGAAATCTCTAAAAACTCTCTCCCATTCATCCGGAGTCTGCCTGCTGGCTGAGCTGCGCAGCGCATCCAGCGCATTACGCACAAGTGTCCCTGCAGGATTCAAGTCTCAGAAATCACAATTAATGCACCAATAAGTGCAGTTTGTGATATAATCTGAAGACAACTGGATGAACATAATGGGATATTTTTCGAAAATGCGACAAATTTTCATTCAGATTTAAATTTTTATTCTTTTTAGAGACGGGATTGTTGGTTCTGTGTGCGCGAGGGTCTACAAGTCTTTAATTGCGTCATAAATTCAACATTTTTCATCTCACCAGCTGCTCTGACTGGTTTCACGTCTCCAACATGTGCTTACGCAAGGTCTAAAGTTTGCTTAGAGTTGCGCACATTTTTCCGTTAGGTTTTCTTTTATAAATCCCAAATTTTGCGTAAAAAGTGACCTACGCAACTTTTTGGCCCATTTTGTGCGTAAGCACGTTTTATAAATGAGCACCCAGAGCCTTAACCCTTCACTGAACAGGCTGCTGCTGCTCACAGCAGGACAAAAATAAAACATGGAAGATCAAGATGTGACAGAAATAAGATTAGGTAAGTGTCTGAAGCCTAAATGAAACATTTCAGACCTTTATCATTAGAAATGTCACACTGTTTGTTTGTTTGTTTTTGTTTCATTAAGTTTGTCAAAGTTCCGCAAATGTTTTTTATTCCAGTTACAGTTCTTACTTCCTGTTTTATTTTGTAAACTTCCTGTTTTAGTGGGCGTTTCTGCTCCCCCACATGTTTGTTTTGTGACACAGCTGTTCTGACTCATCTCAGCTACATTTATATATTTGTCCTTTTGATTTGTCTCATTTCACATGTTACGTGTGTTACCTTTACATTCTAGAACTATTTGAAGAATCTTCCACCCCTCATCAGACACAAGACCATATCGGATCATTCTTTAAGTTTTGATTTGCAGCCTAAAGTTTGATCAAACATTTTTGAAGATCTTTTAAAAAGTAAAAGAATTTAACAAGGTTTGTTGGGAAGAGGAATAAAAAAGCTAGAAGAAAAGAGAGATGTCTCTTCACCTCAGACCCTCAACACTGGGTCCTTCCTGAGACCAGGGTGCTCATTTATAAAACTTTGCGTAGAATCCTTACTAAAACTTGCTTAAGCTCAGCCAAAAAATTTCAGGTACGCAAATTCCATTTCCGATTTATAAAACCCTGCGGACGCACAGATCCATGCAATTCTGCTTTATAAATCGCTGTCAGACCTAGAACTGTGCTCAGCTGTTTTTGGGTCAGAACCCTCCTCCTACACACCCACATTCTGCCATATACGGTCAATGCAAAGTCCTCATGAATAATTGCATATGCATAAGCCGGTGGGTTTCTGGCTTTTAACAGTAAATCGTGACAACAGAGAGGTTTAGGAAGCGTAATTTTACAGAGGCTGAAACTCGAGTTGCTTGTGGTGAAGTGGATGGACGGAAAAATGTTTTATTAGGTGGTGAAATGTGACGAATTACGAACACGGAAGTGCTCCGAGAGACGTCTCGCTGCAGCGCGCCTGCTGTCAGACTGACAGAGAGATCATGAAGATCTAAGAAACGTTTAATGACAACATTTAATTTAATCCAAAGGGGAAGACAGGTCATGCTGTTCATCCTATTAAACAGTCAACCTGTTGGATAAAATAATCACTGGTTGAAACCCGAGAACGGCCGGTGACACCGGGTTTTACTGGTTCCGATGGTTCTGTTGATCTAATACTGGACCCAGTTGATCCATAGGATGCTCTAATGAATCTATCAGCTGATCGATCGTCCAGTCATTATCTAGAAATCTCTAAAAACTCTCTCCCATTCATCCGGAGTCTGCCTGCTGGCTGAGCTGCAGCGCATTCCAGCGCATTACGCACAACTGTCACTGCAGGATTCCTAAGTCTCAGAAATCATAATTAATGCACCAATAAGTGCAGTTTGTTATATAATCTGAAGACAACTGGATGAACATAATGGGATATTTTTCGAAAATGCGACATATTTTCATTCAGATTTAAATTTTTATTCTTTTTAGAGACAGATTGTTGGTTCTGTGTGCGTGAGGGTCTACAAGTCTTAAATTGTGTCATAAATTCAACATTTTTCATCTCACCAGCTTCTCTGACTGGTTTCACCTCTCCAACATGTGCTTACGCAAGGTCTAAAGTTTGCTTAGAGTTGCCACATTTTTCCGTTACGTTTTCTTTTATAAATCCCAAATTTTGCGTAAAAAGTGACCTACGCAACTTTTTGGCCCATTTTGTGCGTAAGCAAGTTTTATAAATGAGCACCCTGATCTTTAGTTTGATGCATTTTATTTATTTCATTAATCTATTTGGGATTAATTGGACCTCTTAAACATAAAACAGCAGCCTGACTCTAAACAGCTGTTTAAATAATTAAACATCTCTGTGTGAATGGTAACGGGTCTAAGTTTAACAGGATAAAATCAGCCAACATCCTCGTAGGAAGACGGAGGATCTCAGAGGTTAAAACATTCACATCAGTTATTGCTTTTAATGATTAATCTTTAATGGATGCTTTGTGTTTCAGCCTTTAAAGCTGTTCCAGGTCAGCGAAGCAGGCGTTCTCTGGTATTTTTATTCTAGAAGATAAAGGCAAAGCGGTCAGGAAGGTCAGGTAAACTTTCTGAATGCCAAGGATTTGCTGCATGTTTGGTTTTGATAGGATTGTTTTGACTTCAGCAGCTGCTGAGACTTTGAGACATTCCTTCACTGAATCGTTCTCCTTCACTAACTCCCACGTCTACTCAAACCAAGTCAGTCTAATAGTTTTACATTTGAGTCCCAAAACAAGACAACAGCAACATCAGGTCCTTTTCACTCTGACCTCTTAATGTTAATAATAAAACTGAAACTCAAAAATCAGAGCAAAGTTCTACTAACAGGAGTGGAATCATGTCTAATAATAATAATAATAATAATAAGGGGGTATTTGCTGCCACTTGCGTTGTGGAATTTGTTCTCTGGACTTGACCCATCCCTGAGGGAGACGAGGGCAGCCAGTGGCGCCCAGGAGGAGGTTCTCGCCCAAGGATGCTTCAACACATGACTGGGACGGGGTTTGAACCCACACTCTGTTACGGGAGGTGATCTCTCTGCCACTGAGCCACAATATAAATATATTTGCAAGATTTAAATCAAGTAATGAATGTAGCTTCAGTCTCTGCTGGTCATGCTTTTAATTTGAAGTAATAGTAACAGGAAGTATCAGTTTTGTTTCTGCTGCCTGAGAATCATCAGCAAAGCAAACCAAGACAGCGACCAGGTAGGATATACTACAATGAAATACTTTAGAAGTACTACTAAAGAGTTTAATCTAATAAATGTATTTATTTTATCATTTGTGTTTTTACTTGTTCTTCAGTAGAAGAAATGTCATTGTCTAGTTTTTCTGTTTGATTTAGCAACTCAAATAGAAAAATGTCTTATCTGAGAGCCTTCAAACCTTTTATTTTTTAGAGTTTTTGGTTAGTAAAAAGTGAGGTTTGTTTAGTGGATTTCCAGCTACTAATCACAAGGTGCAGAAACACGTTTAACGTGAGAGAATTTACTCTCAAAACACGATTTCAGCCTCATGCTTTTTTCAAAACACTGCACATGTATGACTCAAAAAAAGAAAAAGCCAAAATAAATATTAAACATGTCCTTAATTTTCAGAGTAAATATACTGAGGCTGCTACACTCACTGCTCTAAATCACAGGCTTTAATTTTGTCCATCTCTGTCTTTAAAGACAAGGAAGTCCCAGTGGTTTCCATGGAAACTCGCAGTAAGAGCCTGTGTCTGTCATGGCGTCTCATCCTCAAAGCGTTTTGGTCCAGTCCAGGCTGCTGGTCAGAGAATGAACTAACCATGCAGAGCAACGTCGTCGGAGCTCTCGGGGTGAGAGACGTTTCAAAAGCTGCAGTTTTCAAGTTTATCGTAAAGTGATTTTATAGTTTTGTCTCTGACAGACTGTGCAGGTCCTGGTTGGTGTGTTCAACGTTGGACTTGGTCCAGAACGAGCAGAAACGTATCCCTACTGGCTCGGTGCTTTGGTAAAAGTTGTGCATCAGTTTTCATGGCCTTGGTTGCTTTTTATGTTGTTTTCCAACATGCATGGTTGTAAAATATCATCATTAAATGCACTGCCGTGCTAATAAATGTCAGCAAATAGATACAAAATAAAAGTGATTAATAGAGAGCAATATCAGCCGTCTCAAAGTGCTGTGTGTCTGCAGCAGGTTGTGACAAACAACTCGTGGTTTTTCTGTATTTCCTGCCTTGTAAAGTTCAGCTGCAGTGCAGAACTAAATAAAAAAAAACATTTATTCAGGTAACGTCCTGTTGAGATCAAGATTCTCTTTATTAAGGGAGACCTGAGGGCAGTTGGGGGCTCAAGCCTAAGAACGCTTTGACACATGTCTGGGCTGGGACTTGGATCTGGGGCGCCCACATGAAGAGCAGCCTCTCTAGCCCTATAGGCCACGATCACCCCCATTAAGTCTCAATATTCACCAGCACATGATGCAAAATGATCTGAACGTGGTGAGCTTTTAGATAAATGAAATAATTTATAAAACATGTGAGGGTCACCTCTGTTCTTTCAGTTCATCACAGCAGGAGTCGTGTCAATCCTCTCCGACTCGTTTTCCATTCCCTGCTTGGTAAGAAAACATTCAAACTCAAAACCTTCATGTAGTGGTGAACCGTCACAACGCATCATCTCTCTCTTCAGGTGGGCTTTTCTGTGATTGTGAACATAGTTGGATCCATCTTTTCTATTGTTGGCATCGTGCTCTATGCCATCCACCTGGCTACGTTCACAGTCACCTGGATGTGTGGCCAAAGCCGTGCTCCGAATTCAGACAACTGCATGTTCTTAGCTGGTTTAGCCAAGGTATTACCCTAATATTAATAATAAGGTTATTTTTGCTGTTCTGTCTTCAAATGAATAAAGAATGATGTCAGAGCTTTTTACTTGATGTGGAAGTTAATGTCTTTTCCTTCTCTCTCTCTCTCTCTCTCTCTCTCTCTCTCTCTCTCTCCCTCTCTCTCTCTCTCTCTCTCTCTCTCTCTCCCCCTCTCTCGTGGTCAGAGACTGTTGACAGGTGTAGACGTCACTCTGATCATCATGTCCGTCCTCCAGCTGTGTGTCTGCATCAGTCTCACCGTTCTCAGCATCAAGTCTTTGTGCAACAGGCGGAGAGATGGAGTATGAACAAACAACATAAAGTCACAATCAACACACATTCCTTCCTGTAAAGTATTATAAAACATGATGTGTACTTTTGTCAAGATGTTGCCATGTCTGCACATTCAAATGTGTGTGTGTTTGCAGAATGTCAAAGATGTAGAGGTTCAAAGGTCTTTGTTAAAGGAGGTCATCAGGACCAGACCTGGTACCTAAAACCAGCTCACCTGAACTACAGGTAGAGGGGGCGGAGCTACAGGGAGCGACCACGTGTCTCCTCTGACCATCCGACACATGGTGAAGTCCTTCAAAGATGGACTTGAAGAACATCAAGAAACTTCAACTGTATCTTTAGAGCAAACAGACTAAAACAGCTAAAATTAGTGTTGATTTAACACTGGTGTTTTTACTGTGCACTAAATCATTTAACCATGTAAAGGTTTACTTCATGTTTTTTTAAACCTTTCTATAAAAAGGATTTTCAGATTCTAAAATCTCATTTGCTAGTTTTTGGTCCAATACAACACACACCAGATCACAAAACATATACAGAGTCAAATGTTCAGTTAGGGAAAGCCTGGATGAAGAGGTGAGTTTTTAGGTGTTTTTTGAAAGCCTCCACAGTGTTGCAGAGATGGAGTTTCAGAGGCAGGCTGTTCCACAGTCTGGGAGCCAGAGCCTGAAAGGCCCCTTGGGTTTTCAGTTTGGTGCGAGGAACAGTCAGCAGGTTTTGAGATGAAGATCGAAGGTTACGAGAGACTGTGTGTGGAGAAAGAAGCTGAGATAGGGAGTTAGGAGCCTGACCGTTTAGAGCTCTGTAGGTGAGAACCAGGACTTTAAACTGGATTCTGAATTCTACAGGGAGCCAGTGAAGGGACTTTAGAATCGGGGTGGTGTGAGTTCGCCTGCTGGATTTAGTCAGGAGTTTGGTTTAGGTTTGGTTAAAGCTTCACTCGTTGATTTGGTAAACAAGCTATGTATCATTAGCTATTTTACAGAAACACGTCTCAGAGCACTCACCCCTCCCGTCGGGTAGAATCCGTAGGCCAGCCTTTCCACAGACATGGGACCATGCTTTGCTACGGTAACAATACAAAACAAAACTCCAGCCACAGAAACGTTCCCCCAGGTTTTTCCTCTTTCTACGTCCAAACGTTTTTAGTTTTCTGCTAGCTGAAAATGTATTTTTCTTTTTGGGACTCTGGTATTTTTTCCTAAAAATGAAGCGCTAACAGCCGGCTGTTTCTGTCCTTCTCTCACTTCCGGGATGTTCTGCTGCAAAATGCGCCCGGGCGGATTAATGGCAGATCCAAGCAGTGCGGAAGTGAGGTGCTTCAGCGAGACAGACAGCCAGATTGTCCAATCCTATCGTTCAATCCGAACGATAGGATTGGACAATCCGGCTGAAGGTTTTAGAGAACTGCGGGACAACCACTTTATTGATTTCTTTCATTTTTTTAAAACTCTCCACAATATATTTATAGCTATACTATGTTAGAACGTTGTTAGGATGCATTAAAAAAACGTTAAAAGCTACATTTTTTATCAAATTTGCGAGTGCAGCTTTAATATATGAAATATGGCTGTTTGTTGTGTAACAGTTTAGAATGAGGAAGGTTTTAAAGATTCTTCTTCCTGCTCCCTTTCACTCCTCTGTTCACTTTCACATTTATGGTTTCATGAGTGAAAAAACAAATAAAGAAGATCATCAGTAACCATGAAAAGGAGACGTAGTCGATAAGTTTGTGCAGCAGTCAGAGTCAGAAGCAGAATTCATAAATCAAAACCTTTACATCTGGAAGTTTGAGTGTTTCAGATGTTTAACGTCTGGTTGAACTTCCTCAGTGAGACCATGAGAGCTCCTGTTTCTGAGCTGATTCCAAGGAGGAGCAGAAAGTTTAAAACCTCGAATCCTCTAACCTCCCTCAGTATGTTCATAAGGAACAAGTCATGTGAACAAACTAACCACTACAAGTAAAGACGTGTTTGGTTGGTTCTGTTTGATTTAACAATGCTTCTTGGGGGGAAAACTGAATGACTGATTTTCAGAAAGAAGACATGTTGGTCATTTTTACAGTTCATTCTTTTTAAACAACACACAATTGAAACTGTGGTTAATGTATTCTTGCACAAATATTTCTTTTCTCCTCTTTGGACCAGAAGCTCACCTTCGTTTTGAATCAGTTTACTGTGTTAGTGTTTGATTTGACTGAATATCTTTTAGTGTTAGGGTTAGGGTGAATTTGTATTTTTTTTGCTGATATTGCTCATAATCCAGTTTACAATAAAGGAAATGTTTTTGCTCTCAGGTTTGTTTTGGTTCGAATGAACTTTTCTTTCATTTTGAGGCTTATGGGTAAAATGTTCCATCTGTGGACCATTAACTGAAATAAAGACAACTGCCCAAAAAACTATTTATTAACCAGTAAATATATTTCATTCACTTTATGGAGGAAAACATTTAATACAACTAATAATAAGAAAGTCAAAATGAGTTTTTAAAATAAATTTACTGACCACCAGAGGGCGCTAACACTTTTATTTCATAGACCTGACTACATATTTGTGGTCAGGGTTTGGTGTGTGTGTGTGTGTGTGTGTGTGTGTGTGTGTGTGTGTGTGTGTGTGTGTGTTGTGTGTGTGTGTGT
>SSNR01000256.1:581691-593560 GCA_006937965.1 Callopanchax toddi | reverse complement strand
CACAGGTAGCTAACTAATAACTTTTTCCGTTGATGTTGCTGATTCAAAACAAAGTTCTGCTGATTCCTCACAAGAATGGAATGTGTTTTGATTGTTCAAAACCTTTAGTCCGTGCATCGAAAGCTGATGCTGAAAATTAAAAGGTTACAAGCAGGATACATTTGTAAGCAGACATGAATCATAATAATTAAAAAACTCCTTCACTTGCGTCACTCTCGTTTCTTTTGGTTCAAGGACCAAAGCCCTATGAAGCGGGGGGCGGGGGGCGGGGGGCGGGGCTGTCTCACAAGGTTGGCGGCTCACGGTTGGCCTCACACTGCGGGCTCTGGGCCTGCAGCCGTAACCTTCTCGCAGCGACACAGGAGGTTCCAGGGGCTGCAGCAGGTCGGCTTCACCTCCTGGATGTCTGCTGGGAGCGTGGTGGTCTGTTCCTCCTGTCACGGGTGGGCTAAGTCCTAAGTGTGGAGGAAGGGAGGCAGGAAACGGCCAGGTGAAACCAAAACAGCTTTATTGCTGGCTGAACTCAGGGAGACAGGCTAAATGGGTCAGGGTAACTGACAGTAACAACAGCTAAATATCTGTTAGCACCAAGTCATCACTTTAATCCAGACCCAAGGGGGGCCACGCCCACCTGACATCAGACCAGAATTGTATTACTGCCACCTCCATTATCAATTTGATGTAATATTGAACCTTTTATATTGTTTAGAGTCTCATCACCTGTAAACTGATTTCAGTGCTTACCGTTCTGTTTGTCCATAGTGAGTGTAGATATACATAACCTGATGTTTGTCTAGACATGCCACTGTGTGTTTGGATCCAGGTTGGAAGTTAATAAATACGTTTGTTGACGTTTTATTCTGACATTAACCCTGTGTCTGACATTAACTTACCACCAGTTTGTGTTTCTGCTACCGTCGGTTTACACTGAAATGCACCACATCACGTCAGTCCAATCAGCAAGGCACCACAGGGACTCGAACCCCGTCTCTGCTGAGAGTACCGTTACCAGTGCCTTTTGCTTTTTTGTGATGACATGAACAGGCAAAGCAAAACCCACATCAAGAACAGCATCTCAATTGAAGTTCAAATACATTTGAATTCAAAGGAGTTCTGTCTTAATGCGGGAAAAAGTCAGCCTCCAAAGGAAAAAGTGAGTCTTCAAAATGTTTTTTTATTGTTTTGGTTTTTTTTAATGTTTTTTTGTTTTTTGGGGTTTTTTGTTTTTGTTTTTTTTTGTTTTTTTGTTTTTTTTGTGCATGCATACAATTTAAACAACAATACAAAACACAAGAATATAATAAAACAATGAACAAGTTATGCACCAAATATAGAAATAATGGGACTATAGTCCAACAACAAAGGGTGCATATAGAACAAATAATCTAAAACTAATCTAAGCACCAAATATAAAAATAATGGGACTATAGTCCAACAACAAAGGGTGCATATAGAACAAATAATCTAAAACTAATCTAAGCACCAAATATAGAAATAATGGGACTATAGTCCAACAACAAAGGGTGCATATAGAACAAATAATCTAAAACTAATCTAAGCACCAAATATAAAAATAATGGGACTATAGTCCAACAACAAAGGGTGCATATAGAACAAATAATCTAAAACTAATCTAAGCACCAAATATAGAAATAATGGGACTATAGTCCAACAACANCACTAGGCCTACATCTACATACAGTTGAACTACAATTCTCTTCAACTCAGATAAAAATTGTTTTTTTTCACTCTGCTGTTTTATAAAATATTTAATAATAAAAATTAAAACAAATCATTTAAAAAATCATAATAACTTCTAAAACCAGTCAAACTTGAGGTCTGTTCAAGTCTCAAAACAGAGAATATCTGATTATTTGTAAAGTATTTAACAAACAACAAAGCTGCTCCAACGTGCTGCAGCTAAAAGTCAATATAATAATAATCAAATCACTGAGATAACAGTAATACACGCAGAACTCGAGAGCAGAGAAAAGGTTGAGGTTTTCTAAATCTTCTAAACTTACACTTCCGGTGTCTGAGAGGTGAAATCGTCAGTCGGCAGCCCTCCTGTTTTACCTATAATCCAAAAAAATACAAACAAACTGAGAGAAAACACAATTAATCCGGTTAAACTCCTGAACAAGCGTTGATTCAAGGTACAAATCCACTCGGTGTCCAAGCTAGCTGAAGAAATCACAAAGTGGGCGGCTCCAAGAATATTACTATGGAAACTGGGAATTCTCCCACAACACGTGACTGCTGCGTGACTACGTCACTGCTTTGACGCATGGAATTGACGCTGTTTTAAATAATTGACGTTTGAGACTTCTGGTTTGACGTGAAGCACCTGAAACAGCTCAGGGACAAACCAGGCCTTCAGCTCAGATTGGTGCGAAATTAGCAAATTAGCAATTAGCGCACTTTGATTTGCGCATGCGCAAACATGTCAGAGCTGCTTCATTATGCACCGTTCTGGACATCTGTGTCTCGACCTCTTCCTGTCCATCACTGTGACTCTGTTTGTGCGTTTGGCACCATTTTAGAATCAAAGCTCTCTGGATACATTTAGAAATGCAGACAGAAATGTCCATTAAAAAGCTGCTGTCAAAACTTTAGATCTGTTCAAAACAACCTTCTGTCAGTGAATTAAAGGATTTTAATCTAAAGTAAAATTGGTTTTGGCTCAATAACATTGACTTTTATGAAACGAGGAAGTGAAATAATGGTTCTGAGTGAATATGAACCGTTAAATCCTTGTCAACATGACGAGCTGGAACATAAAGGCCCCCTAGTGGACACTTCAGGTAATAACGGTGAATTCACTAAATGCAGCTTTTTAAAATGACCTCAGTCTTTTGTCTATTTAAGACAAAATCAGGAAAACATGCAAATGTAGATCATCAAAACATATGAAACTAACAGGAATAAAACTAAATGCATCAGGATTATAACTTGAGACAGCCTTACAATACAGTGTTCAACTGTAGAAAAGTGACTGGTATGTGGACTAGATATGAGCATCTATGCCCTGAAGGAAATGGTCAACTTGTACAGGAATAAAAAATCATCTGTCCTCAGATGCTTCTAAGGCTTTTGATGGAGAGAACAGGAAACCTTTTGTTAAATGAAAGCAACGTGAAGTTCCTGGGTTTCTTGTGAGGATTCTCTCTTTCTGGAACGCTCACCACAAGATGCATGTTCAGTGGAGAAGCAGCATCTCTGCCTCCTTTGGTGTTAAGAGTGCTGTTAGACAGGCTGGACATTTGTCTCTTCTTATAAGGTCATTTGTATGTTGGTGATCTGTGGATGCAGCTAAGAGCCTCTGCTAGCTAACACTGATCAACCATCTGATGTCTGCAGATAAGATAAGATAAGATCAGATAAGATAAGATAAGATAAGATAAGATAAGATAAGATAAGATAAGATAAAATAAAATAAGATCAGATAAGATAAGATGAAATAAGATCAGATCAGATAAGATAAGATAAGATACGACAACAAGCAGTAGAAAAACCAACTATGATGACCTGCTGGTCTTCAGTCCAAGTAGTGCAGAAGCTGCATGTTTCAAACAGTGTTGCATTGAGAATCCTCCTTAAAATAGCCAGAGGGGGGAGAGCCATTCTGATGTTTGTAACTGCAGGCGTTTGAACTTCTAAAGCTCTTTTAGAAAGTTATTGTTCACTTTTAGAGAAGGTCTGGATGGTTCAGCTAACGGTCTCATTTCAGCAATCACCAGAGACATGCTGAATGAAATGACAAGTCAGAAATGGATCAGAACAGTTAGTATCATTCACATGAATGATACAATCTACAATCAATAAAACTTTCTCAAACTTAATAATAGAAGATTCAAATCAGAGAGAAAAGCAGCAGCAGGACCAGGAGGACAGCAGATTAAGACACAATCAAAATGTTTGAAGAACCGACCTTTAGCATGTGCAACTCAAAGGAGGCAAATGTCTCAGATTCCACTGTCCTACATGAGAAGATGTCCTAATGCATTGTGGGTTAGAGATGAATGAAGTTTCAGCATCAGGAAGTGATGAAGTTTTTCATCTTTTGATGCTAAACGGACTTTGAAGCATGGAGTCGCCCACGTGGACCGGTTGAACAGAACAGTGACAACCTGAGTCCAAGATCCAAGATCCTTCAGATCTATACAGTTATGACAGGATCAAAACAGTTCAAACAACACAAGTTCTCACTGGAGTTCTGATGAATCACAGATGAAAATCAAACGATTAGAAGTCAGGATATTTTCAGACCTAAAGAAAAGAATCCAATGAAATAAAAACTAAAGAGTCTTCTTCATGAGAACTCCACAATCATTATCAAGAACTATTATTGTTCTGTTTACTATAGGATCAAACCTGGTGACAACAAATCTAGTTTAATATTTCACACAATTCAAACAAAGACACAAAACAACACAACTGTGATGAAATGTGTCTTTGGAAATGAAAAGGTGAGGTGTTCCACAATATGACCAAATGAATATGACTGAAAGGATTATTTTCAACACAAATCATTTCTGGGTTTGAACCTGATGATTCAATAAAATCCTCTTTCAGTTCAATCCACTCTCAGCCTCAGATAGAAGCATTTATCAAACCATGTGAACTCGTCCCTCCTGCTTCATTCAACAGTCAGTCAGAGAAACGTCACTTATTAGAATCCAGTTCCAGTGATCGCTGGATTTACAGCTGATTCCTTTTATTCCACTCTATCTGGATGATTTTAGTGACATTTCTCTTTGCTGAAACCGAGTGTTGAAACATCCTTAGATCTGGAGCCTCCTGTCAGACAGAAACGGCAGAAAATCAACAAAAACATGCAGCAAAAACCACGCTGTCCCTCTCTAAGACGTCGTCATCTCTCCACTAGATGAACAAACGATTCCTGTCTGGGCTCAAACCTCGACAGAGTCATCACGTCTAAGAAGAACACTTTGATCACATTTCCTCCTGGTTTGGTTCTTATTACTGAGCTCTAAACCTCTAAAAACATAGAACACCAAATGGATTGTAACTAAATGAGTGACACTAATAAAATGTCTGGAGGTGGAGTTGATGAAGTCACTTCCTGTCCTGACGTGACCTTCTAGTGTCATTGACTGGTCAGAAACAACACCAGATTCCTCAGCTTTGACAATCAACTAGAAACCAGAACCTCATTCCAGTTCTGATCTACATGCAGGGGATGCAAGAGAGTAAGAGACACCACTAAATGTCAAAATTTGATGGATGGTGACCTTTGACCTCTATTGTTTGACATCCTATTGTTCGTGACCTCCAGCCACGTCCCCTTGACCTCTATTGTTTGACATCCTATTGTTTGATCTTCCTATTGTGCGAAACCGGTGACCTCTTGACCCCCAAAAGTAAATGTCAAAATTTGATGGATGGTGCGAAACCTTTTGTTCTGACCCCCGCCCCCATGGGAACTGCTTGACCCCCAAAAAGTAAATGTCAAAAAATTTTGATGTGCGGAGCCCGCCCAGAATATAAAGACCCCTATGTCCCTCCCCTTCAGGGGCGTGAATCTCTCTGCAGGAACCCACCCCCCCTTAAGAAACTGTGACTCATCACCCTGGCATGGTGACCCACCCCTCATGACTCAACACCCTTCCCCGCTTTCCCACCCATATTGCGTTTCTCTCCCAATCAGAGGCTGGAGGAGGAGTTTCGGTTACACTTTAAATAGACCTATTTTGTTCTAGTTTGTTGTAAAAACAACACGGTTACAAGACGGCAGACATAAAAAAACAGGCTAGCATGGCTTCAACTGATTCTACAACTCATGGCAAGAATCCAACAATGGCTGATGCCTCTACTTCTACAACTCTCCACAAGAATCCAACAATGGCTGATGCCTCTACTTCTACAACTCTCCACAAGAATCCAACAACTGCCTCTACAACCCAAGAGAAGAAACCGATCGGTCAAACTCCGATCGATGAGCCTTTTCACAGGAAAACTAAAATGCAACTGCGTAGGAGACAAGCGCCACCCACAGAACCTTTGTACCGGCAATGGTCGTTATCGGAATACGGACTGGATGAGTCATGGTATTACTATTTCAAGTATGACCGAGGAGAACTATGGTTTAACCAGACCAAAGATGATGATCCACTCGGGCATCTTTCGTCAATAGGGGTTCTCGGTTACAACGACTGGGCAATTCTCCGAGATGTGGTTCCTCGTGACAATGAAGAAGAAGAAGAAGAAGAAGAAGAAGAAGAAGAAGAAGAAGAAGAAGAAGAAGAAGACTCACCAACCAAGGCCAAACGAATGAAATATCCTTCAACATGCCCAGAGAAAATGGTGAAAATTGAGCATGACTCACTACCGCAGAGAAAATTGAACTTTCCTTACAACACCGAACTCGTTTTCAGCGCAGTCTGGGAAGGAAAAAAAGAAACAAACGGTCAGTGGATTTTCCGAGCGTGTATACGTAAATTCGATGACAAGACACCGTTTGACTTATTCATCCTCGAAACCGTAAATATGGAATGCGGAGTGTTCAGGGTCCTGCTGGCNCCACTCTCAGCCTCAGATAGAAGCATTTATCAAACCATGTGAACTCGTCCCTCCTGCTTCATTCAACAGTCAGTCAGAGAAACGTCACTTATTAGAATCCAGTTCCAGTGATCGCTGGATTTACAGCTGATTCCTTTTATTCCACTCTATCTGGATGATTTTAGTGACATTTCTCTTTGCTGAAACCGAGTGTTGAAACATCCTTAGATCTGGAGCCTCCTGTCAGACAGAAACGGAAGAAAATCAACAAAAACATGCAGCAAAAACCATGCTGTCCCTCTCTAAGACGTCGTCATCTCTCCACTAGATGAACAAACGATTCCTGTCTGGGCTCAAACCTCGACAGAGTCATCACGTCTAAGAAGAACACTTTGATCACATTTCCTCCTGGTTTGGTTCTTATTACTGAGCTCTAAACCTCTAAAAACATAGAACACCAAATGGATTGTAACTAAATGAGTGACACTAATAAAATGTCTGGAGGTGAGTCGATGAGGTCACAAGGTTTTAAAGATTCTTCTTCCTGCTCCCTTTCACTCCTCTGTTCACTTTCACATTTATGGTTTAATGAGTGAAAAAACAAATAAAGAAGATCATCAGTAACCATGAAAAGGAGACGTAGTCGATAAGTTTGTGCAGCATTCAGAGTCAGCAGCAGAATTCATAAATCAAAACCTTTACATCTGGAAGTTTGAGTGTTTCAGATGTTTAACGTCTGGTTGAACTTCCTCAGTGAGACCATGAGAGCTCCTGTTTCTGAGCTGATTCCAAGGAGGAGCAGAAAGTTTAAAACCTCGAATCCTCTAACCTCCCTCAGTATGTTCATAAGGAACAAGTCATGTGAACAAACTAACCACTACAAGTAAAGACGTGTTTGGTTGGTTCTGTTTGATTTAACAATGCTTCTTGGGGGGAAAACTGAATGACTGATTTTCAGAAAGAAGACATGTTGGTCATTTTTACAGTTCATTCTTTTTAAACAACACACAATTGAAACTGTGGTTAATGTATTCTTGCACAAACATTTCTTTTCTCCTCTTTGGACCAGAAGCTCACCTTCTTTTTGAATCAGTTTACTGTGTTAGTGTTTGATTTGACTGAATATCTTTTAGTGTTAGGGTTAGGGTGAATTTGTATTTTTTTTGCTGATATTGCTCATAATCCAGTTTACAATAAAGGAAATGTTTTTTCTCTCAGGTTTGTTTTGGTTTGAATGAACTTTTCTTTCATTTTGAGGCTTATGGGTAAAATGTTCCATCTGTGGACCATTAACTGAAATAAAGACAACTGCCCAAAAAACTATTTATTAACCAGTAAATATATTTCATTCACTTTATGGAGGAAAACATTTAATACAACTAATAATAAGAAAGTCAAAATGAGTTTTTAAAATAAATTTACTGACCACCAGAGGGCGCTAACACTTTTCTTTCATAGACCTGACTACATATTTGTGGTCAGGGTTTGGCGTCTTTGTGTGTGTGTGTGTGTGTGTGTGTGTGTGTGTTGGTTTGGTTAATCTGTTCTGCTGACAGTTCTAAGAACCCACTGGCTTTGCTTTGTCTTCTTCCTCTTCAACAAATGTTCAAAACTAGTTACAATTTGGGCTTTAGTGTATTTTCTTGTTGTCATATGTCACCTCCCTTGTGTCATATTTCTCCCTCTAGTGTCCTGTCTTGTGCTTTGTCTAACCCTCTGCCCTTTGTCTCCCACAGGTGTATCCTATTGTAATCCTGCCACCTGTGTCTCGTTCCTGTGATCACCTCCCTCTGTGTATATAAGCGTGCCTGTCTCGTCTGTGTTTGTCAGTTCCTAGTTGTAGTCTTGTGAGTCTCAGTCGTGTCTTTGTGGTCCCATATTTTGAATAAAGACTTGTCACTTGATTTCATCTGCGCCTGGGTCCTCTCTACAACACACCGACATGTGACACTTGTCATGTTGAGGCTGTCGAAGAAAAACTGCTGATTCAGACTTTAGTTGAAAAGAGGATCTTTGTTTAAACAAGCTCACATCAGAACAGCTTCTAGAACACACACACACACACACACACACACACACACACACACACACACACTTGTGTCACTCTCGTTTCTTTTGGTTCAAGGACCAAAGCCCTATGAAGCGGGGGGGCGGGGCTGTCTCACAAGGTTGGCGGCTCACGGTTGGCCTCACACTGCGGGCTCTGGGCCTGCAGCCGTAACCTTCTCGCAGCGACACAGGAGGTTCCAGGGGCTGCAGCAGGTCGGCTTCACCTCCTGGATGTCTGCTGGGAGCGTGGTGGTCTGTTCCTCCTGTCACGGGTGGGCTAAGTCCTAAGTGTGGAGGAAGGGAGGCAGGAAACGGCCAGGTGAAACCAAAACAGCTTTATTGCTGGCTGAACTCAGGGAGACAGGCTAAATGGGTCAGGGTAACTGACAGTAACAACAGCTAAGAGACAGAGGTCTCACAGTGTGGTCCTCACATTCAGAGGTCACAGAACACAAACGCACACTCTAAGTTCTGGGAAAACTTTTATCCACAAAAGAAATGTTGAACTTTTAGTCTGCTGTTTAAAAATGTAGACAACCTTAAAGTTAGTATGCAGGTGAAGGGTTTTATTAAAAATTATATCAGCAGCTCAAACAGTTCAGTTTTTACCTTAGTTAGAAGATCTATTAGTTAGAGCCCCGTGAAGACCAAAATTTAAAAATCCATTCATCATAAATAGGATTCATAGAAAATAAATACAGCTAAAGCAAATGTATTCAGTTTAAGTCAAATTACAGTCTAAATCCACCCAGTCCAGTTTGGTGTTCATGAAATGCTCGTTAGTAACAAACTGTTGAGAAGAAAAGGGATTACATTTTTTGATACTAAATACTGATAAAAGAATTGATACCCTAGAATAAACACTTGTGATGTTTGTGGCGTTGTTCAAATATCTGAGGTAGCTTCAGTTTGACACGTCTCAGGTCATAGTAGCAGGTAAGGATGAAAGGCTTCTGACAGCTAAAACCCAGAAGCTAAATGAGTCTTTATGGTTTCACGTCAGTAAGTAGCGGTTCAATAAAGAGAGAAGTGCTTCAGGTTTGAGGCTCGCCTCGGACACATTTAGCTCTAAAAGGGATTTTGAAGTGGCTTCTATAAGTTATTTATCTGCATTAAAGATCACAACCACCAGTGACATCACTCAAAATGAGGTATGTTTCTAAAAAACAGGAAGTAGTCCTCTGACTGGAGCAATACTCATCAGAAGAGACACTGCTGCAGATCAGTTATAATTCTCATGCATTTAAAACAACTCTCTCAAAAACATTATCTTCTTCTTTTCCTCTCAGCATTTGCCTTCAGGGTCTCCACAGCCAATCATCTGGCTCCATCTAACCCTGTCCTCTACATACTCACTCTTAGAAGATTCTGGGTGTTCACCTCAACAATAAACTGGACTGCTCTACAAACACAGATGTCCTGTAGGGCCAGAGCCGACTCCACCTGTTGAGGAGACTGAGGTCCTTTGGAGTCTCAACCACCCTCCTCTATGCTGGGGGGGGGGGGGGTAGATGCACCAACAGGGACAGGATCAACAAACTGGTGCAGAGGTCTGGCTCTGTGTTGGGAGGTCATCTGTGGTGGAGGTGGGTGAGAGGAGGATGTTAGCAACGCTGACATCGATCATGACCAACGCACATCACCCCCTGCGTGAGTCTGTGAGTGCACTGGGCAGCGCCTTCAGTCAGAGTCTGATGCATCCCTGTTAGGAAGGAACGCTTCCACAGATCATTCATCCCAACAGCAGTCAGACTCTATAACACGTCATGATGTCAGGAGCAATCTATAGAAAATGTGGTACAATGTTGTAAATAGTACTTGTTCTCTTGTAATTATATTCAGTTTCTTCTTGTATCGAGATAACACACAAATTTCCCCACTGTGCGATCAATAAAGTTTTATCTGATCTTATCTCTTATCTTACATCCTCTACTCTCCCACCAGTCAGCTGCATGTCCTCTTTCACTGCATCCACAAATCTCCTCTCTGGTCTTCCTCTAGGTCTCCTGATATATTCACTATCCCTCCTCTACTCTGATCTGATCTCCTAAACATCTATGGTCTGTCCCTCTGATGGACTCAGTCCAGGTCCTGGTCCATCGTTGTCTCCTAAAGAGAATCTCTCTCATCTCTGCTACCTCCAGTTCTGTCTCCTGTCTTCAACAGACCCTGGTTCTGAAATGAAATGGTTGGTTTTTTGTGGGAAGTTATTTAAGGGAGGATGAGGTGTTTACATGTTTTGGATTTTTGAGTTTTGGGAACCAGTTTATACCTCAGAAGCTGCTGGTTTCTTTCAGACGTGTGTGTCCTCATTAGCAGCTTCAGTGCTGTATTAGGTCACAGTGGATGTTCTCTTCTGCAAATCATGCTAATAGCTAAATTAATAACATTAAAAAATACATTTATAAATGATGGATAATTAGGTAAAGATTTAATAATTAATTCACATCTAATAGAAGAACACCCTAAGTTGAAAGAATATTTTACTTGATTGCATTTAAAATGTGTTTATTTAAAGTGCCCATGACATCGATTTCCATGTTTTCTGACTTATCTATCATGTTGCAATGTTGAGTTCTCACCTTAAACCTGCCAGAAAGAGCAAAAAACGGCGTCCATCGGTCTCCTCGTACAGCCAGTGAGAAGCTCTTCCAGATTTCAGACCCAGGTTTCAAACAGTTTTTTTCACTCCAGCCCGCTATGAGGTCATAGTGATCCGGACTTGCTTATATGGTCAATTCTCCTCCCACATGCACGTTCACGACAACTGGAGCGAGGCAGTGCCCTCGCCATTGACCATAGACCGTGTAGTGTTTAGTTTCAGTTTCGTTTCTCTTTCACTTGACAACACTGCCCCCTGCTGCAGCAGAAGTGTCAGGCTGCCAAATAAGGAGAAACCCAGCAGAACCGGAAGGCGGCGCTTTCTTCTGATCTCTGAGTTGCTCGTTAGGAAATAATTACAGCGTATTTTGAGTTATAATGGTGCAACGCTAATCTAGAGGCATCAAAGATGACACCTGTTTAATATAAAGAGATTTAAATATGAGTCACAGGCACTTTAAAGTTTATTTGTCTTTTTCAGTCACAGACGAAGTTTAGAATAACAGTTTTAAATAAATTAATTTAGCTTTTTGAGGAGAAAAAAGGATGATTTAGAAAACCTGATTATTCAAAAAAAATTAGTTGATAAAATAATTTAAATAAAATTAGTCATTAGTGGCAGCCCTAGACTAATTTATGTGTTTCCATAAAACATTAAGTAAAACCTGTGGTTTCTATTCATCGGTGTGTGTGTGTG
>SSNR01000256.1:526947-575762 GCA_006937965.1 Callopanchax toddi | reverse complement strand
GGTGATCCTGTCTCTTCTGGTCCAGTCCTGGTGATCCTGTCTTTTCTGGTCCAGTCCTGGTGATCCTGTCTCGTCTGGTCCAGTCCTGATGATCCTGTCTCTTCTGGTCCAGTCCTGGTGATCCTGTCTCGTCTGGTCCAGTCCTGGTGATCCTGTCTCTTCTGGTCCAGTCCTGGTGATCCTGTCTTTTCTGGTCCAGTCCTGGTGATCCTGTCTCTTCTGGTCCAGTCCTGGTGATCCTGTCTTTTCTGGTCCAGTCCTGGTGATCCTGTCTCTTCTGGTCCAGTCCTGGAGATCCTGTGTGAATTACAGCTTCAGTTTCCTGTTTTCCACTAACAGGTGACACCTGGTGAGGTCTTCTGCTGCTGTGGTCCATCTGGACTGAGGGGTGGAGGTTCACAGATGTTCTGCAGACCTGTTTGAGCTCCTGTCGTCTTCTTGTCATCTAGAGAACCAGAACCAGTCTGCTCAGTCTCCTCTGACCTCAACAACACATTTTCACCAAGCTGCTGCTCACTGGACATTTTAACTTATTCAGACGCTCTCTGTGAACCCTAGAGATGGTTGTGGGTTCAAATCCCAGTCGATCAGCAGGTTCTGAAACACTCATGTCTGGTACAAACAACCAGGCCACATTTAAAGTCCCTTAAATTTGTTTCCATCTCCACCTGATGCTCATTTTGAACTTCAGAAGGTCGTCTTCTTCACCACGTCTAGACGAATGAATGCAACAAGCTGCTGCCACGTGATTCGCTGATTGGATATTTTATTTGAAAAGGCTGGATTTAGTAAAACTGGTGAGTGTGTGAACAATATTATTCAGGAAGGACATCCCCTAAAGTCCTTCCTGAATGGAAGTCAGTGCTGCAATCCTCAGAACAATGTTGAAACTTTTAATGTAAAGTTTTTTATTTAGACTCATAGTCAAAAAGGAAAACCATGAACAGTGACGTAATATAAATCTAATTCAGATCACCTTTAAGAAATAAAATGTTAACATTATCTGACTTCCTTAAACTAAACAAGGAGAAAACACTTCATATTTGTACTTTGTACATATAATCTGTACATGTTTTATTGTCATGTCCTTTATGTTTGGCACTAAGTCAACTAAATACCAGAAACACGTAGAGTCTTGCCTGGAGGGATTGGAAGAATAGAAGAAGAGCCTGGAAGCAGCACAACAAACACAAAGATAGTGTTTAATTTTCACAAAGAGATGTTAGTAGTAATTAGCTTAAACAGGTAAACTGATTGATTATAGAGTGAAAAGGTAAAAACATCTGCTTTGGTCTCCAGTTTGACAGCAAATGTGTGAGAAAATGAATAAAAACAAAGTTGTAGAACGGATGTAAAATAAATATCACAAAACTATTCAAGGAATCTGGAGGATTTAAAGGACAAGGAAGCAAGTCTAAACTGGACTAAGCTGTGATCTTTGATTCCTTCAGAACCATCAACAGAACCAGAGGGATCAGGGAGGAAACCTCCATACACCACAGAGCTACATCCACGAACAGGAAAGACTCCTCCAGTCCAGACCAGAGGTGATGTCTGGGATGAAGTGGAAAGATGGATCCGTATCACCAGGTCTTTGTTAAAAGAAATGGACACAAAGACAAGTGATGCCTACCAAACCACCTGACGATTCTTCTACGGGTGGTAAAGGTGTTACATGCAGGGGGTGGAGGTATACTGAGATTAAACAGTCAGAAATAATACAGGAATTCAAACTAAATAGGGAAACATCTTGGTCATCTTCCTTGTTTTGATGGGTTTTCTTCTGCAGCAGCTCCATAAATAATTTATTATGAAAATATGACTAATCAGGCTTATCATTGACAAAAAATACCAAACCTAATAGAATTATTGAAAAGTAAACATTATTAAAATAATAGCATTTTTTTTCTGAACATTTTTAAAACAAACTCTTTGGTTTGATTTGTTTCATTCAGAAACAACAGACTGTTTTAAGTTCCTCAGGATTCTCAATCTCACACAATGTTTGTCCCAAGGCACGCCCCTCCCACGCTCCGTTTGAGCATGTGCACCCCCTGATGAAAATATGTGACCAGTTCTTTTATCAAATAAAATGATGGCTGATTCCATTAGAACAGATTTCAGAGTGAAGGGTGACGCTGAGGTGGAAGTACAATGTGTTCTTGGAAAACGGGCGAATCTACCCGCTGACACGAGATGTTTTTCTGCGTTCCTGAGGTCACCTGATTGGACGGTTTCAATGTAGAGCTATGTGGCCAAATAATGTTCATGGAAAAGTAATTGTGCAGATTGAAAGCATCACTTTGCCCATTCAGCCACCTTGGGTCAGGAGCATCCTTAACCCCACCTGGCAGTGGATAAAAATGGGTCTTTAGCAGCATTTATACAGGAAAAAGGACTTTTTTAAAAGAAACTTTAAAACACAGTCAGCTTTATTAAAATGTGTTTTAGTGTTTTCTTTTAATTAGTTTAATAATTATGAAAAAATGTGGTCCAATGAAAGTCCTGAAGGCCTGTTCCATACGTTTTGAATACACTGTTTTTGTAAATGTGATTTAAATGAGCAGAAACTAACTTTAATTATGTATTTTTAGGCAACAATAAGAAGTCATTTCCTATTGGAATAAAATTATAAAGCAAATACATGGTTCTCAAAATGTCCCAGTGGAGCTCCCTCTAGTGGTAGAAGACGGTGTTGATCATCCAGGTTGTTTATTTACTCATTCCTTTTCATTTAGACAGAATCCTTCAGACCTGACCCCTGCAGTGCTGCATTCTGCTGCTGATATTTCATCCAGATACCGAATGGCAGCCAGGATGACAAAACTAAGAAAAAACATTTTAAAAGGTGAGGAGAAAACTGTGACCTCCACCTGAAAGGCCTTCCTGTTGTTGGGATCGTCTCATTGTTGCACCTGTTGTTTATTTAATTAACACTATAACAGCTAATACTGATTAAAACCCCCTCTGATACTGAACTGACCAGATCGACATCCCAGAAATCTGACTGGCGCTGGACGTTTTCTTTTATAAACTAATAATATTAAAATGGACATGTTGAAGGCAGCCGTTTGCTGTGTAGTGGGTTGTTGTGTTGAGGAAGTGTTTGGTATAAATCACATCTATTCCTGCTCCTCCGACTTTATTGCACAACGTTAAATTTTATTAAATGATGNGGGGGGGGAAGGGCGGTTCCCTCGAGGGGTGGTTGGGAGGGTCCACAGGTGGGGTTTTTAGATATCCCTCACAGACAAAACATCATTCCAGCAGCGACATGAACGGAAAAGGGTGTCGATCTGGTCGGCGACTTCGTTTATTGCGTTTATCCAAGCATCGTACGGGATCGCCAGCAGGACCCTGAACACTCCGCATTCCATATTTACGGTTTCGAGGATGAATAAGTCAAACGGTGTCTTGTCATCAAATTTACGTATACACGCTCGGAAATTCCACTGACCGTTTGTTTCTTTTTTTCCTTCCCAGACTGCGCTAAAAACGAGTTCGGTGTCGTAAGGAAAGTTCAATTTTCTCTGCGGTAGTGAGTCATGCTCAATTTTCACCATTTTCTCTGGGCATGTTGAAGGATATTTCATTCGTTTGGCCTTGGTTGGTGAGTCTTCTTCTTCTTCTTCTTCTTCTTCTTCTTCTTCTTCTTCTTCTTCTTCTTCTTCTTCTTCTTCTTCTTCTTCTTCTTCATTGTCACGAGGAACCACATCTCGGAGAATTGCCCAGTCATTGTAACGAGGACCTATTGACGAAAGATGCCCGAGTGGATCATCATCTTTGGTCTGGTTAAACCATAGTTCTCCTCGGTCATACTTGAAATAGTAATATCATGACTCATCCAGTCCGTATTCCGATAACGACCATTGCCGGTACAAAGGTTCTGTGGGTGGCGCTTGTCTCCTACGCAGTTGCATTTTAGTTTTCCTGTGAAAAGGCTCATCGATCGGAGTTTGACCGATCGGTTTCTTCGATCGAAAAACCGAGGGCTTTTAAGGCCCTCCATGACCTCGCCCCGTCCTACCTCTCTGAGCTGCTACAGCCTTATGCGCCCTCTCGCTCCCTCAGGTCAGCTGATCAGCTGCTCCTGAGGGTTCCTAGGACCCAGCGGAAGCTTAGAGGTGATCGTGCTTTTGCTGTAGCAGCTCCTAGCATGTGGAATGACCTGCCCGTGGTCATCAGACAGGCCTCTTCTCTGAGTCACTTTAAATCACTCTTGAAGACTCATCTCTTCTCCTTGGCGTATAGCTAGGTGATGATTTTAGTGACTTGGTTTTAGTTTTTGATTTTATCCTTTGTATTTTATCATACGGCTGTTTTTATGTATTATGTGTGTTTTAGTCCCTTTTTTGTCTTTTACCTTTTCTGTTGTTTTGTTTTTATCTTGTTTTATTGTGCAGCACTTTGGGCCTGTACTGGTTGTTTAAAGTGCTTTATAAATAAAGTTGGATTGGATTGGATTGGATTCTCTTGGGTTGTAGAGGCAGTTGTTGGATTCTTGTGGAGAGTTGTAGAAGTAGAGGCATCAGCCATTGTTGGATTCTTGCCATGAGTTGTAGAATCAGTTGAAGCCATGCTAGCCTGTTTTTTATGTCTGCCATCTTGTAACCGTGTTGTTTTTACAACAAACTAGAACAAAATAGGTCTATTTAAAGTGTAACCGAAACTCCTCCTCTAGCCTCTGATTGGGAGAGAAACGCAATATGGGTGGGAAAGCGGGGAAGGGTGTTGAGTCATGAAGGGTGGGTCACCATGCCAGGATGATGAGTCACAGTTTCTTAAGGGGGGGTGGGTTCCTGCAGAGAGATTCACGCCCCTGAAGGGGAGGGACATAGGGGTCTTTATATTCTGGGCGGGCTCCGCACATCAAAATTTTTTGACATTTACTTTTTGGGGGTCAAGCAGTTCCCATGGGGGCGGGGGTCAGAACAAAAGGTTTCGCACCATCCATCAAATTTTGACATTTACTTTTGGGGGTCAAGAGGTCACCGGTTTCGCACAATAGGAAGATCAAACAATAGGATGTCAAACAATAGAGGTCAAGGGGACAGGAAGATCAAAGGGTTTCCAACAATAGAGGTCAAGGGGGCGTGGATGGAGGTCAAAGGTCACATCCATCAAATTTTGACATTTAGTGGTGTCTCTTACTCTCTGATGCAGACGTCATTTTTCCTTCCTGTCAGCATCAACACAGTGAGCAGGGCCCTGCAGGGAATCGAACCCCATCTCTCAGAGTACCCTTACCAGTGCCTGTTGCTTTTTACTGTGAGCTGAGGAGGTAAAGAAAATCTGAGAAGCTAAAAACTCTACAGAAGGTCCAGCCTGTGTCCACATTACAGGTGTGGTCCTCCAGGTGTCTGATAGCTTAGTCTGACCCTCCCCTGACGCCATGTCGGTTCCAGTTTGGTTTACATTGATTTGATCTTCGTATACAGTATTTTATCAGCTAACAATTATAAAACAGTCTGTTGTTGCCAATAACTAAAAGCTTGAATAACAACTTTTGTTCTTATTACATGTCAGTGGGCCTAAATTAGGTTTTAGTTATTTGATTTAGTTACTGATTTTTTAACACCTTGGTCTGGATTGACTCTCACCCAGTCCACCTCCTGATACAAGACCTCCTACAGGTGGTGGACTAGTCTCCAGGTAGATGGACCTGATGGTAAAGGCCCAGCCACCAGCTGCTTGTTAATGATCCTCTACCCCAGACCTGGCTCCAGTCAGGTCCTAGTCTGGATGAGTTTTCTTTTTACCTTCATGAGGTCATAAGAGTTCTGATTCTGGTCCCTCAACTATGAACTGGCTCTCCATGGGACACCTTACCATGACTAAACTGCACCAGACAGCATTCTGAAGCTCCTGGAATCCTTGGGACACTAACAGCCATTCATTCAACAGGGTGTTAGAGGTTTCTACCTCCCAGCTGACTGGGGAACAGCTTCAAGTCCCTCTGGATGAATTGGAGGAGGAGAAGAGTTCATTCTGATGAAGAAAAACCAACCTGATCAGTGCACCTCCTCCCTGAAACACTAGAGGGCCTCAGAGAGTTGCTGAGTTTAGTCTCAGATGACAACTGAACTGTACAGGGTTATTATAGTTAACTAAAACTAACGACCTTTTGTTAAATGAATCTTTTGTTAAATGAAATAAAAATAAAAACTAAATTTAGAAAAATTTCTAGAACTAACTAAAACTTTAATGAGCGCCGGGGCCGGCTCCACGCTGGGGCAAGAGGGGGCATTGCCCCTCAAAAGAAAATCTTGCCCCCTCAAACCAGGGCCGGCCTGGCCATCGGGCTGATCCGGACTGAGACGCGTTGGTCACGCAGCCCGCTATCTGAACGGTGCGGGGCGAGCTCGTCCTCGGGTGTGATATTAGTGATCTGTGAGTGACAGAGAGGAAAAACACAGTTGTCCAGAGCACCTATAGGTTAATAATTGTACATGGCTTTTGATAAAAACATCTGCTAAATAAATAAATAAATAAACATAAAGGAGCCTAAACAGCAACACAGAGCTGAAGACATTTCTAGGATTCTCTAAAAATGAAATGATTAGACTATAAATCTGTGAAAGGGATGGAGGCACCTGCCTTTCTTGAAGCATTTAGCTGAGACTGAAGCCCCAGCAGGTGGATCAACATGTTGACTCATGCTGCTGGGACCTGTCGCCCAATTCATTTACAAACAGCAGCTTAGCACTCAGCCACAGGTATGTCTGTGTTTTCAATCCTTATTAGTGAGCTTTGAATAAACTGCTCAACCTGTAGGTGCAGGTTACATTCACTCACTGGCCACTTTATTAGGTACAGTTTGCTAATACCAGGTTGGACCCTCTTGTATGTTCAAAACCACCGTAATTCATGGATTCAACAAGGTGTTGGAAACATTCCTCAGAGGCTCTGCTCCATGTTGACATGACAATAGTTGCATCCATGATGTGAATCTCCTGTCCCACCACATCCTAAATGTTCTGGGCTGGACTGGGATCTAGTGTCTGTGGAGGTAACTGGAGTTCAGTGAATTCATCATCATGTCCTAGAAACCAGTTAGAGATGATCTGATCTACATGGAGCATCATCCTGCTGGAAGTAGCATCAGAAGACGTCCACTGTGGTCATAAAGGGATGGACATGGTCAGCAACAAGACTCAGAAATGTTTTTCCACTTTCTTCTGGTCCAGTCCTGGTGATCCTGTCTCGTCTGGTCCAGTCCTGGTGATCCTGTCTCTTCTGGTCCAGTCCTGGTGATCCTGTCTTTTCTGGTCCAGTCCTGGTGATCCTGTCTCTTCTGGTCCAGTCCTGGTGATCCTGTCTTTTCTGGTCCAGTCCTGGTGATCCTGTCTCTTCTGGTCCAGTCCTGGAGATCCTGTGTGAATTACAGCTTCAGTTTCCTGTTTTCCACTAACAGGTGACACCTGGTGAGGTCTTCTGCTGCTGTGGTCCATCTGGACTGAGGGGTGGAGGTTCACAGATGTTCTGCAGACCTGTTTGAGCTCCTGTCGTCTTCTTGTCATCTAGAGAACCAGAACCAGTCTGCTCAGTCTCCTCTGACCTCAACAACACATTTTCACCAAGCTGCTGCTCACTGGACATTTTAACTTATTCAGACGCTCTCTGTGAACCCTAGAGATGGTTGTGGGTTCAAATCCCAGTCGATCAGCAGGTTCTGAAACACTCATGTCTGGTACAAACAACCAGGCCACATTTAAAGTCCCTTAAATTTGTTTCCATCTCCACCTGATGCTCATTTTGA
Source organism: Callopanchax toddi (assembly GCA_006937965.1). Classification (NCBI taxonomy): domain Eukaryota; kingdom Metazoa; phylum Chordata; class Actinopteri; order Cyprinodontiformes; family Nothobranchiidae; genus Callopanchax; species Callopanchax toddi. The sequence continues at coordinate 568,003 of SSNR01000256.1, read as the reverse complement.
ACTTCAGAAGGTCGTCTTCTTCACCACGTCTAGACGAATGAATGCAACAAGCTGCTGCCACGTGATTCGCTGATTGGATATTTTATTTGAAAAGGCTGGATTTAGTAAAACTGGTGAGTGTGTGAACAATATTATTCAGGAAGGACATCCCCTAAAGTCCTTCCTGAATGGAAGTCAGTGCTGCAATCCTCAGAACAATGTTGAAACTTTTAATGTAAAGTTTTTTATTTAGACTCATAGTCAAAAAGGAAAACCATGAACAGTGACGTAATATAAATCTAATTCAGATCACCTTTAAGAAATAAAATGTTAACATTATCTGACTTCCTTAAACTAAACAAGGAGAAAACACTTCATATTTGTACTTTGTACATATAATCTGTACATGTTTTATTGTCATGTCCTTTATGTTTGGCACTAAGTCAACTAAATACCAGAAACACGTAGAGTCTTGCCTGGAGGGATTGGAAGAATAGAAGAAGAGCCTGGAAGCAGCACAACAAACACAAAGATAGTGTTTAATTTTCACAAAGAGATGTTAGTAGTAATTAGCTTAAACAGGTAAACTGATTGATTATAGAGTGAAAAGGTAAAAACATCTGCTTTGGTCTCCAGTTTGACAGCAAATGTGTGAGAAAATGAATAAAAACAAAGTTGTAGAACGGATGTAAAATAAATATCACAAAACTATTCAAGGAATCTGGAGGATTTAAAGGACAAGGAAGCAAGTCTAAACTGGACTAAGCTGTGATCTTTGATTCCTTCAGAACCATCAACAGAACCAGAGGGATCAGGGAGGAAACCTCCATACACCACAGAGCTACATCCACGAACAGGAAAGACTCCTCCAGTCCAGACCAGAGGTGATGTCTGGGATGAAGTGGAAAGATGGATCCGTATCACCAGGTCTTTGTTAAAAGAAATGGACACAAAGACAAGTGATGCCTACCAAACCACCTGACGATTCTTCTACGGGTGGTAAAGGTGTTACATGCAGGGGGTGGAGGTATACTGAGATTAAACAGTCAGAAATAATACAGGAATTCAAACTAAATAGGGAAACATCTTGGTCATCTTCCTTGTTTTGATGGGTTTTCTTCTGCAGCAGCTCCATAAATAATTTATTATGAAAATATGACTAATCAGGCTTATCATTGACAAAAAATACCAAACCTAATAGAATTATTGAAAAGTAAACATTATTAAAATAATAGCATTTTTTTTCTGAACATTTTTAAAACAAACTCTTTGGTTTGATTTGTTTCATTCAGAAACAACAGACTGTTTTAAGTTCCTCAGGATTCTCAATCTCACACAATGTTTGTCCCAAGGCACGCCCCTCCCACGCTCCGTTTGAGCATGTGCACCCCCTGATGAAAATATGTGACCAGTTCTTTTATCAAATAAAATGATGGCTGATTCCATTAGAACAGATTTCAGAGTGAAGGGTGACGCTGAGGTGGAAGTACAATGTGTTCTTGGAAAACGGGCGAATCTACCCGCTGACACGAGATGTTTTTCTGCGTTCCTGAGGTCACCTGATTGGACGGTTTCAATGTAGAGCTATGTGGCCAAATAATGTTCATGGAAAAGTAATTGTGCAGATTGAAAGCATCACTTTGCCCATTCAGCCACCTTGGGTCAGGAGCATCCTTAACCCCACCTGGCAGTGGATAAAAATGGGTCTTTAGCAGCATTTATACAGGAAAAAGGACTTTTTTAAAAGAAACTTTAAAACACAGTCAGCTTTATTAAAATGTGTTTTAGTGTTTTCTTTTAATTAGTTTAATAATTATGAAAAAATGTGGTCCAATGAAAGTCCTGAAGGCCTGTTCCATACGTTTTGAATACACTGTTTTTGTAAATGTGATTTAAATGAGCAGAAACTAACTTTAATTATGTATTTTTAGGCAACAATAAGAAGTCATTTCCTATTGGAATAAAATTATAAAGCAAATACATGGTTCTCAAAATGTCCCAGTGGAGCTCCCTCTAGTGGTAGAAGACGGTGTTGATCATCCAGGTTGTTTATTTACTCATTCCTTTTCATTTAGACAGAATCCTTCAGACCTGACCCCTGCAGTGCTGCATTCTGCTGCTGATATTTCATCCAGATACCGAATGGCAGCCAGGATGACAAAACTAAGAAAAAACATTTTAAAAGGTGAGGAGAAAACTGTGACCTCCACCTGAAAGGCCTTCCTGTTGTTGGGATCGTCTCATTGTTGCACCTGTTGTTTATTTAATTAACACTATAACAGCTAATACTGATTAAAACCCCCTCTGATACTGAACTGACCAGATCGACATCCCAGAAATCTGACTGGCGCTGGACGTTTTCTTTTATAAACTAATAATATTAAAATGGACATGTTGAAGGCAGCCGTTTGCTGTGTAGTGGGTTGTTGTGTTGAGGAAGTGTTTGGTATAAATCACATCTATTCCTGCTCCTCCGACTTTATTGCACAACGTTAAATTTTATTAAATGATGAGTGAGAGACACTTAAATTATAAAATGTTGCTTCCTCTGCAGCACTGTGGCCAAAAGTGTTCTTCCATTACTGCACAGGTTTCTCCGTTTTCAGGCTAAGTAAGCTTTTCTTTCAGAACTGCTGAGGAAGCAGCTCCGTTCACACAGGACTGATGTAACTGAGTCACTTTTCAGAGGAAATCTGGAGAGGACTTGTTAGGAATTTGTTACGAAGCGAAAACTGAAACTGTCTCAGTTTCACTCGAAGACGCGTCTCCAGACAGACGCTGGTGTCTTGGGACTTTTTGGGCAGGAATTATATGAAGATTGGAACAAATTTTACACATTCTACATGAAAAAATACAAATATTCACAAATGATTGGGTTGAAATCCTTTGAAAATATATATTTTTAGTTTGTCGTATCAAACTACATTCCCCTCCAAAATAAAAGAACAAAGTGAAAATCTTTGTTGGGGGATGAAATCAATCATGAAACCAGAGATCAGTTTCAGTGATTTTTACATCTCAAAACACCTACAAGCATATAACAGAACTAAAATGTGATAGAAATAAGGTGAAATCCAGTGTTTATAAATTAAAATGTGGTGGAACATACTGACTTTATTAACTGCTTCAGTCCAGCTGGCATGAACAAAATGTAGTGTTTTATTTTGTCATGTTTATTTGTTTAAGGTGGAATTTCTTCCTTAAATAAAATCAGCTTCTTCCACATTCCTGATTTAATGAGAAATAAAAATCAGAAAGGTTTTCATTTCCTTATCATCCTGTCATCAACCTGTCCATCACAGACCACTACAGGAGATCCTTCCTGTAAACATCTAATCTCTGGGAATTAATAAAGTATTTTGGATTTTGATTGATTTTTTTAATGTTTGAAATAATCATAATTTATATTAATTTATATAATTAAGATAAATTGAATGTAGTTTGTTAAAAATAGTCAGTGTGTTTTATTCAAGTCTTTTGGGAACAGTTCTGGAACTTTCTTAAATCCTGTTAAAAACCATAAAATCTATTATGTTCAGTGCTAAAAGGCTCAAGAAAAATCACCAGTTTCCCCCCAATCAAATGAAAATAAGACCACAATATTCACATTATGTATAACAATAAGCAACAAGCAGTCTAAAGCCAGCAGCTCTAACAATGACCCACATTTAGCACTTGTTCCTCTCTGTTGACCTGCCACAGCTGGGATATAGTGTTTATGCTAAAGTTAGAAAACCCAAACCACATGATTATAGAGCAAAGTGGGTGTTTCCAAACTGGAAACCCACAGCATCCTTCTTGTTTTCTCTGAGCTGGAAGGTTTCTCCTCAGAGCTGCTGAGTCTCCGTGGAGACGGGTTTGATCTAACTTACAACTCCAGAACCGCGTTCCTCTAGGTCAGGCAGAGCAGCCCTCAGAGGGATGACCCTCAACTTTCATTTGCATTTTAAAAATGGAGGAATGTTGTCATCCAGCAGGCAGAAAAACAACTTTTACCCATTTTAGGTTCAGGTTTTTTACTAATACTGTAGATAAATGACAGAACGCCAGTTCAGAATGACTGATAAATCTTTTAAGTTACTTACTCTTTTCACATAATCCTGTCATCAATTTTAAATAATTGCAATCAATTTACAATTAAATGTATGATGTTCTATTAAAACCCTCCTACTGCCACTCAAACAGCAGATTTAGTCTGGTCTCTGGTTCTGACATCAGGACCTCTTCTGGAAAATGAGGGTTTAGGTTTTCTTTTAACAGTTTATCGTGGAAAACGACAACGTTACTAGCCTCCAACATGTACCAGTCATCCCACAGCAGTTAAAAAAGACATTCCTTTTTCTAAAAAATCTATAATTCAGCAACTTTTGAATATTTTATGTAAATAATTATGATTAAAAATCCCCAAAATAAAGCAGTTCCTCTCATTTTCACACAAATTTGTTCTTTAAAAGTTAGAAGTTTGTGTCCTATAAAAACTGCAGCAAAAAAGTGATGAGTTAAAAAATAAACAGAAGTTTTTTTTATTTATTTATTCCGTTTTTCTTTGACAAATTGACACAATTCAGACCCAGATATGATGAGGACAAAGTTGTCATTTTTGTAGTGAATAAGGTTTTGTCAGAATATAAAAGAGAAGTTATAAAGTTAGTGTAAAGATCAAAAAGCATTAAAGCAGTTTACAGTTGAACTAAAACACAATAAAGTGTGTAAACAGACTTTGTGATGCATTCATGTTTACAGAAGGTTTTGGATTCAGTTGATTACATAAGACCCATAACCAATTAATAAAAACTAGTCAATCATTTTTGCACAAATTAAACCTCAAAAGCAGGAAAACAGATTCTGAGCAGAAGTTACCATAAAGAAGATGTTTTAAACCCATCAGTGATGTGTGCTCTGCTGAAAAAACAAGGTCAAACTTAGTCTTCTTTCAATCAAGTTACATTAAAACTGACATAAGACCCTTAATGTTATGTTAAAGTTTTAGTCTAAATATACTCTGCAGGGCGAGGTCAGTGCATCCTTATCAGCATCAACACAAACCTATCTCTGACTCACAGCTGGACCTAAAATTCCCCATCATGTCTCAAAATAACAAACCACATCCTCTAAAGTTTACAAAGACAAGAGAAAATAGTCTCATCGAACATGAAGACGTTATTTATTAATAGAAAACTGATCTTTTTATTGCCTTTAATATGGAGATAGTGTGAGCTGCTGTTTAAGGAATACGTTTTTTTAAAGAAGTGGGTTTTTTAGAGCAGACGTCTCCAACCAGCTCCTCCAGACCCACTGTCCTCGTGTTTAGAGGTGTCTCTGTCATTAACCGGACATCTGCTGAACTTGATGACACAGCGAGCAGGTAATTCAGTCATCTAACTCAGGTGTTGGAGCAGAGAAACCTCTAAACATGTAGGACAGAGGGCCTGGAGGAGCAGGGCTTAGAGTACCGAGTAGTCAGTGTCTTACGTGCAGCAGACGGCAGTGAGTTATGATAAAACCTACTTAGACCAGGGTTTATAACAACACAACTTAACTAAATCAACTCCTACTTAAATGACCTCATGTAAAAACATATAATAACTACTTTGACACTTCCTGACCTCTGCACCAGACAGCTGTTCTTCTAACAGCTCTTTATAATCTGTCTCATACTGCCGTTTGTTGTTTTTTCTCTAGAAAAAGAAATGTTGACTTTGATCTAGTAATCACTAACTTTTACAGCCTGTTAATGTTTTAAATGAAAAGGAGTCCCTGGAAGGCTGAATATTAAACTCCGATTAGGAATCACGTTGCCCGATCCGGAAGCCTGAAGGTGATAAACGCCTGGTTGGACTCTAAATCAGATACGGACTGGTCATCTGACGTACCGGTCAATGTCTGGTGGGCCGACGCACGCGTTTGGGCCGGTCCTCTAAACAGCTGACGTTACGAGGACTTGTGTTATCCTTTAGAGTGAACTTTAAAACTTTACTTTCTGTCTTTATTGCAGGTTTTACCTGCAGAATTCCCTCGATATTATCACAAGGCTGAAAAGCCAGCAACGTAGTTTTTTCTGCAAGAACAACATTTTTATTATTTTTCAACCCTCCTGTTTGAATTTAACAAATCAAAAGAATCTGACGTCAGGTTGTTAACAGACAGTGGGAGTTTGATGTCTCCAGGTGAGGATTTGTGCTGTTCTCTGGGTTTTTCAGGGTATAATTTATTATTTAAAGCAAACTTTAGAATGTAGTTACATTTTGTGCAGGTTTGCAGAGTAAATTTATTGTTATCTTACGGTTGACGAGCAGACGCCTCACTTTGAACATCAGTCAGATTTAAATTCTTGTCTGTTTTTCACCACTTTTACTTTTTTTTTTTAAATAAATCAGCTCTTTTGGTCATCTTTTACATCCGTCTGTGGTTTAATGGATGACTTTTCAAAGTGTTAAAAGCTGTCTGTGACTTCTGATCACCCTGGGTTTATTATTTGTCAAATAAACACATTTTTTATTTCTATTTTTGGCCAACAGCGACATATTTCACCTGCACTACAGCTTTCCTCCAGGTTTTACTTGGTTTAGTTCTCTCTCTTTTTGAGGCGGTGGTCTTCTTGCCACTCAGTCGGGTCAGAGGTCAAAGGAGGCTTCAGTTTACACCACGTGCGCAACCTCTGTTCCAGGTAGCAACACATAAATAAAAGTGACGAGCTGAATGTTTGGAGTCAGACTGCTTATATTCATGTTGGATGACAGAAATGTGTTGCTCAGTTAACTTCCCTGATTCTCCTAAGTGAGAGCGCCCTGACTGCCACCTGCTGCAGGTAAAACCCTCAGCCCAACTACAACCAGACACCTGAAGGCTCAGACTGTAACGTCTCATCGGTAAGGCCAAGAAGGGAGGCAGCAGAATGGTAGGATATGTGCTAATAGATATGGAGAATCATTTAATGAGGTTTTCAGTGTTTCTAAACCTTTAAGCTGAGTGAACACAGACGTAGAAGTTCTTGTGCTCCTCCCAGTAGTGAAGCTCATCTGAGAAGCTCCAGGAACAGCCCAGGTCTTTGCTGGTTTTGACTGTGTGAACCACCCAGTCACCAGGCAGCTTCTCAAACAGAGTCTCTGCTACGCCCACCACCGAGAGCTTCTTCTGATCCTCGATCAGCTGCTGGATGTGGTTCTTATTCACAGGCTCAGGTGAGGAGCTGTAGGACACCCAGACGTTCAGCTTCTCATCCGACGACGGCACCTGGAAGCGGCTCTTCCCCGTGGAGCAGTGGTAGACCTTCTTGTTGGCGAACAGGCCTGATGGGGACCTGAATATACGCACAGACCAGCCCACCCAGTCGTACTTCTTCTTCAGCTTCTCTATGATGGCATCAGCGAGCTGCTGGTTGGTTAAAGCATCCTGGTCTCTCACCAGCCGCCGGGAGTCCTGCTCAGCTTGTTTGGGGAAGCTGACGATGCAGTCTTCTATAACGGTGTTCATTTTAGCCTGGACAGTCTTCATCTTCTCACCCCACTCTTTCAGAAGGCCCTCCTCTTCGTCGTAACCTTTCAGAGCAGCGTGACCCAACAACGCGATGAGCCCAACACAGAACAGCTTCTTCAGCCGAGCACAAAAGTCTTCCATCGGCCGGCGACTTTTCTCCTCGTAGTTCAGGACGATCTCGAGCACAGACTCCCCAGAGAACTCCTCTCCTGTCACGGCGTTGTAGAGGGTGGTGAGGTTTTTGTCTCCACCGCTTTTGGCAAAATGCTCCAAGAAGAGCTTCTTCTTGACCTCCCTGAACTTGGGTTTGGCGTTGAGGATGTCCATGTACTTCCTGAACTGGTTGGTGATGTTTTCTTCCACTGAGAAATACGCAGCGTCGACGCCGCTCTTCTTGATCCCATCGTTGATCTTCTGGACCTCCTCGGAGACCACCTCCAGACGTTCTCGGACCTTTTGAAACTGCTCCTTCATGAATGCAGCCTCTTTGCTTTCCACGTTGTCCAGAGCCAGTTTGATGATGGGAGCGGCGATGGCGAAAACAGGGAAGAGGTCACCGGCGATGCTGGCCACCAGCTCCGCTCCCTGCTCAAACACCTCCATCACATTCTCCACCAGGTCCTTCTTCTCTGCTACAAGCTTCTGTAACTCCATCGTCACTGATGTATTCTTCAAACTGTCGCTGCCAAGAGAGAAAAACATCAATTAATCAGGAGTCAAATGAGAAAGCGGTGTAAGACCTTTAACTCTTTTAGGGTTTTTAAATATACGTACAGCTCTGGTAAAGCGCTGCTGGACGGCGGCCTGGTTCTTCACTCCTCTTATAAACCAGCAGCAACTGATAGGAGAGGAAGAAACAGCCTGGTGAGCGTGACTCGAGCTGCAGGTCACACCCAGTGAGCCTTGAGTCAACAAAGGAAAGAAACTCAGCAATGATGCAAGACCAGTAAAGCATGAGCTGCTGGGTGTTTTTCTAATGGAAAATGTAGGAAAATGAGGAGTTTCATAGAAGGGGCTGCTGGAGATGTAACAAGAGACGAGAGGAGAGAAGCTGCTGCTCATCTCTAAAGAAAAACAACGCTTTCTCTAAAGAATGACTTCATAAAGTGAACACAACCACTTCTACAAGTCCTGACACGCTCACGAGTCACTACAGAAAACATACAAGAACTTTAACATGTGGAAATAAATAAAATCTCCCTATCAGTCAATAATCAGCTGATCGTATTAATATGAACTGAGCTTGGTGGTTTTCTGTAACCAGTAGACTTGTTTTAAATAGTTTAAATTATCCACGTTAAAATTCTCTAATTAAATGTTTTATTCTCCTCTGTCTAAGCACAGGTTACCAAACAGCTGGTGATGTTACAGGCTGCAATGCATTCTGGGTAAATGGGAGTTATATTTATAGCCTCAAAGTTTGATGGAAAGCGACTCCTCTCTGATCTGAGGTCTGTACTACAGAGAGAGATTTCCTGCTGTGAAACGTCACAGCGTTCTTCTGTTTTTGCTGACTCATCACATTTAAATGTTTCATCATCAGAATCCCTCAGCCCACCACGCTGAGAGGCCGATCCGATAAGAGCAGGTTTATCCAGAATATAATGAAATCATAAACCTGTGGATTCTGATCTAAAGTTAAAATCATTTCATTTATTCAGAACTGTGCTGTCTAAAGACTCTGAACACCAGAGACTGAATATTCATTGTTTTGATCAGTGAAGGACCTGATTTTCTTTCACTCTCCATTAATTCAACCTCCTCTTTATGATGATCTCATTTATTAAATACTTTAACTTTATTTGTTCAATCTGTAAATTTTGAATGAAAAAAAGCATCAAAAGATGTGAACGTTCTCTGAACTCTAAGGAGAGCCAAAAGCAACACAAGTCAATAAATAAAGCATTAAAAAATTATTTAAATGTGTAATATTAAATGCATCATTGACCATTTAAAAAATGAATTAAATGTGCCATAAATAAAAAATAATCATACTGTATATAATTATTTCATGATTTCACTTCTCCATGGTCTGGGTCTGTGTGTTGCTGCACATCCATATGCCTTAAACATTAATAATTAATAAGTATAATGAAAAATGACAGAAATTCAGAGGGAATATGAAGGATCTGACACAGAAAACTAAACCTAACTTGGTCTAATTTATGATCATTTAGTAAAAAAAAGGTTTTGTTTATTCAAAGAGATGAAAAACCAGTAAATATTCACCACTGTTGTAGTTATTATTAGCTTCGGTTCTGCATGATTTAACCTGAACTAGACGTCTACTGCAGCTGGAAAATCTTAATCTGATACAAACCGCTACTCCAGAAATGACATAAATGCCTGACCTGGAGAGGAGTCCCGACTCCCTCCTGGACATGTTCAGACATGTCCTTAAATGTGTTCATCTGATGGACTGCAGGACTTTTAAGCAAAGCTGGAAATAGTAAATCTGGAAGAAACTCCAAAATCTAATTACAGAATAAAAGAATGCTAACGTGTAAACACCCTGCAGCCTCACTACCTCCCGTCTACGTTACAGCTTTGGATGATCAAATTGTCGTCACGTGTTTACAGTTTTTTTCTGTTGGGCTGGAGGTAAAACCTGCACTTCTTCTCCTCAGTCGATATCAGAGCAGCAAGCGTGGGAAGTGATTTAGTGGAAGAGGTTAAACTCGCTGGACGAGGTTGCATTTTCCAGTGAAACTCAGCAAGTAACCACGGCAACAAGACAATAGAAAGTAATCTGTCAGCTTGTTTGTCTCCGCTGATATCAGTTCACTCCTGAGGGGTTTATTTAGCTGGACTGTATGCTGAGGGGAGCAGAGAGCACCTACTCCTCAGCATGGAGCCTCTGCAGCCGTCAGACCAGAGCTGAGGTCCCAACAAGACCAGAAGTGATAGAGTCCTGCTGTTAATAAAGGAACTAATGTTCAGTAAATACTGTATGATGCAAGTTAAAATATTAATAAAAACCTGAAAGACCAAAACAAAAAGTATGATAAACAGATTAAGGTTTAAAATATAAATGGTATAAAATAGCTGAAAGGGGATGGAACAGTTACATTAAATACGTCACTTAAAGTGGGCGGAGCCTCTAGAAACAGGAAGTGGTCCTCTGACCTGAGCATTACTCATTGCAGGTCAGATCAGGAGAGACACTGCTGCAGATCGGTGTCAGATTACTGGCTAATTGTTTGACATTTAAAACAAATCTTGTTCAAAAAGTCATTCTGATGCATTAGAATGCTAAAGTACCTGTTAGTAAACCTCTACAATTTAGCAAGAGGCTGTTTGTTCAGTTTAAATGTCCCACAGTAGTATAGCGCTGTTCTAAGTCATGGACTACAAAGCTCTTTACATTCACATGCTGATGGCAGTGAGCTACATTGGAGCTATAGAAGAGAAGCAGCCAGACAGATGCCAGCAGACCCTCTAACCACCACCAGCAGACACTGTAGGTGAGGTGTCTTCACCACAGACGCAACGATCAAGAGACCCAATCGCTGCTGGGATCGAACCGGAGACCCTCTGGTTGCCAGACCGCCACTCTACCTACTGAGCTACACACTGCCCCAATACATAAACTTTAAAAAGGCCAAAGACAATCTTCTGAGGTGTAACGCTTTAAAACTGTGAAACAAAGCAAGTACATTAGTATAATTTCATTGTACCATCAGAGAACAACAGCAGGAAGCTGAACATTCAGTAACTGTGTCTCATTCGATTTGACTGTGATAAAAATGAGATGATCTCTCAGTATCTTCTCCTCAAGCTCCCATGGGTGGATCAGCTGAGCGCAGAAAGCACCTCCACACAGATCACTCAAACAGAAACGCTTCCAGAAATCACAGTTTTAGAGACGCTGAGCAGCAGCTTCTTGTTTCAGGGATGTAGAAGTCTGCTCATCTAGAAAACTAACAGGAATGTCCAACAGTTCTTAGTTTGACTTGAATTGACTCTTTATTACTTTTTAATTCAGGAGTAAACTGAGTAGCACTTGTCTGAACTCTTCATGCGACTTTTACATCAAAAACTTTTAAAGACTTAAAACATCTGCACCAGAGGAGGCAGAAGATCTGATGTAAACAATGGATGGAAGCTTGGCTTCATCACATGGTCACTGCTATGTGTCGGTTCTGATTAAAAAAACTTTTGAATTATTACAAACATGCTAACGTGTAGCATCCATATTTACATCCACAGATAACAGTAGGACATCAGGCCTTCTGTACGTGAGTCACATCAGAACCATGGACTGCTGGAGTCACACTAAAAAATCTAACTCAGCCAAAAAAATCTGAATCACACATTAATGATTGCAATGTGGACATTGCCCAATTCATCGCAGATAAGACTTCACCCACTTTGAGTGATGTCACCGATGTGTGTGGCCCTAATGTAGATCAGAAGTATTTAACTACAGGTGGTAAATGTGCCAAAGGTCCAGATCAGCATCAGCAACCTGGTCCTCAGTTCGGGGTCGGGGCCACCACAACATACTGGAATATTTATGTGTGTAAATATATTTATATACACACATACATACACTTCCATTCATCCATTAAAACACCTGTATAGAAATCCATCCCTCCATCTAGAAATCTATCATTTCTATGTATATTTAAACATATGAGCATATATTCTCTGAGCACAAGATCCCCATTAATTAGTTTGAGAAAAATCTGTAGTTTTTTTTCTACAGCTGTTCGGACACAAAAAAGTCAACATTGTTTTGACACTCTGGTCCATTTTTTACCCAGAAGGAACAAACTTGCTGATTATATCTCCCCAGTAGTCAGGATCATTGCTTAAGAGTCATCTACCTGCTCTGTCTGTCTGCTGCTGTGAGCAGACTCTCAGACTGTCTTTTCTCCACCTGTCTGCTTCTCTCTGCCTGCTGCAGCACGCTGCTTTGTCGTCTCCACCTGGCTTGTGTGCAAGTGAGCTCTTTCCAACTTTTTATCAACCAATTTAAAGGGATACTCCACCAGAAAGTGATTTTTTTTTTGTCTATTGCCATATTCCTCATAGTTAAGTGGGCAAAAACAATTAGTAAACAGCCCAGCCGTTTTCCTGATCCAGCAGTACTCCTTTAGCATTAGCTTAGCGTAAAACACTGTAAGTAAGGGTAACAACTAGCATTGTGAGAAAAAAGTCCTTAAAACTCACTCAGTAGTGATACTAATTCTGCCTAGTGACCTCAATAAACATATCGACTGTAAGTGAAAATAAAAATTAACACGACGGAATTACAGGTACTATTTTAGACTTGGGACTACTTTATGAAAATGAACAGCTGTAAGCCTCCGCTGAACGGCGCAAGGATATAACACAGCGACCTCAAAGATGCCTACATCTGTAAATACAAATACTGGCTACTAGACTAAACCTGGTAACGATTTTTGAAGATAATCTCTGTGCAGCTCCTGACTTTGTGTTATTTTTCATCATCTGTGAGGTTTGAAACAACGTTCGGATACGAGGTTCCTGTAATGTTACTTTATTATAAACTTATGTTTTATAAACTTTTACACCACCAGTTTATTATATGGTTATATTATATAATTACATGTAATTATGTGGTTATTTACAGATGCTCTTCTGGTGCATTCAGGGGATCAATTAGGAATCATAGCATGAGATTTTTACACTTTAGCTGTGAGAAAACACTCTGATGGCCGACATCTCCCAAACGTAGGTGGGAATCACATTTAAACCTATTTTAGTTAATGATAAAAAGGTTTATTGTTGGGATACATCCTCTTTTTAGATGATAGTTTGTATAACCAGACTTCTTGTCACAAATAAACAATTTATTCTCATTATAGTTGAATGTATTTAGGAGGATTAGGCCTTTTAGACATGTAAAAAAGAATAAAGAAACCATTAATCTCTGCTAAAACCAGCCCTAATAACACTGGTAATAACATGATCTGCTTGAGAGACGCTTCATGTTTCGGTTTGACCACTGAGAGCTGAAACCATCTGTTAATGCGTCCTAATGTAAAACGGGTCGATCCGGACACAACCTCTAATTGGATCCTTTTACTGGTGGAGGAGGGAGAGAAACAAACAAACACGAGTTAACACCGCCGTTCAGTTCAGAACTCAGAATACAAGTTAGGAGGGGGAAAAAAAAAAAACACTTCCTGGAAACGGGCGACCCCAGAGCTGGAAACCAACGCCCAGAAAAAGCTCCGGATCTGGGTTAAAAAAAAGGCCAAACGCTCCGCTGAATCAAATAACAACAAGCTAATCTTTACCTGATAGGTTACGTTGATCAAATGTTTTAATTTAAGCGAATAAAAGTGCGTTAAAGTGAGGGGAGAGGTTCGGTTATGTAACAGTGGTTTCTCTAAGCGACGAGGCGGGTTCTAAACGCGCTGTTTATCAGAAATCTCCTCCATTTCAACCATTCTGCCCAGAAACAAACTCACCTGTAAAGTTTGTGGTAGAAATCTAAACTCCGGACGGAGTGTCGGGCTTCCTGCTGGTCACGTGATCAGGGTTACAGAAGGACACGCCCAGCAGGACCAGGAAGAGAAAAAAGTTCACTTTAGAACGAAGAGCAGCCATTTTCTACATCTGATCTTCCTCATGTTGCTTCTAGTCAGGAAATTTAAGATTATAAAACTCAAAAAACGCCTTTAAAATAAGATTAATATTAACCAAACATGACAACAGCCTCTGTTTTTGTTGTTTATTACAAATAAGAATGAAATACACAGCAGAGGATGATGATTGTAGTTACATTTTAAACATTTGTTCAACATATTCCACCAAAACCTTTTATTCTATTACCATAGGAGTGGAAAACATGTATAACACCCTTTACCATCACATCTTTCACCTAGTCTAATCTTTTATGTATAATTTGTTTATTTCAGCTGGTAAAAATAAAAATCTGAACCAGTCTCACTTAATAGCTTTTATGTAGTTTATCTGGTTTCCTGAAAAAGGAAAGATCTATATTACTTCAACATTCTAATTGAGAAGCTCTGAGGTGAATTTTAATTAAGGATCGACAACAAGGAGAAACAGGTTGGACCAGAATCTTAAAGGCTGCCCCAATTTTATTATTTTATTTATTTGAAGAGCTGTCTCCAGCAAATGTCTTCTCTGGCTTTTCTCTAAACTAGAATATTTTGAACTCTTTAAAGGGCTAGTGACTATATTTGATCACTGTGGTTCATTGAACCTAAAGCTGAAACTTTTACAAAAAAAGAATAAAAAAGGTTTTTTAAGTAACAAGATTTGTTTAATTAAAGAACAAATAATAAAAAATGTAAATTTAATCAAATAGTTACTTTAAAACAATTAAAAATGACCTTTTCAACAGTGTCCAATAACACTAAATGGTTGAGACTGGTATGTACTTAAAAATGTAAATCAAAATTGAAAGCACACACAATTGATCAAATATAATCATTTGCCTAAATGGTTAATTATGAACACTTTCTACATTAAAACCAGATTTTTAATAAAATATTCTAACATTTGATATTGTCTAATATTTATTGATCTTTGATGACCTTCATGCTGAAATTGGTTTTGTCAACAGCACATAAATAAAGAACATCCAATAACCCCATAAATCAGCTGCATGTTGACTCTTGATGTTGTCTACAGGTGAGGTTGGTGTTTCTTTCTACTTTTAAACAAACTGACTTTGTCCAACATTGGTATAAATGAATATCAGATATATCGTTCTGATTACATTGAGATTGCTTAAAATTTCTAGAACATCCTAAATTTGCTGCATCAACAACAGAAAGCGACACAATTTGCAAGACAAAGACCCACAAAGCAGAACCCAGATTATACATCAGTAGAAATACAGGGATACTGATCTAGATTTGGAGATGATTTCAACTTTCTGTTGTAAACATTCATAAATTCATCTGCTTTTCTTTAAGCCTACTCAGAGTGGATGCACAGATAGGCTTTTTTGTGTTTCGCAAAGTAATAACAATCCTCTGGGAAGTTGTTGGTCTCTGCAACCGCCTTGTAGTGGCTAACAGCGTGGACCAGGCAGTCAGGGAAGTTCTTATGCAGGGACAGAGCCACCGCCATCATGTTTCCCTTCAGCTTCTGCTGCTCAACCTGCTCCTGAATCTGAGTCGTGTTGATGGGCTTGGGGCTGGTGCAGAACGAGACCACCACCTTGATCTTGTTTTTGGTCAGAAGGTCAAACCAGTTGGCTCCTCCACTGCCGTGGTACTTCTTTCCAGCAAGCCAGTTAAAAAAGAAGATGCGCTCCCTGTCGTTGAAGACCCTGATGGACCAGCTAACCCAGTCGTACTTCTTCACGAGCGAATCCAGGAGGGGTCCGGTGAACTCGGCACTGACGGTGCAGGGGTTCTTCTGAATATGGTCCTCTAAGTCCAACTTGGCTTGTTGGGCAAAGTTCTCTGTGCAGTCATCCACAGCTGCTTTCATTCGTTTCTCCACATCCTCCATTCTGTCTTTCCACTTTTTCACTATCTCCTCCCCGACGCATCCATCTGTGAGTGCGGTGTATCCCATTACAGCAATAATACCAACCACAAACAGCTTCTTCAGCTGAGCACAGAAATCTTCTACCGCCCTCCGGTTCCTCTCCTCGATGGCGACTATCGTCTCCAGCATGGGGCGTCCTGACAGGTTATCCCCCGCCACAGCATTGTAGAGCACATCCAAGTTCAAGTCGCGGTCTGTGTTCTCATAATGACTGATAAACTTCTCCTTCTTCTTCTCCTTGAACTTTGGCTTGGCGTTGACAAAGTCCTGGAACTTTTCATACTGACTTAACATCTGCGCTTCCTGATCAAAGTTCTTCTTGTTTAACGAAGCCTTCTCCATCTCCATGGCAATTTTTTCAATCTCATTCTGGATTCCCACAAGTTTTTCATTGACTTTTTCAAACTGCTGAGTCAGATAGCGAGACTCTTTGCTCTCCGGGTCTTGTAGCAGCTCGGCGGAGGCCACGAACACCGCCTCCAGGATGGGGTGAAGCTGGCCCACGGTGGACGCCAGCACCTCGGAGGCTTGGCCCATGATGTCCACTCCTTTCTCGATCTTGTCCCTGTTTTTCACGAGCCAATCTGCCACACTGTCCATCTTTAAATATGTGGCAGTAACTAAATCTAATTTGATTTCCAGAAACCTTGTCGGTGCCTGAAAAAAGAAGAAACACGAAAAAACCCTTGTAAAGTTCATATAATGTGATTTAATTAAATTTCAGAATAAATAAATGTCACTTGAACTGCTTTTTCATTTTCCCGCTCTGTGTGACAAAGTCATCCTTTGACTTTCAGCCAGTTTTTTTTTTTTTCCTAGAGGAGATTTTTCTGACAAACAAACCCTACAATAAGTGAAACGGTCGGTCGTGTCAGCACACGTTGGCATCCAGTTTCATGCCGCACCCTCACAGCCTGAGTTAATGACAGGGACTCCTTTTCAAGCCTTGGTGGCAATGACAAATATCACAAAAAGCTCATGAAGGTAAACAAACCAGGCTCTCGTGGACAGAAACACTGAACAAACATCAAACGTCGTCTGTTTATTCATGAATTATAATGTGAATTGTTGCACAACACTGCAGCTTTGGGCCCTTTGGGATGCAACTTTAACAATCGCCAAGACTCAAAGCAAACACAGATGTTTATGATCATGAGAAAAAGCAGAGTTTACATCAGTAATATTATGTCTTCAATGTAAAATACTCAAGAGAGATGACCTAACTTACTTAATGTTGTCTGGAGCCCGTATGAGGCTCAGAACAGGCACACCCAAGTCTGACACAAGAAAAGCTTTGCTGCACTTGTTCAGTAACCATCTCCTCATTATGGCCTCGATAATATCATTAAAATCAGATACATATCTCATTTGGTTTTTAAAAGGCAGCTTAGAAAGAAAAGAAATAAAGAACAATAAGTTGGTTTATTTGTGTAACAGAACTTCAACTCACCAGTCACTGCAGCACTGATGAGCTCATCTGAGTCACTTTACAGCCTTTTCATCACAAAATCTACATTCCTTAGTTCAAATTCACATTTCTGATCCAGCTGGTGGGATTTTTTTTTTTTTAAAGTTCAACATTTCAAATTTGACATTACATATTTAAATTCTGTTCTGACAAAAAAGGAACCTACTGGCATTTATAAATGGGTTGTGTTGAGGAAAAAGATCCTTTTGTGGAAAAAATGATTTTAAAAGGTCTTTTCTTTTTATATCAAAGGAAAAACAGGCGAGTCCCACTCAGCAGTCAGAGCTTACGGAGCGTTATCACAGACCACAGAAGTCTTACAGAGAGCCACATCCTCCCCACAGCACAGGGCTGCAGTTTCACTACAAATATATTCATATATGTTTTAAACAGCTGGCAAAATTGATATATATTGCAGTTTTAAAATGTTTAGTTCTTTTTTCTTATTTACTTTTCTTTCACTTTTCTTTCTTTTTCTTTATAAAATGATGCTAAACTAGTGATAAATACATGACAAAAACCAAAACTCACCTTTTTTTGATCTAAATGCTCCGACAGGCTGCAGTCCAGTTATCCTGTAGTCCAGCTGAGCCTGTGAGCACCAGCCTCCTTGGGATGTATTTATACTCTCCCTCCTCTCTCCCTCACCCTTTCTCCCTGTCTGTCTCTTGTCACTCCCCCTTTTGAAATTCCTCCTCCATCCCGTTCCAGCATTCCAGCAAACCCCACTCTGGAGAGATGAGGGGCCGGCACTGATACAGATAACATCCTGCAAACACTCCCCTGGGACACCGTGGACTCTGGGAAAACTACAAAAAAAGACTCTCTCTCTCTCTCTCTCTCTCTCTCTCTGTGTGTGTGTGTGTGTGTGTGTGTGTGTGTGTGTGTGTGTGTGTGTGTGTGTGTGTGTGTGTGTGTGTGTGTGTGTGTGTGTGTGTGTGTGTGTGTGTGTGATAGACAAAAGGAGTGAGACAGAGAGAGAAGGAGACCAGTCACAGCAGAGCTCACCAAAGTGGCCCATTAGGACAAAAAGCTTCTTGTTGTGGCTTGGACAAGTTGCCATGGTTACCATGGACCCTCCAACTAATGTGGGGCTGTGCAGGCTCCCAATCCACATAGCGTTATATGTTAGAGTCAAATTATTTATTAAATGTTTGACCCCCCCCCCCCAAAAAAAATATATATATAAATAACCAAATGAAACTGACTGTGTTTAAATGTTTTAGATTTAAATTTTTGCTACTACTTTTTATTTATAAAAGTTTAGTTTTTGACCCCTATTTCAGTTTTTGCAGACAAAATAGAGTCAAAATCTGATGTTATGGCAGCGACTTGCAGAATTTTTGGATTCAAAATCTTTCCCTCAGCTTCAGAATTAAAACTCTCAGGTTTGCAAGTTAAACCTCCCCGAACAAAACCTTTGGATTAGTAAAAAAGACAGGTTAGACTCAGATTAAAATCAGAGTTTATCTACTGTACACATTATTTATTTAAAATGAAAAATGACCTGACTGACTTCACACCCATTTTATTTATTGATTAATTAAAAAAAATTTTAATTAAATAAAAAGCCTAAATATTAGATCTGCTGTAAGTCAGGATTTTAAACCATTTAGCAAATTTTTAAAATAATTTGTAAAAATGTGACCTGATTCTCTGATTTATTAATTGCAGAGAGGACATTTGCTCTGCAGGAATAAAACTCAGCCCGTCACAGAGCAGACTAGTGAAAGACGGCCTGTGTTTCTGATTTCACACCATGACGGACTTTGAGTTCACTCATGGCCTTTGAGCTTAATTCTCCACCCTGCCTTATAATTAATTATAAACGCGAAGCGGAGGAAATGCTGCGTGAAGCAAATCGAAGCTGTCAGCTGAGCAGACCGCCTTGTTCCTGTGTCGTCTCACTGTCAGATCTGTCGACCATCTGAAAGCAGAGAGCAGCTTTCGCATGGACTCAACAGTATGTGGCGTGATGGGAGGTACAGCAACCGAGGCCTGAGCGTGACGTCGCTCAGCTGGAGGCCTTGTTTGTTTTCTAAGCGTTGAGCTGTGAGATAGAAAAAAAAAGGTTTTCTGGTATTTAAAGCTTTTTAGGGATCAAACAATGCAGCTTACTAAACTCTCTGGAAAGTGTAATTTTCTGTTGGTTCCTTTGTTGTTTGTGGTTTCAGGCTCACCAGGTGACTGAAGTATTTGAGATAATGATCCCCAGCTGAACGGAGAGAGGCAGAAAGCTCTGAAGGCATCCAGCTGTAGAGTCTAAGCAGTATCTGGATTACTATTTTTGAAACTCTTGCTTTTGCATCCATCACCCATCAGTAACATAATTCCTCATAAAGGTCACGACTCAGCTGACATTAACTCTAAAGACAAAATCCAGTTAGACGCTGTTTGTGTCTGGAGGCTGAAGTGATAAACGACTTCCTTCTGCATGAAGCAATTGGCCGTGCTTTATCAGTTTGACCTTGTCTGTGTTTCCTTCTCCACAAGATGTCTCTTCAGCTCACAGCAAAGCCCCCCCGCTCACCCATCACAGGCTGAAACTAACAATTCTATCAATTATACGACAGGAAAAAGCACATATAAGAAACATAGAAACTCAAAGGACACAAGTAAAAGCTGAGTATAGTTGATGCAGCTCCTAAAGTATCACACAAGCCACGTTTTTATCAAAATGACTCAAATTAAAAGAATCTGTTTGCAGACTGCAGCATTGCATCACTGAATTTAAAGATTGCTTCACTTTATAAAGTTGTTCCTGGGAAATGAGGGATTTAGTAACTGCCATATTGAATTTGGCCGACTCCCATGGGAAAACAAACATGGGCGGGACTCACAGGCCTACCAAATCCAGCTGAAGTGTAGAAATAAAAACGTGCTGCGGGTGGGATGGATACAGAGACATTATCAGAGGCTGCAAACAACCAAAAGCTATCATTTGAGCCCAAATGGTCAGCGTGTTTTTCTGAGCTCTCTGCTGTTTTGTTTTAAGCAGATAGATTTGTGAATCTGAGTAGATTCACTGTACAACAGGTAGATAGTATGTACAGGCCACACTGTCATTGTCCATGTGAGCATTAAAGTCCCCCAGCAGGACAATGAAGTCCCTCGTCGCAGCGCCACCTAGCACTCGTCCCAGGGACTCCAAAAGGGGTGGGAACTGCTATTTGGTTCATAACAACAGTATGGACCCGTCCTCTGACCAGAAGCTGCCCTTTCGTCCCCCTGGGTAAACCCATATAGGCAGAGAGACTTGGGGATAGCAAGAAGACCACCTCAGATCCAGGAAGGTCCGGACAGAATAGGCCCACTGGGAAAATGCTCAATGGCCAGTCCAGCACGGTCCACATCTAGACCCAGGGCAGGTGTCGTCGGCGTGGGCGGCTCAGCTGGTCGATCCAAACACGCCTCCTTCCCCTGGACACAGGTCCACTCACAGCAGCACCTCAGTCCACTGGGCTGCACGTATTATAGGTGGGGATCCAGCGCTAGTTCTGCATCCTTGGACCGAATCATTGGTGGGGGACAATTCAATAATTTCTGGGTATTGTGGGGACAAGTCACCTCCGTCCATGCCAAATCTACACCCATGCTCCTTCCCCACCAGAGGGGTGACGTTTCATGTTCTAAAATCCAGTTTTTGTGTCCAGGGGGATCGGACCACCAAAACTCACGTCTCGGTCTGCTGCTTGATCAGAGAGCAGTTTGGTTCAAACTTCTTTCTGGTTTTGCATAAAGTCACTTTGTGTGAAAATTAAATAAACAAAGTAAAGAGCAAGTAAATAAAATTACCAGCTAGTAAAACTGACTTTTAGATGCATTTTTGGATGAAAATTATTTCTTTAGCTAATTCTAGCAGCGTAACCATTCTATTCATTCATTCTATTGTGTAAAATTATGCACTTAGTGCAAATGTTTTGATGGTAAAACTGCTAAAGGGACCCTTTCCTTTTGTCAATTAATTATTTTTTATTAAAATTCAAGTCATTGCTGGTCAAAGTTAAAGGAGCCTCTTTGGAGGGGCTGCAGGGCCTCGTGTGTGGCTCTTTGACCTAATCTGATTCAATCTCCTGATATTAAAGAACCTGAATTTCTTTAGGATTTCAGGTCACAGTTTCTATACCTGTTGGCTGAAAACAACATTTAGTTTATAAATAAAAATAAGGCCTTTATCTTGATTGAGCCTGTTTGTCCCATTGACTCTGGTCAAATGATAAATCCTGTAAGAATAGAAGTGAACTGAAAAGCAGAAGTGATGTGTCAGTTACAGCTGAGCTAACCTTTCCAGCCCTTCATGCTAATGTTAGCCGACTGTCAGACAGTCTCTGTGGAGGTGAGACGCTGGAGGAAATTAATCAGAATGTCTGTTATTTCATTTTCACATCAGTTAAATTACGTTTATTTCTCAGATTATATAAATCTGTGAGATTTTACTCTGTTATAGGACCTAGGAGAAAAATCCCCTTCAATAACTGAGTACAACACTGTGTGAACCTGCAAGCAGTTTATTGGTTAATAAAATAACATGCTCACAAATGGAGAAAAAACCTGTAATCTAATGTAATAAAACATGTTTTATTAAGAGACCAAAGGGACCAGAATATCAGCGACCACCAACCCTCCTCCATCACCTGGAGGTTTTCTTCTCTCAACAAAAAATATAACCAAAAACAATGTTTAAAGAAAAGCTGAAAATTGGAGATCTTATTTGTTCCAACTGATTTGACTCTCAGCTGATACTGAAAACAAGCAGATCAAAGATCCTGTCTGAGCGATCTGTAAGGTTATTGATATGCTGTGGATTTTCTGCTTTTCTCAGAATGATTAGATGTTCACTAGAGTAGTTCACTCTGAGTTAGTCAGCTCTGAGTCACTAACTGTCCGACTAGCTTTAGGTTAAACTGGAAAAGTCGTCTCGACACACCAGGTTCTGCTTTTCAGTTCAAATCTATCAGTCCAGAGTCAGAGGGTCAAATTTAACCTGAGGGATCTTTATAGAGTTTCCAGGGTCCAAAGGACACCTTAAACCAGCAATCAGGAAGTCTTTGAGTCGGCTCGCAAACTGACTGGTCCTCATTCATTTTGGGGATAAGCATCTTGATGAATTATTTTATTTTGTTTGTTTTTTATTTTATTTTATGTTTTTTCAAAACCTTTTGTTGATACTGTGCTTTGCTTTTCTAAACATTTTAGATTTTGACAAATAAAATAAAAGTTTTAGGGACTCATTAACCTTTAAAACCTGAAATATGAAAAAATATTAAAAAGGCCAGGTTTTAAAGCAAACTATTAGCTAACGTAAGTACAACAACTATATAAAATGAAGTTTTATTTAATTGTAAAACAACATAAGTGTAGGGAAGGTATTTTGAGCATGTTCTGCTGGCAGGATGCTCCCAGGTCAACCCAGGACACTTTGAAAGGATTACATCTCCAGGCTGGTCTGGTAACGCCCTGGGGTCCTACTGGAGGAACTGGTGGAGGTGGCTGAATAGAGAATGGTCTAGCTCCTCAATAGAGAATGGTCTAGCTCCTCAGCCTCTCCTACTTGGGATGTTGCCCTCACTACCCAGATCCAGATGAGGGGAAAAAGCGATGTGAGGCATAACAGTAATAAAGGAACAAAATTGGACCTTTCCACCTGTAGATCCTCCTCCAGGGGACAACAAACATATATACACTTATGATAGTTTTTGATGAAACTATACTGATACTCCGGTTACATAAGGTCAGAAGTGGCTTGATGAAAGTTTGTGAACATTTTTTTTCAAGGGGCTTGCCATAAGCCTGGTATTCATTGTAAATGTGTGTACTGTCAACAAATATTTGTTTTACTCTTTTTATTGGCGATGACAGGGTTTTTATGATAATCACCTTGGCAAATAAAAACAAACAGCTTTTATACTTTTTATGTTTTTTATACATTTGTAATATTTTGCTTACAGCTTGGGTGATACATAAATAAGCAGAAAATCAGTTGAAGAATGGTGGAAATATCAGATTACTAGTAAGGCTAGAATGGAACCTGGGTGAAAGGTTGAAAAGTCTAGACGGGGGTTAGGAAAGTGGAGGGGGGTATTCTGTCCAACATGGAGCAGGCTGACACTGTTGGGAGGAGCCATGTGCTAAGGGGCTGGACTGGACTTGATACTGAACCATGGGAGACTTAAGTCTAAGTCCACCACTCCTCGCCTTGCCTCGCCTTCCTTCGCTTATCTGGGTCCGGGTCACGGGGGCAGCATCGCAACTAGGGAGTCCCAGACCGTCCTCTCCCCAGCCACCTCCACCAGCTCCTCTGGCAGGACCCCAAGGCGTTTCCAGGCCAGGCTGAAGATGTACTTTCTCCAACAAGTCCTGGGTCGACCTGGGGGCCTCCTGCCAGCAGGACATGCCTGAAACACCTCCCCGGGGAGGCGTCCAGGAGGCATCCTAACCAGATGCCCGAACCACCTCAACTGGTTCCTCTTGATATGGAGGAGCAGCGGTTCTACTCCGAGTCTCTCCCGAATGTCTGAGCTCCTCACCCTATCTCTAAGGCTGAGCCCGGCCACGCTAAGGAGAAAACTAATTTCAGTTGCTTGTATCCGCAATCTCGTTCTTTCGGTCATTCGGCTCGTGACCATAGGTGAGGATAGGGAGGTAGATCAACCGGTAAATCGAGAGCCTTGCTTTCCGGCTCAGCTCCTTCTTTACCACAACAGACTGGTTCAGCGTCGCATCACTGCAGACGCTGCCTGTTGCAGGCCCTGTGGAATCAGGAATGAATGAGGAGAAAGCTTCGACTGGTGCAAGGGGTTTTATTTCTCTTCAGATGACTGTGTATTATGCACCTCGTCTCAATGAAATAGTACATCAACACACTGTGAAAACTGAAACAAATACATACAAGTGTAAACTAATAAGATCCATAACAGATGAAGTTACAAAAAACAAACAAACAAACACCTTGCTCTGCTCGCCACGGGGTGCAATCAAGGTAAATAACCCAGGCTTGGCACATCAAGTTGCATGCTAATAAGTGTACAAAACACCATTTTCAGTGACACTAAATCAATCCATTTGTACATTGTTTACTCAAGAAAAAACTTCAACATACGTGGAAGTCCAAACAGCAGCCGCCATGCCAAGCCGGGATGCCAACGTCATTCACTACATCCTGGTTACCGTCTCCTTTTTATACCTTAATTTGAAGCGTAGTAAATGACGTCAACATGCTCCACTGGTCAGCTGCCATTTACACTGCCCAAATCAGCCTGTTGATCTCCTACTCCCTCCTTCCCTCACTCGTGAACAAGACCCCGATATACTTAAACTCCTCCACTTGAGGCAGGACCTCTCTCCCAACCCAGAGTTGGCAAGCCACCTTTTTCCGGTCAAGAACCATGGCGTCAGACTTCGAGGTGCTGATCCTCATCCCAGCCGCTTCACACTCGGCTCTGAACCTCCCCAGTAGAGCTGAAGGTCAGAGCCTGATGAAGCTAGGAGGACCGCGTCATCCACAAAAAGCAGGGATGATATCCTCCTGCCACCAAACTCGACACCCTCCACACCACGGCTGCGCCTAGAAATCCTGTCCATAAAGGTTATGAACAGGACCGGTGACAAAGGGCAGCCCTGGCGGAGTCCAACCCTCACTGGGAACAGGTTCGACTTACTGCCGGCTATGCGGACCAAACTCACACTCCTCTGGTACAGGGACTGAATGGCCCTTAACAAAAGACCATCCACCCCATACTCCTGGAGGCCCCCCCCCACACACACACACAGGGTGCCCTTTGGGACACGGTCATAAGCCTTCTCCAAATTCACAAAACACATGTGGATGATTGGTTGGGCAAACTCCCATGACCCCTCCATCACTCTGGCAAGGGTAAAGATTTAATGATTTTGATTTGTAATGATATTTTATTTGTTTTATTAATTTTATTTGTTTTATCATGTTTGATTCTGTTTTCTGTGAAGCACTTTGTGATTTTTTCTGTGAAAGGTGCTATATAAATAAACTTTACTTACTTACTTACTTAAAGAGCTGGTCCACAGTTCCACGACCAGGACGAAAACCACATTGCTCCTCTTCTATCCGAGGTTCAATTATCAACTGGACCCTCCTCTCCAGTACCCTGGAGTAGACCTTTCCAGGGAGGCTGAGGAGTGTGATCCCCCTATAATTGGAACACACCCTCTGGTCCCCTTTCTTGAAAATGGGAACCACCACCCCGGTCTGCCACTCAACAGGAACTGCCCCTGATGACCACGCAATGTTGCAGAGACGTGTCAACCATGACAGTCCTACATCATCCATAGCCTTGAGATACCCAGGTTGGATATCATTCACCCCCAGGACTTCGCCGCTGCGTAGCTGTTTGACTACCTCAGCAACTTCTGCTCCAGACAGTCCATCCCCAGATCTCTCAGCTCTGGTTCCTCATAGGAATGCATGTTGGTAGGATTGAGGAGCTCAAAGTATTCCTTCCACTGCCCGACTATTTCCCCAGTTGATGTCAGCAGCTTCCTGTCCCCACTGTAAACAGTGTGAGTAAGTTGCTGCCTTCCACCCCTGAAGAGCCAGATGGTTTACCAGAACCTTTTTGGAGCAAATCGATAGTCGTTCTACATGGTCTCACCAAACCCCTCCCACACCCGACATTTTGCTTCGAAAACTGCCACTGCTGCAGCCCACTTGGCCCTCCGGTACCTGTCGGCTGCCTCGGGAGACCCACAGACTAGCTACCCTTTCGTTCACCGGAGAAAACCCCAACATACGGGCAGAGAGACTTGGGGCAAATAGAAAGCCCACCCCAGCCTTCTGCCTCTCACCCGGAGTGACTCCAGCATAAAAGAGAGTCCAACCCCTCTCCAGGACTTGGGTTCCAGAGCCAACGCTATGTGTTGAGGTGAGTCCGACTATATCTAGCTGGTATCGCTCAGCCTCTTTCACAAGCTCCAGCTCCTTCCCCGCCAGAGAGGTGACGTTCCATGTCCCAATAACCGGTTTTTGTGTCAGTGGATCGGACCGCCAAGCTTCCGCTTTGGTCTGCCCCCGATCCACATTGCACCGGACCCTTCTTGCTCCTCCTGCAGGTGGTGGGTCCACAGGTGGATGAGCCCATGTATTCAGTTCGGGCTGGACCCAGCCAGGCCCCATGGGCAAAAGCCCGGCCACCAGGCACTCACTCACAGGCCCCAAACCCAGTCCTGGCTACAGGGTGGGACCCCGGTAACCCTCCGGGCCGGGTACACTGGCTCTTTGATCTAAGTCATCTGACGTCCATGAAGAGTCTTCTGAACCGCTCTTTGTCTCACCCTTCACCAAGGACCAATTTGACCTGGGAGGCCCTACCAGCGGCACAAGTGCCCCAGACTACATAGCTCCTAGGATCGTTCAAACTCCTCCACCACGATAAGGTTCTAGGAGGAGTCCACAACTCCTCCCCACATTTTTGTCCAGTCGTGTTGCAGTGTTGCGGCCTGGCTCAGGTGGCCATAACAAAAAGGAGAGACACACCATGAAAAATTATACCAATAATAATTTATTAAACATAAAGAGCATATTTTAAGTTAGACACTCTCTAAACAAATGTTTAGAGAAATATAATAGAAACTTTTTCTGAATAAAATTTTACACAAATTCAGCTTATTTAGGCTTTTGGATTCATTTTTGTGAGAATTGTCTATTTTTTCACCAAACCGGAAGTGACGACAGTGCAGGGAGACGTTCATTCTCTATATAGAAAACTGATCCACTGATCACTGCTTGTGAGGAGCAAAACAAACCCCCAGAGTGCAGTTATTTGATTACTTTATTACTATAGTGAGAAGTTATTTTATTAAGATAAAAAAAAGATAAAAACAATCAGTCCCCGCTAGGGGTTCACCGGTCTAGACCACCTCCTCCTCACTGGGTCTCCGACCGTACACAGATACCAGCTTTAGCACCAGGTTTTTGATAATCAGAGCTCCAAACATTGAGCTGCGTTCAGGACGAGCTAGATGGATTGTTAAGAAATGAAAGAGTTTATAAAGAAGTTTCACAGGATGCAGCTGAACGGTTCAGCTGACACCGAGCAGTGTCGGGCCAGGCACCGGAGAGCACCACCTGGAAGCCCCGCTGGAAACCCCTTTGGAGAGTCCCGCAAAGCAACGCTGGTATGAGGCCACGGCATACCCCGCCTGCCAGGTGAGGGTCCGATCAGCTGAAGGAAACGCTCTCATGAAATCGTGGACTGGTACCGGCAGTGGCGGCCCGTCCATAGGGGGCGCTCGGGCGCCGCCCCACCAGTCCCAAGAGTAAGTAGATGAGAAATGGGGATCACAAAATATAAAAAACTAACATAAAAATAAAACTAAACGAGCCATCCATTATAAATACAATAAGTGCTGTGTATAATCTGCATTTATCATCTGCATTAGCTCAGTTGGTAGAGTGGCCGGTCTGGCAACCGGAGGGTCGCCGGTTCGATCCCCAGCTCCGGCTGGGTTAGATTGTCGTTGTGTCCTTGGGCAAGGCACTTCACCCAACTTGCCTACTGGTGGTGGTCAGAGGGTCCTGGAGGGCGCCGGTGCATGGCAGCCCCCGCCTCTGTCAGAGTGTCCGAGGGCAGCTGAGACTACAACGTAGTTTATCACCACCAGTGTGTGAGTGTGAGTGTGAATGGGTGAGTGACTGTTCGTGTTGTACAGCGCTTTGGGGTGTTCTGCACTGTAGAAAGCGCTCTATAAATACAAGCCATTTTACCATTTTTTACCATTTAGGTGTAGTTTAGAAAGGTTTTCTTACTATTTTTTACTGGACCGATAGGTCGTGTTTCTTTGGGTTCTACTGCGCATGTCTGGACGGGACGCCGTCCCAACATAGCGCATTGTTTTCTACTCCTGACGCATGCGCACTGGCAAATTTTTCCTGACGCATGCGCACTGAGTGCAAAAAATAGGAGATCGCTCGGGACGCAGGTCTTCAGCGTCCCTGTGTGACATGCGCACAACAGCAGGAGTCTGGAGTGTTGCTCAGACCGAAACCGGAAGTTCTTGCTCTCTTTTTAATGGAGGGTAGAAAATGGATATTTATTCAAAGAATCCTTCTTTCCTGCTTGTGAAAACAAGCCGAATGATTCCATTTGTCCTGATTTCATCAACTCAATGGTGAGTGACTTCGTTTGTTTGTTTCTTTTCTTAATAACTATGTGTCTGTCACGGATTTTCCCATTCAAAAACCCCATAGGCGGAGCTAGCCGCGGCTAGCAGTGCTAAGTCCTGATGAGTGAATTTATACCTTAAATAGCGATATGTGTTTGTTGAAGTGTATGCCGAATGTTAGAGAAAAACAGATACTGCTGATTAAATATGTTAGTTTATGTAGTTTAGCCCGTTTTTCATGCGTTTTCTCTACTTTTCATTAAATTATTATGGCGTTTTAAGGAAGTTTGGTCTGACTGGGTTTGATGGGACTTATCAGTGGATTTGACTTTATTTTGTTGTTAATTCACTTCATTAGTTGAGCTGATTGTCATGACTTGCTTGGTTAGTGGTTGTTGTCTGAATTGTAACATTAATTATCTGACTGTATTAGTTAGAGATGGATTTATTTGTTTGTGGTGTCAGCTAATTGTGAATATTAAGTAATGTTTTTGACTTTGCCAGGTTGTTTTTTCCTTGAAACTTTTACGACTTCTGTTGTTACCACATTTTGGTTGGTTTTTATTTGTATCTGATTATATTGATATTATTCTAAGGTCTCCTCATGAAGACTTTATGATTTCTTTACTGTTTGATGTGTAGAATTAGACCTAACAGCTCCACATTTCTACAGAACTGGTGGTAGGGATTTTTACCAGAAAAATATTCAGTCAGATGAAAATATTATCATTCCCTGCCCTAGTGGTGATATGTGATTTTTTTTTGCGCATCTGAAAACTGACTAGCAAAAATGCGCCCCACCCAAAAAATGTTCACCAGCCGCCACTGGGTACCACTACTACAACCCGGCCACGAGCTGTACCCCCTGCCATGGAAACTAGACTCAAATCTCCCCATTAGCTCCTGTTAGCTGCTGCGTGCTAACAGCGGTTCCGGTGTTAATTTGAATGGATCGAAGTAACGGCGCCTGTTTAGAGTCACACTGAATGTTTTTCGCCGGTATGTGGGACTCCATCACATCCAGTCCTGGACTAGACCAGAACCACCGGGGTTTTTCGTCTCCAAACAGAAGTCACCGTACCGGTAAGGAAGCCGTCTTGTTGTTGACTCAGTGTCCTGACAGACTGGCGATTGGCATTCATAAACATAATAATTTATCATTTTTGATTAAAATGAATTCACACCGACTGGATTAAAGAGCGCTCTAACCTAAAACTAACAACTCATCGCCGACAGCGAGCAGGCAGGTGGCAGACTAGAGCGGTGCCAATCTGAGATGTTAAAGTAGTTTAGCTTTAAAAAATCTACACAATGATTAAAACAAGCATCAGTTACACAAACTCCACACAACAAAGGGCTCAAATGATCATATTTATGGGATTATTGATCGTACAGAGTGTTAAATTATCCTACAAATACTTTATTTATCTACATCTGACAACACTGTAAGCAGCACCACCTAGCTGGGAGCTCCCTGCAGTGACGTCACAGGTCCAAATATGAAAAAAAAAAAAAAGCGTTTTTAGAAGCTTTGCAAAAAGGGGCACTTTGGACTAGAAAAATGGTTTTAAAAAATGTATTGTAAAACAAAATACCCTCAATAAACATTTCAAATAGTATTTTTGGACAGAATTTTATCTGAATTAAAAAAAAAAACTTTCAATTTGCTCTTTAACCTAAAACTAATTGTGATTGACCTGTAAAATAAACATAATGATAAATCATCAGATGCAAGCTAACACAAACAAAAATGTGGCAGCATACCTGAGGGGAGAGCAGAGAGGGACAGGGTTAGACAAAATCCAGAGGCTTTTCAGGTCCACAGGTGTTCACCATTGTAATTAACTGCAGCAGGTGACCTGATCAGCCTCACTGACCTGATCAGCCTCACTGACCCACAGGGTCGTAGTATGCAGGAAGATGATGTATTCACACATTTCTACCTACAAAAATATAATGTAATACACGGTTAAAGGCCATTTTCCCAGAGGTTGAATTCAAGTTAACAGCATTTTGCTGACTGACACAAACCAAAGGGAGGTGTTAAATCCCAGACTGTATCTACTCTGCTGAGGAGAGGGTATTGAGTGTCTGTGGCTGAATCTGTTTTTACGATTTCTAGATTTTAAAGAACCCAAAAGCAACTATTTCTAAAGTCATTTAGATTTTTGTGTAGATAATCTCAAAAACTCCCAACTTGTTTCAGGACTCACCCCAATGCCCAACTGTGGGAACCAGTGGTGAATACCTTCATATCCTCATGAGACTGGGGGAGGTGTTGGGATTTGGCCTGAACAATGTTGGCATTTGACTTTTTAGCCTCTGGATGTTTCCTCTTAGAGCACCTTCATTCATCTCAGCCACTCACACATAATCAGTGACCTCTGCTTGTGTTGACTTGACTGGGTCAAATAGTTTGACCAAGTTGGTGTTCAATCACAAAAAGTCATTCTTTGTTTTGTTTATAGATTTAAATGAAGTTTTTTTCCCACTGTTTCTGTGTTTTACCCATTTGAATTATGTTTGTAACCTCAATCAAAAGCCATAACATGTAGTTCATTATTAATCTGATTATGACCATTTTTTATTTTATTCCCAATCAGAAAAACCCAAACAAACTCCATCTGTTATTAAATCACTGTAAGAGCAGCATCGCTTCAGTTCACCTGGCTGTCTCTATATTTAGATCAAATATTGAGCACTTCAAATATAAGACGCCTTTATTTTCACACAATAAGAGCTGATGCCGTCTTTAGAAACCAAAGTCAGCAGATGTGATGAGTCTACGTTACAAATTCCATAATAATCCACTGAATAGTTGCCAAGATCAGTCAGTCTGGACCAACCCAGCAGCTCAGTGGTTTAAAAAAACACACACACGAACACACTCCTCCTAATGAGAGAGAAATGTCAGAAATGCAGACTGTTGTTTGTGTATAAACTGTCCTTCGGAGATGTTTTCATGGTGAAGTCAATAATCAGCAAACGCTGTATTGCCTCGGGAGCGTCTGTTTGGGTTTTCCAGCCTCCTCTGCTCTCCAGATGTTTCCAGGTCACAGAGAACAGGATGGCAGCTCTGTTTGGTTTGAAGAAGTCAGAAAGTTCAGAAACAGATTTGTTTCCTGGTTTTACTGCATGGAAAGTCAAACGGACAGAACGCTTATCTGTTTCACTTTGCTGACTGTTATCTTGAGCTGTAACCTGAGTGGGTGTGAAGAACGTGTTTATATTTACTTTACAATCCACCGTTTTTCTCCTCCCTTTTTATCACCTGCTGCTGAAAGCTTTGAGTGGGGGGTAATGGTTCTGTGGGTCTGTGTGGGTTTGTTAGCAAAATATCTCCTGACCTGCTGGATGGGTTTTAATGAAAGTCTTCTTTGGATCCTCGTCTACCACTGATTAGCTTTAGAGTGAATTCAAGATGTCCACCATATGAATCAACATGAGCAAACATAGTAATGTTATAATTCAGTCAGTTTTAAAGATATTGGGTTGATGTGTTAGAGAGTATTTCACAACACATACTCCAGTCAACAGATGACATTTCTGTTGATTTTATTGAAACTCTCAGAAAGTAATGTCCTGTATTTATAGAGCGCTCTCTAGAGTGCTCTACACTCCCCAAAGCACCATACAACACAACAGTCATTCACCCATTCACACACACATTCACACACTGGTGATGATCAGCTACATTGTAGCCTCAGCTGTCCTGGTGCACACTGACAGAAGTGCAGATGCCATGCACCACCAGGTCCCTCTGACCACCACCAGGTCTATCTGACCACCACCAGGTCCCTCTGACCACCACCAGGTCCCTCTGACCACCACCAGGTCCCTCTGACCACCACCAGGTCTATCTGACCACCACCAGGTCCCTCTGACCACCACCAGGTCCCTCTGAGCACCACCAGCAGTGGCAGCTGGTGAAATTTCTTTTGGGTGGGGCGCATTTTTGCAAGTCAGTTTTCAGATGCGCAAAAAATCACATATTACTAGAGCAGGGAATGAAGCAAAATATTTTCATCTGACTGAATATTTTGCTGGTAAAAATCCCTAGTACCACCAGTTCACTAACAATGTGGAGCAGTTAGGTCTAATTCTACACATCAAACAGTAAAGAAATCATAAACTCTTCATGAGGAGACCTTAGAATAATGTAAATATAATCAGATACAAATAATAAAAAAAACAACCACAATGTGGTCACAACAGAAGTTGTAAGAGTTTCAAGGACAAAACAACCTGACCTACACAAGGTCAAAAACACAACCTGCTGCTGTGGAGGATCATCTCTGCAGACCAGATACTAAAGTTCAATGAGCTACTTAACCTGAGCAAGTTGCAGGTTAAAGACCCCCTTAAACAAATGTTTAGAGAAATATAATAGAAACTTGTTCTGAATAAAAATTTACACAAATTCAACTTATTTAGGCTTTTGGAGTCATTTTTGTGAGAATTTTCTATTTTTCTGCCAGAACGGAAGTGACGTAAATCCAGGGAGACCGTTCGTTCTCTATATAGAAAAATATGGCTTTTAATGCCGGCTCTGATACAGATAAATCTTTAAATGTTCAGTTACTTAATAAATAAAGTTGGTAATTAGCAGACATTAGACAAAACTTACAATACTCTTGTTTGCTGAGCCCCTGATGGATCCGGTCGTTCAGGACGAGCTAGATGGATCGGTAAGAAATGAAAGAGTTCATAAAGAAGTTTCACAGGATGCAGCTGAAGGATTCCAGCGGACGGTGGAACAGGCCAGGCTGGAGAAATTAAAAGCCCCATATAGAAAAGTTAAGGACAGCGCTGGTATCATGGGACAATACGCATTATGTTTAACCCCACCTGCCAAGTTAGAGTCCGACAGCTGAAGGAAACGCTCTCATGAAATCGCGGACCTGTACTGGACTACGAGGACGCACCGAACCGTACCGAACCCTGCAATGGAAACGAAACTTTAAAGAATCTAACACAATGATTAAAACAAGCATCTCTTACACAAAGTCCACACAACAAAGGGCTCAAATTATCATATTTATGGGATTATTGATCGTACAGTGTGTTAAATTATCCTACAAATATGATATTTACATCTGGCAACGCTGTTTACAGCACCACCTAGCTTGGGAACTCCCCTTAGTGACGTCACAGGTCGAAAAAAAAAGTTTTTAGAAGCTTTGCTGAAAAGGGGCCCTTTTGACTAGAAAAATGGTTTAAAAAATGTTCTGAATAACAAAATACCCTCTATAAACATTTCAAATTGCATTTTTGGACAGTATTTTATCTCAATTTAAAAAAAACCCACAATTTGCTCTTTAAACATCTCGTTTAATCACTGAGATTAAAAAGTGTTTTTGACTGAGAATAGATTTTATTCAACTTCCTGTGAGTTACATCTACAACTGATCAAATTTGATGATTTATTTCCACCTTTTCCAGGATCCAGGTTGATTTTTGTACCATTCTTTCCCCAGTGAGTTTCCTCTACATGGACGACACATTTCCAGGTAGAAATCTACCCCAGATAACAGGGGTCGTTTTAAAATGACCTGGAACCTTCAAGGTGGTGAGGGACCTCCACTTGTGATTGGTTGGTTATTCTCAGGTATTAGAAATATGAACAGAGAGGCAGCAGCCTGCTGTCTGACAAACAGCAACACTTCAAATCATAGTATATGAAACATGGTGGATTACATTTATTCCTTCAAGGAATGGTCAGCCTTTCACTTCATAGTATTTATTTACAGTCCTGTCAGGTTTCACACAACAAAGCTGATCTTTGCGCGGTCAGAGTCACGTCCCTCCCTGTGATTTACATGCACAGCAGCTGCTCCAGCGGTAAAAGGCCGACAGTCATCTGTCACTCAGATGGATCGATACAAACCCGGGTTAGATCTGGAGAAACAGATACAGGCTCAGAGGCTGGTTCATCGATCCAAGAAAAATTCAGCCCTGAGTCCATCTCTGGCCTTAAACAAGGGAGTCAAACCTTCAACCTCCATGTGAATCAAATGAATCCCTCAGGACAGCAGACGCTTTGTTTAATCACATCATTAAAACAGGATTCTTCTCTGGTTTTATGCATTAAACTAATTATTTGATTGAGTCAGCATTACTTATTAGTATTAATGGACTGTATTGTGATTTTATGTTAATATTCTTCAGCAAATACATTTTTTGTGTATATTTTTGTGACAGTTTCAATGCGAAAAAACAATAGTTTGAATACCAATTATTAAAAAAAAAAAACAACAACTTATAAATGTTTTATCTTATGAGACTCATCAGATAAATGCGGGGGAGGGGATTGTTCTAAAGGCAGATCAATGCAGTAATTACTGCTGTAATTTGCTAATGGTGTAGAGAAGCCTGAAGTTATTTATACCCCCACTGGAACCAGAAAGTCC
This sequence comes from Callopanchax toddi, assembly GCA_006937965.1. Lineage (NCBI taxonomy): Eukaryota > Metazoa > Chordata > Actinopteri > Cyprinodontiformes > Nothobranchiidae > Callopanchax > Callopanchax toddi. The sequence continues at coordinate 533,029 of SSNR01000256.1, read as the reverse complement.
CAAACGCTGCCTGACATCATTTCCCCTCAACTCCCACAGAAAGGATACCTTTATCAAACCACGCTGAGTTAGAGCTGCAGAAAACTGCAGGAATAGTTTCTGTTTAATGAAACAGATGTTTGACTCAGCTGCTTCTAAAACGACCTTCATGCTGCAATAATATGCTCATTTTAAGGCTCTTTTAACTTTAATTATCTTTAAATATAATTTATGTTACCTATTTTGTCTCTTCTGAACATTCAAAATTCAAAAAATGACCACACAACCAATTTTTTAGTAAATTAACTAAATCAGATGCTTCAACACAGGAAGATTTTCACCATGCTCAGGCAGAAGATATTAAAATGTTTTTTCAAAAATTCGATTTCAGACCGCTTTTTCCTCTCTTTAAATTTAAAATAATTTTACACAATAACCTAATAACTTCTATCCAACTTGAATCTTGATCAACTTGTTTCAGATGCAGTCAATAATTAGAAATTACAGCCATAAGAAAGTAAAAAAACAAGGTGAACCTGAGCTCAAACACACCTCAGGAAACAAATACCGGTAGTTTTTTCATCATTTTAAAAAACTAATAAAATAAAGAGGTCTGTACAGACAAGATAGTTTATTCGACAAACCTAAAAAGATTAAAAACAAACAAAAATAATCTCCAAATTGTCTCTGAGTATCATGAAAAGTGATCCATTGATCACATTTATCATCCTTTAAATTATTTAAATATGTAAAAATATATTTCTAACGTATAAAACAAACATAGGATAAAAATATGTATATATTTTATCACAAATGTCATGTTGAAAGTGGGAGCTAAAACAAAAATAATAGGAAATAAAATAAAATACAAGTTTTGATTGAGTTTGTCTCCGTTCTATAGTTGTTGCTCCATCATTAGAATTATTTGAATTAATATAAGAACTGTATATGATTTAACTCATATTTTAGTACAGCAGCAGATAGAAGGAGAGAAAACATCATTTCTTTAATGAAGCCGTTCCTCTCTTTCTGTTGATCCAATGCATCACTTGTTCATTTTAATTACCTACAAAAAGCTGCTGAGATAAATGTGTCTTCCTGAAGAGAAGCTCTCCAGTAGGTGGCGCCCAAAGTTGTCATCACCATTATTAAGACAGAATTGATTAGTGAAAACAAATTGCTTTATTTATATGTTTGAAATAAGGTTTTAGATCATTTTTAAACTATAACTTAACCTTTTGTTAGGAGAAATCAGAACTGATTTCTGAGAAGGAAAACAGAGTCAGATATGTCAGTAAGGATTTTTTTTTTTATTGTGAGAAAAAACTTTCACAAACTGAAGATATCAGAGTTCTTTTTATTCCTCTGAAACCTGAACTTAATGAGGAACCTGAAGTTTGTGTATGATCCACCCTCCTCAGACCACCTCCTAACCCCCACCCCTCACCTCCACCTGTGTAAAAATCCAGAGCATCATTTTTATATTTTTCTTTTTTAAGTGTATAAATGTAGTTTCTGGAAAACAGGATTTGACTGTTTTCAGGTCTTTCTGGATCTCCTTCTGGTTAGACCAGACAATCAAGGAGGGGAGTTTCTGTTGTTTCTCCTCCGGCTCTAAATAATTAGATCCAGTATTTGCTGTTGTTCTCATGAGGATCTGGATTAGTCTGAGAGGGATTACACAACTAAAGGGAACGTGCTTTTGTGACGTGACATTTCCTGGTTTTCCCCTCCTTTGTTTCCTCTTTCTCAGGCTCTTCTCTCGTTCACCTCCCTGTCCCGTGGGACCACAGTGAACAGCTCCTCCCCCGTCATGATGATCCAGTCATGTTCACCTTGGATGATTCAGACAAAAACTATTATTATTTTTACAAAAGTTTAGAGTTTCTTTTGAACCATCAAAGCATTCTAGCTTTCAGTTTTTACAATAAATCCACACTGCAATGCCTGTCACAGCTCATCAACTATGCTGTCAATTTGACTTTGACAAGAACTTAAACTATTGTTAAATTTTAACCAGGACTAATGAGATAATTAAGAATGAACAAAACAAGCTCCAGGTTATAAAGACAGATACGTTTATAGTAAAATGAGGTATGAGTCAAATATCAGAGGGAGGAAGATCAGATGGACTTTCTGAGATTCTCCAGTCCTGACGGGGCCGGTGACCTGCTGCAGACGGAGAGAGGAATGTGAGTGTTTATGTAGGAGTTAAGTGGGACAGCATGGGGCCCTGAAGAGGGAGCGCAGCGGGCATCAGAGGAAAAACGAAAGACGTTTTACTATGCAGAATTTTTCCACCTAAAATCTCAGAAATCTAACATTTTTAAGGGAGTTAGGCCTTTACAAACAACTTTATTATCTCTAAATAAAATATCCATCCATTTTCTTCCTCTATCAGATCAGGTCATTAACCCTTTGTAGACTTTTGTCACAAAATTTGCATCAAATCATTTCTGTCATTAAAGCTCATATGTGGAGCATTTCAGCAAGAGAGCAGTTTTTTAATCCAACAGCCCCTCCCAAAACACCTCGACATGTGCGTGCGCTCGTGTGCCCGCGTGCATCCAAGCTGGTGCTAACAGCGGTCTTGGTGAAGTTGAATGAACCAAAGGCACAGCGCCTGGTTAGAGTCACACCTGATGTTTGCCCCGTTATCCCATGTTGAACTCTGTCACATCACTGCGATATGAATCCTCAGTATGAAATGGGTGACACTGACTGTGTTTTTCGTAGCTGAAGCAGAAGTAAAGTCCTGTCTTTTCAGCTGCACAAAACCCACCCAGGAACTGAGGATTTGTGCTATTCTATCCTGTGGACTCGATGTCCTGACAGGCAGGGATTGTACAGCCTCCACAAACAGCTGGTGCTTTTGATGCGCTTCGGCAACCACTCCCACCTCCCCCAGCCTTCCTGCCCGGCCTGGTAGAGGGTGGAGCCTTTGACGCATGTCGGCAACCGCATTCACCTCGTGCTGCCCGTCCTGGCTGTGGCTGGTGCCTTTGACGCACGTAGGCAACTGCCCCCACCGTCCCCAGCCTTCCTACCTGGCCTGGCTGTGGCTGGTGCCTTAATGCACCTCAGCAAACGCATCACCTCTTGCTGTTCGGCCTGGCTGTGACTGGTGATTTTGACACACGTCGGCATCCGCTCCCACCTCCCCCAGCCTTCCTGCCCGGCCTGGCTGTGGCTGGTGCCTTTGACGCGCATCAAAGGCACCAGCCACAGCCAGGCCGGGTAGGATGGCTGGGCAGAAGCTTGGCTCCTCCTGTTCCAGAGTCTAAATGCGAAAAGACAAGCTGTGCAGATTAAGATTCACAGGTGGGCTTCACGTCTTTACATCTCTTTTCTAAATTGCTCCACCTGTCATATTTTCAGAAATCAATCTTTAATGGAATTAAATCTGTGGATTTGTGAAAGTATACTTACCAGTAACGGTGTGATTATACACGTAACTGGACCTGACACATTTACAATCACCTTCTGTCATATGTCTCCCTCTAGTGTCCATAGTCCAGCAGCCTGGCTCCTCCCGTTCCAGAGTCCAGCAGCCTGGCTCCTCCCATTCCAGAGTCTAAATGCGAAAAGACAAGCTGTACAGATTAAGATTCACAGGTGGGCTTTACGTCTTTACATCTCTTTTCTAAATTGCTCCACCTGTCATATTTTCAGAAATCAATCTTTAATGGAATTAAATCTGTGGATTTGTGAAAGTATACTTACCAGTAACGGTATGATTGTACACGTAACTGGACCTGACACATTTACAATCACCTTCTGTCATATGTCTCCCTCTAGTGTCCAGAGTCAGCAGCCTGGCTCCTAACGTTTCAGAGTCCAGTAGCCTGTCTCCTCCCGTTTCAGAGTCCAGCCGCCCGGCATCCGCTCCCACCTCCCCCAGCCATCCTGCCCGGCCTGGCTGTGGCTGGTGCCTTTGACGAGCGTCGGCATCCGCTCCCACCTCCCCCAGCCTTCATGCCCGGCCTGGCTGTGGCTGGTGCCTTTGACGCGCGTCTGCATCCGCTCCCACCTCCCCCAGCCTTCCTGCCCGGCCTGGCTTTGGCTGGTGCCTTTGACGCACGTCGGCAACCGCTCCCACCTCCCCCAGCCTTCCTGCCCGGCCTGGCTTTGGCTGGTGCCTTTGACGCACGTCGGCAACCGCTCCCACCTCCCCCGGCCATCCTGCCCGGCCTGGCTGTGGCTGGTGCCTTTGACGCGCGTCGGCATCCGCTCCCACCTCCCCCAGCCATCCCGCCCCGCCCGGCCTGGCTCTGGCTGGTGCCTTTGACGCGCGTCGGCATCCGCTCCCACCTCCCCCAGCCGCCCGGCCTGGCTGTGGCTGGTGCCTTTGACGCGCGTCGGCATGCGCTCCCACCTCCACTAGCCATCCTGCCCGGCCTGGCTCTGGCTGGTGCCTTTGACGCGTGTCGGCATCCACTCCCACCTCCCCCAGCCTTCATGCCCGGCCTGGCTGTGGCTGGTGCCTTTGACGCGCGTCAAAGGCACCAGCCACAGCCAGGCCGTGCAGGATGGCTGAGCAGAAGCCTGGCTCCTCCCGTTCCTGAGTCTAAATGCAAAAAGACAAGCTGTGCAGATTAAGATTCACAGGTGGGCTTTACGTCTTTACATCTCTTTTCTAAATTGCTCCACCTGTCATATTTTCAGAAATCAATCTTTAATGGAATTAAATCTGTGGATGTGTGAAAGTATACTTACCAGTAACGGTGTGATTATATACGTAACTGGACCTGACACATTTACAATCACCTTCTGTCATATGTCTCCCTCTAGTGTCCATAGTCCAGCAGCCTGGCTCCTCCCGTTCCAGAGTCTAAATGCGAAAAGACAAGCTGTACAGATTAAGAATCACAGGTGGGCTTTACGACTTTAAATGTCTTTTCTAAATTGCTCCACCTGTCATATTGTCAGAAATCAATCTTTAATGGAATTAAATCTGTGGAATGTGTGAAATTATACTTACCAGTAACGGCGTGATTGTACACGTAACTGGACCTGACACATTTACAATCACCTTCTGTCATATGTCTCCCTCTAGTGTCCAGAGTCCAGCAGCCTGGCTCCTAACGTCTCAGAGTCCAGCAGCCCGGCATCCGCTCCCACCTCTCCCAGCCTTCCTGCCCGGCCTGGCTGTGGCTGGTGCCTTTGACGCGCGTCGGCATCCGCTCCCACCTCCCCCAACCTTCCTGCCTGGCCTGGCTGTGGCTGGTGCCTTTGACGCGCGTCGGCATCCGCTCCCACCTCCCCCAGCCATCCCGCCCCGCCCGGCCTGGCTCTGGCTGGTGCCCGCACGTCGGCAACCGCTCCCACCTCCCCCAGCCTTCCTGCCCGGCCTGGCTGTGGCTGGTGCCTTTGACGCGCGTCGGCATCCGCTCCCACCTCCCCCAGCCATCCCGCCCCGCCCGGCCTGGCTCTGGCTGGTGCCTTTGACGCGCGTCGGCATCCGCTCCCACCTCCCCCAGCCGCCCGGCCTGGCTGTGGCTGGTGCCTTTGACGCGCGTCGGCATCCGCTCCCACCTCCCCCAGCCATCCTGCCCGGCCTGGCTGTGGCTGGTGCCTTTGACGCACGTCGGCATCCGCTCCCACCTCCCCCAGCATTCCTGACCGGCCTGGCTGTGGCTGGTGCCTTTGACGCACGTCGGCATCCGCTCCCACCTCCCCCAGCCATCCTGCCCAGCCTGGCTGTGGCTGGTGCCTTTGACGCGCGTCGGCATCCGCTCCCACCTCCCCCAGCCTTCCTGCCCGGCCTGGCTCTGGCTTGTGCCTTTGACGCACGTCGGCATCCGCTCCCACCTCCCCCAGCCTTCCTGCCCGGCCTGGCTGTGGCTGGTGCCTTTGACGAGTGTCGGCATCCACTCCCACTTCCCCCAGCCTTCCTGCCCGGCCTGCCTGTGGCTAGTTCCTTTGACGCACGTCGGCATCCGCTCCCACCTCCCCCAGCCTTCCTTCCCAGCCTTACTGTGGCTGGAGCCTTTGACACACGTCGACATCTGCTCCCACCTCCCCTTGCCTTCCTGCCCGGCCTGGCTGTGGCTGGTGCCTTTGACGCACGTCGGAATCCGCTCCCACCTCCCCCAGCCATCCC